>CP092869.1:2367774-2440694 GCA_030710605.1 Cordylochernes scorpioides | reverse complement strand
TGGTTCGCATGGAGATATTTTTTCCACTTTATATTTTAAAAATCCATTTCTTTTGGCCAGGTGGAGAGGGCCTTCTTTTTGAGTCTTATATTGGGTTCCCCATTAAGGGGGCTCTTTTTAGTCGGTTCTCTTCCTTTTCTAACAACTCCTCAATATGCTTACTGGGTTAATTTCTGGATCCAGGGTGTAGCCGAGATATTGGATGTTTTATTATATATTGCAATTGTTGTTCTTTCAGAATAATATTTGGTATATTTTGTACAGTTTCTTATCGGTAGTAAAGACAGGTTTGATTTTTGGGGGTTAAATTCTAATTTATGTTTATTAGCATTTTTTTCTAGGAGAAGAGTCTTGTTCAAATCTCTTTCAGCTTTTTTCCAGTTAGTGTTGCTGCTCCATAGAAAAATGTCATCAGCGAAAAGTCCAATATTGGTTTTATGTGAAAAATTCTTCTATGCCTGCAATAAATAGGGTGAAATGAGTTGGGCTAAGGATTGATCCTTGTGGTAATCCATTGGTACAATTAAGGTTTTAGATAGAGTGCCATTATATTTGGACCCTGATTTATATATTTTTAAGGGAATCAATTATCCAAGTGATAGCTTTTCATCAATTTTGAAATGTTTGTATAATTTTCTAATTACTTGTTTTCCATACCTTATCAAAAGCTTGTGTAAGGTCTAAAAGCAGCTATGGTGTGGTTAGTTGGTTTTTTGTTTTGTGCATCTTTTACCTTTTGTGTGAAAAAAGGAGTTGGTCTATTGTCCCATGTCCTTTCCTAAATCCATATTGTTCTTCTGGAAAGAGATTTCTTGTTGTCGGGGTGGTAGGTGAGTCGTCTGAGTATAATATTTTCCATTAATTGCAGCAAAAACTTGTGGGAGATAGGTCGGTAGTTTTTTTGGGTCATCAGCAGATTTGTCAAGTTTTTTAATGGGAATTTATTGTTGCATTTTTACAGTCTTGAGGCAATTTTCAGTTTTCCAGGAGTTATTGAAAATATTAAGAAGTCTTCTTTGCCAATTTTGTCCATGTTTGATATCATTCGGCCATGGATTCCATCTGGACCCAGGAGTCTTGTTTAGGTCAGTGTTTTCTAATGCATAAGCTAGCTCTTTCATATTGATTTTTTTCATGGAAAATATTATGAGTGCTGGTGACATTTTTACAGTCATGAATAATCTTTCGGGCCTTTTTCAACCTTGATTTTACTACTTATTTGATATGAATTACCTAAAGATTGGCCAGCAATTTTGTCATTAGTTGCTGGTGTACCATCTGTATTCTTAATCATATTTGTGTTTTCAGTTTGTGGCTGGACTCTGTCAATTTGTTTTGCCAAATTCCAAAGTTTTGTATTTGGGTTTCTTGGGTTCAGGTTTTCACAAGTTTGTTTCATTTTTTCCCTTTTTCATATTTACGTATAATCTTTTTTAATTTTTGCAATCAAATGTTCAGTTCAGTTTCTACAATTTGTTTGGTTTTAGGTGCACATTTTTGTAGTTCATTTCTTTTAGTTATAAGTGTTTGATATTTTTTGCCTGGTGTGTATATTTTGGAATCCATTTCTTATTATTATCTCTTGGTATTAATACTTTGGCTGCATTATTATGGTGTTTTCGAAAGATATCATATTAGCCTTTTTGAAGTTCCAAGAATTTTTCTTAATTGAGCTAGTTTGGTCTTGGTGCTAATTTCTATCAAATTAGGCAAATGATCACTTCCATAACTTTTCAATATTTGCTATTTGCATTTGTGGAAAATGTCAGGAGGGTAAAAACTTATATCAAGGGCTTGTGCAGTATTATAGCTTGTAGGAATGATGGGTAGGATTCCCATCATTTAAGCACATGAAGGCATTGTCGTCAAATATGTTTGATAGTATTTTGCCTCTTGGGTTTGGCGTAGAACATCCCCATAGTTGATGTTTGGCATTAAGGTCACCTACAATAATAGTGTTGTCTGTAAGAAATTGAGCCATTGTTCCATCGTCAATAAATGTATTGTTTGGAGGGTGATACATATTGTATATGTTGATGGCTTTGTTTTGATTGAGGTAGACTTTGATACCTTGGGCTTCGAGGTACAGATGTATTTATAATATTAACGGCTATGTCCTCATAGTACAAATTCTTGATTAAAAATGCTAGGCCACGCCCTTTAACAGCATATACAGATGGATCTTCAGACCTTACCCTGAGTAATGAGGGGCCGGAATTAACATAATACTGCAAGATGGAACAAACATCAAAATCAAAGAAGGAGCAGGACAGATTTCGTCAAACTTCACTTGTGAACTGACAGCTATCTGGAAAGCCCTTGATGTATGCCTTAACCAAACATCCCTGCATCAAGCAGAAGGAATTTTAATATACAGCGACTCCATATCCGCTCTAGAAGCAATTCAGAAGGGCAATACTAAAATCACACAGAAAATACACTCGTTACTTACCCAACTGTTACCATTGGAGAATAACTGCATTCTACATTGAATCCCTGCCCATGCTGGGATCGGGGGTAATGAAATGGCTTTTGAATTGGCAAAGGAAGCCAGAAAGTTGAGCCAAAGGAAAGAACAAATGTCATTATTTGACGCTGGTTCTTTGTCAAAATACAAGATAATTAAACAAAAAAAAAAAATAACAAAAGATTAAAATGCGAAATAAACTCTGAGAGAAAAATGACAAAAACTATAACAAGACTTAGAACAAAACACTATAAAGGAATGACAATACATCCAGATGACACAATAACCTATAGGGCATGCAACAATTGTCCTGGTATGGAACTTACACCTACCCATATATTCTCATAGCTAGCAATGGCCGCAGCCTTGCAGAAATTTGACATAGACCCTGAGCAGCAGCTTTATACACCCAAGATAGTGGACATTGCTGCTGCTGTGATGGAAATGCATGGATACATCTGAGGCTCTTTATTGGACACGACAACAACAACGGCATTCCAGAGTAAAATAAATTATCAAGATAGATACATATTTTTCAAATGAATTAAAATAAATATAATCTATACTGAGTGAGAGTTGAATTAAAAATATTAGAAATTTATTATCTTCGGAAACAAACCGTATCTAAAATATCAATTTTATTTTTGCTACATGTTTTAATTTGCATTTACCTATTTTACATATCTCTGATTGTATTTGAAAATCGTTAACCAATTCTTCATACTTTTGGTGAAGTGGTGTTTTATTAATTTGTTATTTGATATTATTAGGGTTCTTTCCTGGTATTCAAAAAGGAAAAATACGTGTCGATCAGTTATATTTTTCAATTTATCAAACAATTTGGCCGCTGAATCTCTGATTCTGGTAGAGCGCCATCTGGCGAATAAAATTGTAACTAAAATCAATTTCGAATTTTTCATTATTTGCCATAAAAAATCCCATTGCATCCTGAACACAATGGTGTTTACCGCATTGCTCTAGCGCAAATATTCGCGGAGTTATTAATTTTTAAAGTTGTGCGGGACTTTTGGATCACCCTGTATATAATTTCATAGGTATAAATACTCTGTGTTTTAATCGACCGCCAGAGGTCACGCTTCTACTATATAAACTCATTGTTGTTCTTCCCCGTTGGCCGACCCAAAACTTTTGTACATTATGTAAATAAGCTTTTATTTTTTTATTCTTACGCCTTAAGCCAGGCAGTCCTTTAATCAAATTATGTTTTTATATTTCTTAGCTCAATTAAAGCAATTTCTAATCTTTACTATTTTTATTATTTTACTTTCAAGATTTTAGCCACGACTGCATCACCAATACCATTTAGTACTAAAAAGAACCAGCAAATAACTGCATTACTATAATCCTCAAAATGATCTAAAATTCAAACAGAAATCTTATCTTTTTTTTAATATAATATAAGTCGACAGGATATTTACCTGTTTTTCAATATGCCAAAAGCAAAATTTTTCAAATTCAAATATGCAAATTCTTCTACAATCAAAAATAGCCCACTACAATCAACAATTTTCATCTACAATCAACAATAGACATCAAAACAAACATAGCTCATTTTTAATTATGCAAATCAAACATAACCTACCCCAATCAAAAATAGCCTTCTCCATCGAAAAATAGTCACCTACAAACAACCATAGCATCAAAAAAAGCAACCATAGTCATCCTCAATCAAACATGGCCATCTTCAGGCAAACATGGCCATCTCCAAGAGGGCATAGCCATTTCCAATCAAAACATAGACATCTCCAAGCAAACATAGCCCGCTACAATCAAACAATACCAATCTCCAAACATAGCCCACACTACAATTAAACATATTCATCTCCAAGCAAACATAGCCATCTCGAAACAAACATAGCCATCTCCAAGAAAACATAGCCATCTCCAAGAAAACATAGCCATCTACAATCAAAAATAGCCATCTCTAAACAAACATAGCCATCTCCAAGCAAACACAGCCACTACAATCAAACATACCCATTTCCTACCATATCCAGCAATTTCAAGCAGCCTTCTCCCTTTCATCTCCAGCCATCACACCTTCCGCCCCACACCAGCCATCTCCCGAGATCTTCAAATCCAGCCCATCTTCAATTTCAAGGTACTTTGTATCTGCCTTTTACATAATTTGCCCCGTTTAAACTTTTCTCTATTGTTTACGATAGTTTTCAATCACTCATTTTCTTATAGTTACATCCCTTTTATGTCATTTCTTAAATATATTTGCCATTTAAAATGCTTTATTTTATCTTCATAACTATTTCTATATCTCTCCTAAATATATCTCTTTCCATATTTTACCATTAAATATTTACAATTAAGTTAAACCATTTACAGATATCATTTTTTAAAATTATATATGTAAAACAGTCGGCCGGGAACAACAACAACAACAACAAAATATCATATATTTCTCACATATTCAATCTTTAATGAAATTAATCTTTGTTAATCATATTTTCTATTATATTTTTTCGTTAATGACCACCTTATTGCTTCACATTTCAATATAATTTAAATTCCCAAACTTTTAATAATTTGATATTTTCTTATTTAATCTTGTATCAAAATATGTTTTTATTTACAAAATCTTTCATTTTTATCCCCTTTTAAATTTTTTAAATGCCATAATTTTTTGTTTCTCATTTCGCCTAACTAATATGTAAATTTAGCGATACCAACATATGTAAATTTTAACTTTTGTTTTTGTTCACCTTGATTTTTTTTTTCAATACCCATTCTTTATTCCTACCATTACTTTTTAAAAATTTTACATGTCCATTCCTTGTTTTCCACATTTTTCATTTTGTACATAATTAAACTTTGCCTTAAACTTATTGGTTTTTTTTTTATCATAAATGTCTTTTATCATCAAATGTTTTAGCATTGCCATATATATTTTGCCAATTATTTTTCATATTGTTTTCAATGTTCTTCATATTTTCATTTTATACTTTTGTAAATATCATTCATTTTATTTTTCTTCCACATTTTTAATATTATGTGTATCATTTTTCTTGTCTATTTCCAATCTATTGGCTCACAACAAGCCAATATGATCATGGAATATCACCTTTTTATTTCTCAACTTTTAATAATCATGCATTTTATTTTCTTTCTTCATTCTTATTATCATGTGTCAATTTTATTATTTATCTTCCCTATCTATTGGTTCACAATAAGCCAATACGATTATGGAACCTTTCTTTTCTCTCTTTAACAATCATTACATCATTTTCTACTTTCCTGTCTATTGGTTATCATATAAAAAACCAATATAATAAGTGAATATCACCTCTCACATTATTTTCTTTCTATCATCATTTTATCTTTTTTTTAAACTATATTTTTATCACTTTTCTCTGTACCCATATTATTCTTTTCACAGGGGGGAAATGTTATATTGAAATATTTTATTTAAAAATGTTATATAAAGATTTTATTTAAAATGTTATATTAAAATATTTATTTGAAATGTTATATTGAAATATTTTATTTGATAATGTTATATATTAAAGTGTTATTTTATTTTAAAAATATATATAATTTCATAGGTATAAATACTCTGTGTTTTAATCGACCGCCAGAGGTCACGCTTCTACTATATAAACTCATTGTTGTTCTTCCCCGTTGGCCGACCCAAAACTTTTGTACATTATGTAAATAAGCTTTATTTTTTTATTCTTACGCCTTAAGCCAGGCAGTCCTTTAATCAAATTATGTTTTTATATTTCTTAGCTCAATTAAAGCAATTTCTAATCTTTACTATTTTTATTATTTTACTTTCAAGATTTTAGCCACGACTGCACCACCATAGCTTAATCCTCAAGATAACCAAAATCAAGATGATCCAATATCAAGCAGAAACTCAAAAATCTTTTTTTTTAAATTAATATAATATATATATATATATTAAAAATAAAAAGGCATCTCCTGACCACGAGCACATGTGCTTTTTAGATGGCAGAGCACCATCTAGTGGAGCAAAAATAAACTAAACGTTTATTTAGCTTGCTCCGTGATATTTGGCCAACCCACGAAAAGCCATCCACGAACGCGTTTCGCGCTGTTGGCGCTCGTGGATGGCTTTTCTTGATAAATCAAGAAATTGGGTTGGCCAAATCTCACGGAGCAAGCTAAATAAACGTTTAGTTTATTTTTGCTCCACTAGATGGCGCTCTGCCATCTAAAAAGCACATGTGCTCGTGGTCAGGAGATGCCTTTTTTATTTTTAATATCAACACCTGACCCACTCATCTTTTTTTTTTCTATTGTTTTTTCATATATATATATATTTAAAAATGATGCATATATTGAATTTCTAATTATTTTATTGTTCCAATATTTCGAGGATGTTTGTGTTTTTCACTAGAACATGCAAGCACGCGTACATCACTCTCGTTCTACAAGGTCAATGAAAGAATTGTATCTTTGATATAAATATTGCATCAGTATAAATACAGCTAACAATTATATTTAATAATATAGAATTTATTTTATCTATGAAAGAAAGAGAGATTTATATATAACAGTGTAATTGTAAATAATTGTGTGTATACATATTAATTCTAAATTAATGAAAATTTTGAAAGCAAAATAAATGAGTAAATTAAAAGTATACACATAGTTTTTTTTAAATTATTTATGATATAAATTCCTCATAAATTTCTGAAAAATCATTTTTTATGTTTTTACTCTGTTTATCTTCGGCAGAAGCCCAACATTCTAAAAACAGTCTACAATGCTTTTTTGTTATATTTTTGCATATAATTGTGAACTGTTTGAAATCTGAAACATGGTTATTGTTTAGAGAGTGGTCTACTAGTAGGGATAATGGTTTGTAGTTTTTTAAAGCTGCTTTATGTTGATTGATACGATCTTTAAGCGATTTACCTGTTTCTCCAATGTAAGTAGCTTTGCATGTTTGGCAGGGAATTTTGTAAATTACATTGGTTGTATTTTCTTGATTTAAAGTATTTTTTTGTATCTGAGTGGCGTAAGATTTGTCGAAGATTTTGTGCAGATTGATATGTTGTAATTATATTATATCTCTTTAAAATTCGGGCAATTCTCTCCGAACCGTAGCTATATGGAATAGAACAATATTTTTTTTTAGACTGATCAATACTATTTTTTGAAGGTATATCTCTCTGTTTATGAAAATGTTTTTCAGTATTTTTTTTTTGGATAATTGTTATTTATTAATTCTTTGAAAATGCTATTTATTTCTTCTGTTGCACTATTTCTATTTCAGTAATGTGTTTCTATTCTATTGGAAAGAGATTTCACTACGGCTATTTTATTATGTATTGGACCAAAGGAGCTGAAATTCAAATAGTTTCCGGTGTGAGTGAGTTTCCTGTATATGCAAGTTTTGATATTATATTGATTCCTTTTAAGCTGGATGTCCAAAAAGGCTAGGGAATTATTGCTTTCTTTTTCATATGTGAACTTTAAAAAAGGTTTGAGACTATTGAGAAAACGTATGAAGCTGTCAATGTCTATTTCTGTTAGACAAAAAATGTCATCATTATATCGTAGCCATAATATTATTTTAAATCGGTTTGAATTAATTATTTCTTTATCTATTTCGTTCATAAATATTTTGGCTAATGCAGATGAAATCGGGTTGCCCATTGGTAGGCCTTTAATTTGCCGGAAGAATCTGTCTTTGAAACTAAAATAACTATGGTCTAAACAAAGTTTGATTAAATCTATTTATTGCGTTTTCACCGCCACTCTGTGTTGTGACGATGATCTAAGTTCTATAGAGGTAGTCGATCACCTCTATTCTTGGTCGGCGGGGTTGAAGGTTCAAAATTAAGGCGTCGCTGTTTATAACACTTTTAAAATATACGACGAAAACAGGATGGAAAATTATATTTATTATAATTTAAGAAAATAAGTAAAGTATTATTTAATTAATTATATATTTAAATATTTACACTAAAAGAATCGGAGATCAGGGCAAATTCTCGTGTTCGAAAGTTGTTTACAGGTTCTTCTGTTATTGTTTTCCTCATTTTAGCCGCTGCTTCCCCGTAGCCGCTTCCGTCGGCCTCCCATTGGCTGCTTCGGACTCCTTCTTTTCCAACATTTCTCCCACCTTTGAGTTGGCGCCTCGACGACTCAAACATGGAAAGGAAAAGTTCAGTAGATCCAATCGGTTGGGTCTCTTGATGGGCCGTCCGCAACTTGACACAACATTCGGGGTTTCAATGTGATGTTGCTCTTGTTGTGAAGTCAAAGGGTCCTCTTCAGTTGTCAATCGAACTTCTTGTGTGGGAGATCGCTCCGTTAGAGTGTCTCGACATCTTATCTCGGGCGTTATTTCTAAATTGTAGAGTTTTTGAATAGGTCGTATTTTATCACCTGATGAAGTTTTCACTTTCGCAACCCTCACAAGTCCGTCTTTTCCTGGATAGAGTTGGATTATTCTGGCTAACGGCCAGTGTAGTCTCTTTAAACTCTTTTGTCCAATGAGCACCATGTCTCCCACCTTGAATGGCATGGTAGTCTTCAGGCGTCTCGTTTCTTGTCTCAGAAATCCAAAATATTCGAAACGAAATCGTTCTCTAAGATCTTCTCGTACACGTTTTATATATTGATATTTGCGGGAGAGGGTCTGGTTATCAATCAAGTCCAGGTCTGGAACGCCAACCTCTCTGACCTCATGTAAGAACAACGAAGGTGTCAATGGAACGAGATCCTAACTTTCTTCAGTTAGGTAGGTCAGAGGGCGTGTGTTCATCAAGATTTCGACGTCACACATTACCGTGGACAGTTCTTCATATTCCAAGGAGGTTTGACCGAGAATTCTAAAGAGCAATTGTTTCATCATTCCAATCAAACGCTCCCACCATCCACCCCACCAAGGAGCACCAGGCGGTATGAATTTCCAGGTGATGTTTTTCAATGTTGGATCACATTTTAATCTCGAAAAATCAATCTTCTTTAAAGTATCAGTCATGCCTCGGAAATTAGTCCCGTTATCCGAATACACAATCAATGGGCGGCCTCTTCGAACAATAAATCGTCGGAAAGCTTGGAGGAAGTCTTCCATAGGCAAAGATGTCACAAGTTCCAGATGAACTCCTCTATACACTGCGCATGTGAAGATGACAATCCATGCTTTCTTCTTATTCTTTAAGATAAAATTCCCAGTTAGATCAACTCCTGCTATTTCGAAAACTGCAGCATCTCGGTCTTTTTCCTTTATTCCAATTTGTAAAAATGCTTTCTCAATATCGGAAGAGACACCTACTTCATATTTCCGGAATTTATTTAAAAGTCTTGGTTTAATGTTTATCAAATTGGGTCCCTTATCCAGACAGTCATTCAGGGAAAGTTTATCTCTCTTCCGGGCCGACACATTAAATACTGGCCTTATTTTATAAGTTTGACTGTTTCTTTTATACACTGGTCGATGTGGCAGATTGTGTACACCATCTAGTTTATCCTCTCTGGAATACTCTATTATCCCCTGATTTATAGATTCTTCAAAGATTTGTCCATACTCTTTCATGTCTCCAACTTCTTCAAGTTTTCTTCTTACAGAACTTAGTTGGTTTTCGGCTAGGTCTCTATTCGTAGGAATCATTTCCTTGTCTTGCACCCAGGGTAGAGCTACCTCATAGCGCCCCTCGATATCTCGCGTCGTGGTGTGGGCGAAATGTTCCTCCATTTCAGCTTGTAATGATTGAGTCTTCTTCTCATCCTACGCGTAAGAGACTCCAATTGCATCTAATTTCCACAAGTTTTCTAGATCCAAAGATAGAAGTGTGGTCACGCAAAGGGAGCTGGTGTCATCTCTCACCTCCGTTGGAGGAATATTTCCCATCACAGTCCATCCTAGTTTGGTACGGATTGCCACCAGTTCAGATGAGCATTCTGAGCATCGGTTAGTAATCTCCCGGCGATGTCCGCCCCTATAAGGACTTCTATACGGTCTCTCATCAAATCAGACACGTCGAGTTCTTCACTCCCTTCTAAAAATGATCTTGGACACACCGGAGGTATGCTTCCACAGATAAGGGGTTGACCTAGTGCTTCAAACTCACAGCTATAGGAATTATTTATGTCAGATAAATGAATGGTATAGACGTCATGTTCAACTACGTCGGTACTCGATCCTCCAAACAAGGAATGCCGGAAGAACTCTCTCCTAGATTGTTCGTATTCCATTTCCATCGCTGTGCTATGTAAAATATATGATCTTTGAGATCCGGTGTCTATTATAGCCCGTGCAGTCTTCTCTGTTCTGTTCCTTTTGAGGGTCACTCACAAAGTAGGTAACAAGACGTCTGGTGAGGTTGATAAGTTGGCGAGAGTTTCATCTTGCACCGTTGGAGACTTGGAAGATCACCCTCTATCTAAAATCAGTTTTGTGCACATGACATCCAGGTGGGAAGACATGTTGCAGATCGAACAACGGACTACATTTCTGCTAAATTTACTTAAATGAGAAGGCCGAAGACATTTATAACAAACGCCTTTTTTCCTCATGAGTGATCTCTTTTCGTTTAAACTCATATTAGCTGCAAAGTCACACTTAGGGCTTCCATGGTTGTCTTTACCACAAAATACACATTCATTCGATTTGTGAACTGAATTCAAAAGTTCTGAAGCTGTCGCAATTGGTTTTTCATTGTAGAATATTGTCTTTGGATGTTTGTTTACTAAATTAGGTTTAGAAGTTGATTCATTCCCCCGGTACCGATTTCGTTTCTAAAACTCCTCTCCCGTGCAGTTAATTGTCTTTCTAGAAAGGTAATCAAGTCATTAATTACGTAACCTGTCGGGAGTTCTTTGTTCAATTCCAAATTAAGGTCTGCAGGTAGAAGCTTTATAATTATCGGGCACAACAGTTGTCCGTAAACATCAATGGACACGGTTAGTGACTCGAGACTTCTTATTTGAACAGAAAGGTTGTCAAAAAGTTCGCGGAAGGTTCTTACATCGCTTGACGTTTTGAGTGGTCTCATTTACAACAAATTGTTCATATGTCGGCTAATCAAAATGTCTTCTCGCCCAAATCTGTCTTTAAGCAATTTTATAGCTTTCTCATAATTGTCCGCAGATAAAGCGAAACCTTCGACTGTTTTTAGTGCAGTTCCGCCGAGATGTGACTTCAGATAGTTAAATTTATCGATCGGGTTCAGTGAGTTGTTCTGGTGTATAGCTGCATCAAAAGAATTCCAGAACGTCAGCCATTCACTAAAGTTTCCATAAAATTTCGATATCATCAATTTCGGAAGTTTCACAGTCGTGCAGGAAGGTACATAATGTCTCATTTCATTTTCATCTATTCGTGAGTTCGAATTCGGTATATTTTCGCCATGAAAATCTGATTGGCGAATCTTTTTATTTGCCCTAAATCTCCAAGTAATATATTTCTCTCGATATTCCTCTACGCCCTGTAATTCCCTCTCCAAATCGTCAGTTTCAAGAAGCGTTTCTATTTCGTGATCAACTAATTTAAGTTCGTTAAATGATTCATTCAATTGTTCTAATAATTCTTAAAGATCAATTCTCATTAGCGTGTCAAGTCTACTTTCAATCTTATTGCATGTTCTCGTTAAATATGATCTGTTAATAGCACGCTTCTTCTTAAACGTAGAATTAATTCTTCCGCCATCATGTAAACAAAGCGGCAAGTAGGGTTAGCTAGCGAGTTCCAAAATGGTCACTTAAAATGATTTTTTTTTCAGAAATTTACCTTCAACAGTCCCGGCTGGGATGCCAAAAATATTGCGTTTTCACCGCCACTCTGTGTTGTGACGATGATCTAAGTTCTATAGAGGTAGTCGATCACCTCTATTCTTGGTCGGCGGGGTTGAAGGTTCAAAATTAAGGCGTCGCTGTTGATAACACTTTTAAAATATACGACGAAAACAGGAGGGAAAATTATATTTATTATAATTTAAGAAAATAAGTAAAGTATTATTTAATTAATTATATATTTAAATATTTACACTAAAAGATTCGGAGATCAGGGCAAATTCTCGTGTTCGAAAGTTGTTTACAGGTTCTTCTGTTTTTGTTTTCTCATTTTAGCCGCTGCATCCCCGTAGCCGCTTCCGTCGGCCTCCCATTGGCTGCTTCGGACTCCTTCTTTTCCAACACTATTAATGCTGCTTTAGAGAGGGGCAGAACTATTTCTGGGTGGATTTCTAGAAATGATCGGAGGGCCAGGAGAGCTTCATCGTGCGGGATTGAGGTGTAGAGAGATTCTATATCGAAGGAAACCATCCTGCTATCATTTGATATTTGAACGGTTTTGATAGCTTCAACAGCTACTATTGGATTGGAGTCTGTGTGAGGTAGTTGCTTTTGGAATGGAGATATGACTGAGGATAGATATTTCGTGAGAGGGTAAAGAGGAGAACCAGCATAGCTCACTATTGGTCGTAATGGGATGTTTGGCTTATGGATTTTAGGTAGGCCGTAAAGGTTGGGTAGGGTTTTATTTGCTGCTTTTAAAATTTCGAACGATTTTTTATTAAGCTTATTTGTGCGTATAATTTTATTTAGTTTTTTTATTATATTCTTTAGTAATATTAGACAATGGATCTGTTGATAATTATTCGTAAATTTCTTTATCTTGCAATAATTGTTCGACTTTATAGTTATATTCAGCGGTGTCCATGATTACAGTATTCCTTTCTTTATCGGAAGATGTTATGATTATATCTTTGTTATCTCTTAATATATTAATTGCCTTTCTTTCATCTTGGTGTAAATTGGTCTTATTTTTCTTGAAAAAAGAGATACTTCGGCCAGTATAAATCTTTTTATTACCTCGACGTTTCGACAAAAAGCTTTTGTCCTCAGAAGCAAACAAAAGTTAAAACATATAGCAAGGCGTTAAAAATTATTTTAAGGCTCTAAGGGCGTTCTCACGCGATATTCGAAATTTTGTACAACATCCAAAGCACGAGTCAAAAATAAATATTTAACTCACAAAGACTATGATCTTTGAAATAAAATTTGAAATAAAACGAAACGTCGAGGTAATAAAAATATTTATACTGGCCGAAGTATCTCTTTTTTCAAGAAAGATGAATGCCGGCCAGGCAGCCTCTATCTTCACGATGGTCTTATTTTGTCTTTGTATTTTTTTTAAATAATTTTTCTGAGAGTCCCACCTTTCTTATCGGGATGAAAATCCATACCAGCTCACCGACGTTGTAATCCATTGCCTCGTGCTTTGAATCATATCTGACTTTGTCCTTTTCTTGGGCTTTCAAGGTTTCTAATCTTGCTAGCTGCCTAGTCTCTTCGACTCGCGAAGCAATCTTCTGACTGTATTTCTCTTGGAGATCTTCATGCAGATTTGGGAAAAGAGTCTAAAGTCGTTTCGGCTTCGCGTCCATGAATCAGTTTAAAAGGGGTAAAACCTGTCGTATCTTGTTTTGCGGTGTTGTAGGCGAACGTGACGTAGGGCAGGATTACGTCCCAGTCCTTCTGTTCAACACTTACATACATCACCATCATGTTGGCTAAGGTTTTGTTTAACCTCTCTGTCAGTCCATTCGTCTGGGGATGATACGCTGTCGTGAACTGATGTATCGACGAGCATTGATTCGTGAGTTCCGCAATCAACTTGGATTGGAATACTCGTCCTCGGTCCGTGATGATTTCTCTGGGGGCTCCGTGTTGAGAACAACATCTTCTATTAAGAAATTGGCTGCTTCTTTAGCTTCCCCTGTGGGTAAGGCTTTAGCAACGGTAAATCGAATAAGATAGTAAGTACAGACTATGATCTATTTATTACCGCCAAAGGATTTCGAGAATCTCTCAAGAAGATCTATTCTGATTCATTGGAAGGGGAAGGTTGCAGGGGGAATGGGTTTGAGCAACCCAGGCAGTTTGTGGCTTGTCTGTTTTCGTCTTTGGCATTCTTTGCAATGTGCTACATATTTTCGTATATCCTTGAGAAGTCCTGGCCAAAAGTATTTGTTTCTGACTCGCTTATAAGTTTTATAAAATCCTAGGTGGCCCGCTGTAGGAACGTCGTGTAGGCTTCTCAGTAGTTCCAATCGTAGGTGCTTGGGGAAGACGAGGAGGTGTGGGTTTCCCAGGGCGTCGAAGTTCCTTTTGTACAAGGTTCCTTTCAGTTCATATCCTCTTGGTTCGTCTCCGAATTCTTCTATTTCTTCTATCAATTTTCTAATTCTAGGGTCCTTTCTCTGTTCAATATCGAAGCAGGTCAAAGCAGTTATTGATGGTACATCATCATCTTCTTTTTCTTCATCTGCTTCTTCCGATTTGCGCTCGAGAAGACTTCGGGAGAGACAGTTCGCGTCTTGGTGATTACCCCCGCTTTTATAAGCTAACGTAACGTCGTATGCTTGGAGATTAAAGGCCCACCTCGCCAGCCTTCCTGTCGGGTCTTTCAAATTGGATAACCAGCAAAGGGCGTGGTGATCCGTAACGATGACGAACTCGCAACCAAAGAGGTAAGGGCGGAATTTGTTTATTACCCATATCACGGCCAAACATTCTTTTTCTGTAGTGGAGTAATTCTTCTCTGCCTTCGTTAGGGTTCTTGAGGAGTAACTACTAGTCACTTTTTCCCGTCATGAACCTTAGCGAGGACTGCTCCGATACCATAACCGTTGGCGTCAGTATGAAGCTGGGTTGGCAGGTGTTCTTCAAAATGAGCTAAGACAGGTTCAGACATCAGGGTCCTTTTCAGTGATTAAAAATTTTCTTGTTCTTCTAAGTCCCAAGAGAATTTCTTGCCTTTTTTGAGAATTTCACGGAGAGGGGCAGCATTATCAGCGAAGTGTTCAATAAATCGGCGAAAGTACGAATAAATGCCGATGAAACTCCTCACCTCAGTGAAAGATCGTGGGGTCGGAAACTTGGCGATAGCTTCTATCTTTTCAGGGTCCGAATAGATGCCATTGCCATCGACGAGATGTCCAAACACTCTTATTCGTTTGGTTCCAAAAATACACTTTTTTAAATTGAGGCCCAAATCTGCATTGATAAGGCATTGTAAGATGATTTTGAGTCGGCGCAAGTGTTCGACAAACGTTTTGGAGAAAAATACAATGTCGTCTAAATAACACAGGCACTGCGTCCACTTCAATCCCCTTAAGATGCTGTCCATCAAACGATCAAATGTTGCAGGGGCGTTACACAGGCCGAATGCCTGATTTAGGCATTTCAGACTATGACGGCATTTTAGGCATGCCAGGAATTAGGGCACTACGACTCACTATGAGCCACGATGGGACAATAACATCCGAATACGAGAAGAAGGGGGATCCGTGTTCATCAGCGTTTAAATCGCCCACCATAGCGAAAGAACTAGAGGCGCTACCACCCAGAATACCCATGGATCAAATAAGGACGAGAGAAGACGTGGTCAGAGCATTCACTCACTGTTTTTGCGACGGAATTAGGGATATGGGAGGGGGTTCGACAATAACAGCCCCTGAACTGAGAATGTTGTCGGCAAGACCAATATACAAATGCCAGTACCCCATACCAGCAATAACAGTCCCAAAGGTGAAAGCCTTGGTAAAGGAATTGGAGGAAGTTTGAATAGTGGAGGAATGTACATCTTTATGGAACTCCCCTCTATTCCCTATGACCTCCGCCTAATTAATGATGCGACTGAATTCTTCCCTTTTCCCATGCCCAGATTTGAAGACAACTTGCGAGCCTTTGCGGGTGCCAAAGTCTTCAGCACTCTAGACTTGACCTCTGGATTTTTTCAGATTCACATCCCAGAGTGTGATCTCGCGACTATTTCGCTTTCTCCCTACCTTGGGGGAGTTACCGATTTGCACGTCTGGCACAAGGTGCGAAGAACTCGGCACAAATCTTCCAATGGGCTATGAATATAGTACTGGGAGATTTGTTGTTTAAATGCGTTCGGTTGTACATCGACGACGTGATTGTTTACAGTAGCTCCTTCGAGCAACATGTAGCAGACCTTGCTGCTATACTCGAACGCTTAAGTAAATTCCGCCTGCGAGCTAAACGTGCTAAGAGCTACTTCTTCCGAGATTCGGTATAATACTTGGGTCATACAAACGACCAAGAAGGAATTGAACCCCTTTACGATAACGTCGCAGCATTAAGGGATATGCCACGGCCTAAGAACACCAGGGCTGTGAGAAGTCTACTAGGCATGGTAAATTACTATAGGCGTTTCGTACCCAATGCAGGAGAAGTCCTAGCTCCTCTGAGCAATCTATTGAAGACAGGACACAAATTCTTCTGGGGTACCGCAGAACAAGCGGCCTTTGAGACCATGAAGAAGGTTCTTACAAGTGAGCCAGTACTGGTTCATTCAGTGCCAAGTAGGCCCTTTATACTAAACACTGACGCCAGCGGGATAGCAGTTGGGGCCTGCCTACAGCAGGAAGTACAGGGGGTCGTAAAACCCGTAGCTTATTATAGCAAACGACTTTCTGGGCCCGAGACCCGCTACTCCACAATAGAGTAAGAGGCATACGCGGTAGTGCTAGCGCTACAGCATTTTAAACACCTCCTAGTTGGTAGCAGCATAGAAGTTCTTACCGACCATAAACCTATAACATATAATAAAGGGCCGGATTACAGGAACGCACGGTTATCCAGGAGGGCAGAGATTATCCAGGAATTTAGAGTGACCTTTGCCTATGTACCAGGGAAGGACAACAGAGTAGCAGATTTCCTGAGCAGGTTCCCTTGCAGCAATGATCTCAGCACTTCAGAAGATAATCGGGTTGTAGCCGCAGTAACTATTGAGCGGGCGTACCCTTTATTGTCTAACGATGAGGTTTGGTCGGAGCTGAAACATGATCCTAAGTGGTCACCATTAATCACCAGGATAGAGACTAGGGTAGGGATAGGCATAATCCCACATAAACATAGGGAATATATGAGGAAAGATGGATTCTTCTAGGTTATAATGACCAGCGTAATTGGGTGAAGTTGGTCCCGAGATCGTTGATCAATCGAGTCATGGGCTATCACCACAACATCGCCTCCGCAGGACACTTCGGAGTGAGGAAGACGCTGCGCCAGCTGAGGTCCGAGTATTTCTGGCCTGGAATTAAGACGGAAGTCCAAAATTATATACGCAGGTGCGATAATTGTCAATTCTCAAACCAAGGCGCATCCAAGGCTGCGAATGCCTTGCACTTTAGGCCAATACAGCCATTTGAACATATCGTTATAGACTTCATTGGTCCATTGGAGACTACTCCACAAGGCCACAACAGCATTTTATCAATCATGGACTTATTCACTAAATACCCAATATTGGTACCGAAGAGGGATCAGACGGCAGGAACTGTAGTGGAAGCCCTTTGTGAATAGGGTGATTACGCATCATGGAGTGCCCAAGGCGGTGTTGTCGAATCGTGGTTCAGCATTCATAAGCCAGATTTTTAAAGGGGTCTGTAAAGCGCTAGGAATATCGGCGGTAAATACTACTGCCTGAAGGGCGCAAAGCAATGGAGCAGTTGAGCGTCAAATTCGAACGGTAATCGAATCATTGAAGCGTTGTGCATGTGGGTCCAACTGGGATAACATTCTGCCCATGGTGGCGTTTGCCATTAGATCCACCGAGCATGCGTCAACAGGGTATACACCAGCAAAACTCCTTTACGGATACGAGCTGAGACAGCCACAACCTTTCGAAGAACTAGGAGGCTACCCGATGATTAATGATTCTATTAACCATTATGCGACGCCTTACAAGCAACAGATAGCTTAACAAATGAAGACGGCGAGAGAGGAAGTGCAACAGACTTATCTTAAAGGTCAGGACGAAGCAGGAGCCAAGTTTGCCGAAAGTAAACTGAGGGAATTTGCCGAAGGGCAGCTGGTTCTAGCAGAAAGAATGTTTGAGACAAAGGGACGTCGTAAATTTGAACCACGATACGAGGGCCCGTTCTTGGTACTGAAACGCAACGGCGAAACAGTCTACCTGCTCGAAGCTACCAAAAGTGGTAAGAAGGATAAGTTCCACGTGGATCGTATGAAGCCCTACTATGAGCCTATTAGGACCTACCCGCTAAATGCAAGAAATGACCAGGAACAGGAAAGCGAAGAGGATGAGGACTTCTGTAGCACAAATCAAGGATTTGTGAATTTCTTTTATCCTCTGAGTGAATCAGCTGTACCACCATGCAGTAGCCAAACAGCACCAGTTCAGAGATTAGATAACGGTCAGGATTCATCAGCTGTACGACGCTCTACACGTGAGAGGAAACTGACAAGGTGTAGACTTTGTGATAAGGGCGATGGCCATAGTCACTGACGAGAATATATAAAGAGTATCTAGGAAGACGTATTATTCATTGTACATAGTGTATATAATGCATATTATCTATTTTTAAATAGTGCAGACTGTGTACTTTGCATGTATTGACAAGATGTCAATAAAAATTATTTTAATTGTCTAGGAAGGCGTATAGGAAACAGTTATGTCGTAAATTTTTTTATATGTATTAAATGGAACATATCAAATTAAGCAGATTTTTTTTTAAATATATAACTTTTATTATTTGAAACTTTGAATTTGAAATTTAATGTTAAAATTTTCATTTTTTTTTTTGAGTCAATGCATTTGTAAGTTTAGACAATCGGTCTGGTTTAATTTTTTTGGCAATTAAGTTCAACCCATTTGGCACAAATATTCAAGTTTAGGGTAATTCTTTTGTTTTATTAAAATTAGATATAATTAGAATTAGATATTATTTGATTAAGAAGCGACTGGAGAACCAGACGCTCTAGAGTGGTCATTAGGTGGTAACTTTCCAGTAATGAACAACGGCTTAGTAGTTCAGTACAGTGCATACTTTGCAACAGTAGGCTTGGTTGGGCAAGCAGCTTGATAGATGTATAAGAATAGCTGGGAGACATCAAGTTTACTCCAGAGCTACACAACAACTCCAGAGGAAGATTAGAGGAATGCGCACTGCCGAGGTCGGAGTACTGTAGGAATATGGCCTTAGTGACTATAGTTGCGAACAAAGCGGCGGACTGTTTGTGTTCTTAGTGACGTTCACCGTTTGGGTATATAGCGCTCAATAATTCCTTGAATTGAAGCTGAGTAGACATAGACAGTTAGAAGCCAGGTAGTTGAGTGTAGTTCGCAGTGGTGTAGGCAGAGTGTAGGTTTCCGCATTAGTATATAACTCGATTGGGTTTATTGACGCCCTATAATTCCATATTCTGGGACTAATGTGTGTTACCTACAGTAGACAAGTAGGATGAAGTTCTTGCACTGGTGGTGGAGAGTAGCTGTTGTGTCTGGAGTATGTAAGAGGAGAGATGGTCAGTCAATAAGATAGATTTGCCGCACCCGGATTAGGCGATCTTATTAGTGGAGGAAGTGTTTCCAATGATCAGTTTGTTACTTTCATGAGTTGGACGTCCTATATATTTTTTTGTCGCTCTAATTAGTGAATTGTCCTATCAAATTATCTTTGCAGTGGTACTGGGTGCTGAGGCAAAGACAATTTAAGGGCATTGATATTCATAATTTTCTAGGTTAGGTTAGCTTACAGTTGAGACTGATATCAGTCATTGATTAGAATTTGTTCAGAGATTGTATGAGGCATTGGGTAATTTTAACAAAGGGCATTTAGTTCCCAAGTTTTATTCAATATTTTCTTTGATTTCATGATGTCCTAAAAGTTTTGAGTTATAGTTAGGGTAAATATTGGCAATGATGATTGAGGTAATTTGGCGTTTGTACCAATTTTTAACTTTAGTATGTATGCAGTCCGTGAATATGATATGTATGAATGGAATGACTAGTGATTGTTGACAAAGTTAAAAACTATTATATTGTGAGACCAAACTACGCATATAGAACAGTGTTAGGGAATTTTAATAGGATCGATTTATATTTTTGATTTCAAATTTTGTTAAGGTTTTAAGCCTTTCAGGACAATGCAATTCTCAAATTTAAAAAATAGTCGCTCCTTTTTGTTAGGCCTCCTTCAGGAATATGAGTCTTTTTTTTTATTAATCTTGGATATGTGTGAGACTTTGGGGGACAACATAGCGGGTTTTCACCGGCGCACCAGATGGCTACATACAATTCGATTAAATCAATGTAGGGTTCGATAACTGGGTGGTATCTGGTTTCAAACCCCAGTAGGGGAAGTATCTCCGCTATGGGTTCTTACGCCTGTTGGTAGGCTTACTTCCGTACGGATAACGTTAGTGGTGAAAGGCTGAGTTAGGGTGGGTCTTGCAAGTCGGGGACTTGATTGGTTCTATGCACTTACCCATCTCGATAAAATAATCCCTTGAATTAATATTAAAATAAAAACATAAAACTTCCAGGGAAAAGTTTCTTTTAAAATATTTTTTATTTAAAAAATACCTCGAGCTTTCGGGCAAGTACGCCCTTCTACGGGAGAAATTACATTATATTATCCATCATATCCAGAAAACACAATAGCATTAACAGAAGAATAGATATTCCGGAAATTTATAACATTATTTATTTAAGTAACCCAGGTTCCTGGAGCGTACAGAAGTCGCCAACTACCCGGGATGTCCTTCTGACCTAAGTCTTCTTAACATTATATTCCCTGAGCCCAGCCCATAACCCCCAGGTGAAGCACGCGCAATAGAAGCCCGCGTTGATCATGCTTTAAAACAAATGTAAACAGTAAATGGACATTATTTAATTTTAAATCATATTTTATTGGCGTATTAATAATATAATGTAATTTCTCCCGTAGAAGGGCGTACTTGCCCGAAAGCTCGAGGTATTTTTTAAATAAAAACTATTTTAAAATAAACTTTTCCCTGGAAGTTTTTATGTTTTTACTAGCGGACCCGCCCGGCTTCGCCCGGGTTTTACCCGAGTGAATGTTTGTCTAACGAACATTTGTTAAAACAATTCTCTTTAAACTTATAAAACGTACTCGGCTTCGCCCGGGGTTTTACCCGAGTAAAGGTTTGTCTAGCGAACATTTGTTAAAACAATTATCTAAAAACTTATTAAAAAATAAAAAAGATATATTTGATAATTTGAAACTCGTAAATTTGAATCTCTCGATAAAGTGAACATTTTTTCCCGGTCCCTGTGTGCCTTGTCATCCTGAATTTTGTCTTTCCTAATTTTCTACATTAGAAAATCATAGTTTTATCTAGTGAACATTTTTTCCCGGTCCCTTGAGAAATACTCGATAAGTTGAATAAAATCAATATTAATTGGTTCCCTCTGTAATTGGAAGTTAAAGGAATAGTATCTTCGCCTTGGAATTGTATCATTATTCTTGTCGCAAATAAATTGCCGTGTCATCCTGAGATAATCTTACTTTTGATAAATAATATTTAAGATAACAAACTTAGTGATAAGAAAACTTGTTATCATCGTCACAATGGGGGCGCTGCTTGCGAGTTAAATCTACAAATCTGCAAATAACTCTAAGGATATTCAAGATATTCATGAAATTATTTTTCAAAAACCTTCCCGGTGATATACCTAATAATATTCCAAAATTTCACGGCGATTGGATGTATGGTTTTTGAATCTATAGAGTACAGACAGACAGACATTCAATTTTATATATATAGATTAGCAGTAATTAAACGTAACAGTAAGAAAATGTTGATTTTAATATATGTAAATAGAGTCTCTTAAGAAAGACCACCTAAAAACATGACTCAACTTGTTTCTCCTGTAGGTGGTCTCTCATTGGAGGTTCTAATTGATATTAAAGAATCTCTAATAGACCTTTAATAAGAGACTGCCTCTCGGAGAGACGGTTTAAGCTACGATTTTAGGCATCCTCTCAATGGAAGCTCTACTGTATCTACTTTTTCAAACTGTTTGGCTTAATAAATGCCATTTTAACCATTTTAAATGTGTATCAATCGAGTTTTTTTTTATATTTTATATCCAAAATCACTTCATTTCAATTCATAGGGAATTCTTAACATTTTTTTTTGTCTTCATTCAGCTCACTTTCTATTATATTTTTAGCCATTGTTCCATTATACATATTTAATACCGTTTACACCGTTTTACTTTCAAAAATGTCGATGAAATGAGTAGTTTGGTCCGGCATAAAGAAGAGGCATATAATCATTTTTTTCTATATGCATGATAATATTATTTCAATTTTATATATATAGATAGATGGAGATTTACTCTTCATTGTTGGCTTTTTATCTTACATTCATTCTTTATTGTTGGCTTTTTATATTACATTCACTCTTCATTGTTGGCTTTTTATCTTACATTCACTCTTCATTGTTGGCTTTTTATATTATATTTACTCTTCATTGTTGGCTTTTTATCTTACATTCATTCTTCATTGTTGGCTTTTTATATTATATTTACTCTTCATTGTTGGCTTTTTATCTTACATTCATTCTTCATTGTTGGCTTTTTATATTACATTTACTATTCATTGTTGGCATTTTATCTTACATTCACTCTTTATTGTTGGCTTTTTATCTTACATTCATTCTTCATTGTTGGCTTTTTATCTTACATTCACTCTTCATTGTTGGCTTTTTATCTTACATTCATTCTTCATTGTTGGCTTTTTATATTACATTCACTCTTCATTGTTGGCTTTTTATATCATATAGAAAATCATAGTTTTATCTAGTGAACATTTTTTCCCGTGTCACATTGCCGTGTCATCCTGAGATAATCTTACTTTTGATAAATAATATTTAAGATAACAAACTTAGTGATAAGAAAACTTGTTATCATCGTCACAATGGGGGCGCTGCTTGCGAGTTAAATCTACAAATCTGCAAATAACTCTAAGGATATTCAAGATATTCATGAAATTATTTTTCTAAAACCTTCCCGGTGATATACCTAATAATATCCCAAAATTTCACGGCGATTGGATGTATGGTTTTTGAATCTATAGAGTACAAACAAACAGACAGACAAACAGACAGACAGACATTCAATTTTATATATATAGATTTTAACTTACCCATTTGTTGGGTCTGATACCATTAAGTGGGACGCGCGAGGTTTCTTAGTGTCGTCAGCACGACTGACATGAGGATTCTTCGGCGAGGGTATTAATAAGTGCAGTATAGGCCAGTAAATCACGTCACGGGCTTGGTGCTGGGCGTGAGGTCTTCGGCATTTCGGGCTTTGTGCTGAATGTCTTGTTTACTCATACACTGGCTATGTGCCGTGATTAGTTGGATGATGTGGTCATCCTGGAGAACCAACCCAGCCCAGTCAGCTTTTATAAAGGACTCCCTACCAGACGTACTATGGAAATACATTGATAAAATACTAATCGTTATTTTATTAAGTATAACCAAGTTTCGAACTTGCTCATATTAGTTTGAATAATATTACTTAGTTACAAAACCCATATAGAATCGGGCATATTTCAACGCAACAAGCAGATTTTGACTGACAGACACGGGTAAGAAAAGCTGCAGAAGTCGAATGTGAAGTTACCAGTTAGTATTCATTATAGTTCAGGTTTATTATTTATATTTATATATTTTTATATATTTATAATTTTTTTATATTATTTTTATAATTAGAGAAGAAGAAGACACACTAAGCATTATTTCTAAACTAGTAGGTATGCACCCTCCTACAAATGTGCAAAATATTGCATATAAAAATATGTATATATATATTTATAACCCTTGTGTTTGAGACACCTTATGACACCTGATATAAATACCACAATTGGGTGTATTAATTAATAATCATGTATACTTTTTGTTTATTTCTTTTGTTACTATCCGCGTCACAGTGTGGAACTTTTCATTATATTTTTTAAACAGGTTAAATTTATGTATATTTTCTCAATTTATTCTTATTGCACCCGTTTTATTTATTATTATTCTTTCTTTTCTGTCTGACCATTTCAATAGATAAATAAATATAATAATTTGTTTTGAATCTCAACTTTGACTCTGAGTCATTAATTTGATTTAGAGTCATTTATTTTTAACCCCAGTGCGCGCAGGATATATGAAAATTATATTTGTTTTATATAACAGGGTATATATATCGTGAACTCCCTGACAACGAAAGAGTAGTCATGGATTTCGGGACAGAAGGCGTCAGAAATCAGCTCTATAGTCCCAGCTAGTGTTATCGTGGTCTCTTGTAAGTTTCTGTGATTCTCTCCGGGCCGTTATGTAGGCTGATTTATCTCGGGGGTCGCAGGTTTTTTAAAAGAAGAAGTGAACCCACACAAAACTGTAACTCTGTGCTGATTAAGTGGTATTTCTTTAAAAATCCTAGGGTTTTCTGTTGCCAAAATGAGGCAGTTTTGAATGTTAAATTCTTCCTTTAGATAAAAGTGAGCATCATCTGTTCTTAGAACATTTGACAGCCAGTTTTCATCAATATCAATTTGCCGGAAAACCCATGCAGCGAATTCTTGACGCTTCTCAAAATCGCTGACTTTCAACTCGTGAAAACTTTGAATTTTGTTAGGATATTTTTATAGAAAAATTCTAAATGTGTGTTCTCTCCAAACTGTTCCATACGAAATCCCCGTTTGTCGAGAAACTTGTCTAGCACTTACTTCTCCACACGGGGATAACGTTTCAATAGCTTCAGCATTCTGCAAAACCGTAACAGCCACTGACTTGCATGTCGATGGTCTTCCACTCCGAGGTTTTGCTTCCAGAGATCCAGTTTCCTCAAAACTTTTAATCAATCGCTTTAGAGAGTAGCAACTCATTGGTCCTTTACCGCTTCGAATATATTTAAAGGAACGAAACGCTCGTAAAGCTTCAGTGGCAGATTCTGAATCACAATTTAAAAAATTCACCAAGAGTGCTTTATCCTGTAGTGACGGCATTCCAAGTGAAAGGGGAGAAGTTCGAACACATCTTCTTGCGGTCCCCCCTGGACCCTTGGAATATTTGACCAAATTCTGGTTCGTTTCCAAGATGACTAACGTTGCAACGGCACCCATTTTCAAAAGAAGAGCAAAACTGATATCTCCAGTAATGCTACCGCGTCCGGGGTAACCGCCGCGTCAGGAGCTGCAGCTCGAGCTCATGATGAGAAATCTACTACGAGGACACAATTCAATCTACTACAACTCAATATAAATGGTACCCAGAGGAAAATAAAGAGCTGACTTGTCTTCTCTGTGACAACAATGTACATATTAATTGTCCTCAGGAGACAAAATTGAATCAGAATCTGAGATGCAATATCAAAGATTATACAACACTACGAATGGACAGACCGAGAAAATTCGGAGAAGGGCTTGCCGTTTTGATTAAAACTCTAGAAATCAAATTTAAGGAAATCGCTTATAATCAGAGTAAGCCTAGAGAAGGCACGACAGAAGCTCAGGCAATAGAAATCTATCTTACAGGTAAAACAATTCCAATCATAAATGTTTATCACCACGATAATATTAGCATCAATACAGGCCTGATAGAAACATTAAGTGAAGCGTCTTCGGATATCGCAATCATACTTGGTGATTTTAACGCCGAAAGACCAACTTGGGGATCACCTGTCCAGGATAACAAAGGTCAGCAGGTTGAGAACATGCTAACCGACCTCGACCTTACGCCGTTAAATAACGAAAAGAACACCTATCTATCCAAGTCCACAGGCACAGAATCCGCAATAGACATCACAGCGTTAAATTACATCATCGCACCCACAATACAATGGAAAATTCTGAAAAATGCAATCAGTGACCACAGACCAATTTTAACAACCCTAAAATTCAAAATTGAGAATTTCCAACAGAATAGAAGAACACTGGGAAAAAAATTACAGAAAAGCTTGAAGAACTGTGCAACGAAGAATTAAATCACAGAACGATTGACAAAAAATTGGAAAAATTCTCTTTGAACATATCCAAAGCTGCAAAAGTATCGATACCTAGAGGTAGACGTAAAGACCTGTGAATACTTTACTGGAAGGACCACAATATAGAGGCAATGATTGCAGAGAGAGAGACAATAAAAAAGAACTTCTTAAAACAAATAAAACAGAAGAAATCATAAAGGAACTCATTGAAATTAGTCAGAAAATATAGAACAAGAAATTTGGATATTCAAACAAGAAAAATGGGCAGAATTATGCGAAAAAATGGATCCAAAAAAGGAAAGCCATCACTGGAATATAATTAGTGTTATAAAACAATCAAAACCAACACTAATCCTCCAATACTCTAACCGATATGAACAGCGAGAACGAACAGATGGCTGACATAATTGCTGAATATCTTTCAAGCACTTCCAGACTCAGCTATAGGAATGAAGGCAGGACTCTAAAAAATAATATAAACAAGTTAGTTAAACAAGCAAGAAATTACCATCAACAAGATATTTACTCGAGAGACTTCACACTGAATGAGCTAAATTCATCAATAGGAAAGTTAAATCCAAGATGTCACCTGGAGATGCTCTAATCTTTGGTCAAATGATTATACACTTTGGAGACGAAGCTAAAAATCAACTCCTACGAATACTGAACATTTCATGGGAAACTGGTAAACTACCAAATAATTGGAAGATATCAATTATAGTGCCAATACTGAAACCACACAAAGATGCTAAGGAATGCAAGAACTATCGGCCAATTGCTCTTACCAGCATACTTTGTAAAATAACAGAATGAATTATCCACTCTAGGCTCATAGTCTGGCTCACTAACAATAATAAAATAAACTTCTACCAAACTGCCTAAAGATCCTGACACTGTACAACTCTGATAAACTGTTCTACTTCTGTCAATCAATAATAGATTTCTAGGAAAAACCGCCAAAGAAGACAACGGCCGTATTCCTGGATATGACCTCAGCTTTTGATCGAGTGTAGAAATTATTTGAAAGGCTGCACAACATCGGAGTAAGAGGAAAAACCTTAATCTGGATTGTAAACTTCTTAAGGGGAAGAAGGATAAAGGTTCGGGTCAATGGAACATTTTCCAAGGACCAAAGAACATGGGCTTGTGTACCTCAGGGATCTGTGCTCAGTCCTCTACTCTTCTCGCTATATATTAACCGTTGTTTATGTAAATAGATGAATATTATTTGTATTATTTAAAGCCTCATTATGTAAAAATATATGTATATATAAATTGGACATTTGTTGTTGGCCATGGTCAAGTTTGAGCTCTTGTACGTCTAATTACGACACAACAAAAGTGGCGACGAGGATGCGCGATCTACAGAGCCAGTAAAAAGCTGAGGAAAACGGCGTCTATGCAAGTATAACAACTACATCTTTTAAACAAATCTGACTCTCGGATTAAAGAGAGGAAAAATAGGAAAATGGGTTAAAATTACATCTTTTAAACTATCTGGATCAAGAAAACAAAGGAGTAGAAAAGATCAGCATGACAAGTTAAAAGTTAATAGTACCTTTTAGATGCTATAGCCCAGTGGAGGACACTTCGATCTTTTTGTGCAAAAATTTGAGGCTTTCTTTTTGGCATCTGAAGGAGGAGATTAAAGTGCTGATTTTTACCTCGCTACCAGATTCTGAAACTTTGAAGCAGGGAAACGACATTTTCTTCCTGGTCTAATGAAAGATCAACCCTATGATACTATCATTCAAAGAATTAAGCTGCATTTGGATCCAAAGAAGAAAGTGATACCACAGCGATGCAGATTTTTAAAGATAATTCAACAGGAAGGAGAATCAATTTCGGAATATCTTAGAGAATTGAAACATTTGGCAATAAATTGTAATTTCGTCGATATGTTGGGAACCATGATGCGAGACCGTTTTGTGGCTGGAATCAAGTCGGAAATCCTGCAAAAGAAGCTACTACAAGAGGACGACGATGTCACCCTGGATAAAGTTTTTGCAGTGGCGATCTCGTTCGAATTGGCGGAGATAAATACAAGAGAATTACAAGATAAATTAGTGGCCAAGATATCCCCTGTGAATTGAAAGGATAAAAAGGGTGAGTACAATAATAGTACGGCGCAGTATAGGCCTTTCAGGCAAAGTGGCAAAGGCAAAATAGTGTGTTATAGATGTGGTGAAAGACATTCACACGTGGCATCTGTTTTACCTCATAGAACAAAGACTTGTTTTAAAATGTAATAAACTGGGTCATTTAAGTAGGGTCTGCAAAGCTAGTAAAAGAATGTGGGGATGTAAATTTGTACAAGAGGACTCTATATATTCTGTACAGGGCGAAATTGATGCCACAATAAATTTAACAGTAGATGATTATTCTTTGTGCTTTACAATAGATACAGGAAGTCCAGTTACGTTAATACCTAAAGATATTTATAAGAATTATTGGCAAGGTAAAAGATTATTTCCAACAAATTTAAGATTAAAATCCCTTTGTGGTAAATCAATAGAGATTATAGATCAAAGAAATGTTTTTGTAAAAGAAGCCAACCAATATTTACGATTAATAGTTGTAAATGAAAAAATCCAGGTAATTTTATCAGGAAGAGAATGGCTTAAACAGTTGAAACTTGATTATTTTATATTGTTTAGAATTAAAATTTTAAATAATGAATATAATAGAAATATATTTAAATATATAAAATTTGATGGATAGGTATGCAGATTTGTTTAACAAAGATTTGGGCTGTCTAAAGGACGTTAGAATACATTTTAATTTAAAAAAGGATGTGACTCCTGTGTTTTGTAAGGCCAGAAGTTTACCTTTCTCTCTAAAAAACAAAGTAGAGAATGAAATTGATCGTTTAGTGAATTCTTGCATTTTATAACCTATAGTTCATGCATATTGGACCGCTCCAATAGTACCAGTATTAAAAAAGGATGGTAGTGTAAGGATATGTGGTGACTTTAGATGTACAGCTAAAAAAGCAATAGAATTAGATAGGTATCCCCTTCCATCGATCGATGAGATATTTTTAAAATTATCTAGAAGCACCGTATTTTCGACTCTAGACCTATCACAGGCTTACTTACAAGTAATGTTAGCGGAAGAAGCCAAAGCTGTTGTTGATATAAACACAACAAAGAGGTTGTTTTCTTATAAAAGACTACCATATGACGTAGCGGTAGCACCAAATAAATTTCAGAGGATTATGGAAGGCCTATTTTCTGATTTGCCAGGTGTGGCCTGCTACATAGATGATATTTTGGTTGCAGGAAAAGACTTTGAAGATCATGAACAAAAGTTGGATCTAGTGTTTATATGATTGCTAGAAAAAGGTTCAAAGTTAAACAGATATAAATGTAAATTTAAAAAGAAATCGGTGGAATATTTAGGGTTTAAAATGGATAAATATGGACTGCATCCCTTAGAAAATAAAATTAAAGCAGTGATAGAGGCGCCTGAACCTAAAGAATGTTTCGCAATTGAGATCTTTCATAGGTCTCTTAATTTATTATTATAGATTCATAAAGAATATAGCAAACATTTTAGCGCTATTCTATCAACTTTTGAATAAAAATTGTAGATGGAATTGGACGAAAAAATATCGAATGTTATTTAAAAAATGTAAATCATTATTAATAGACTATGGACTAGGCGTAATTCTGAGTCATAGAAATGATAGAAAGGAAGAATGCCCTATAGATTTTGCTTCTAGAACATTAACTGAAGCGGAAAAACGTTTCTCTCAACTAAAAAGAAAGCGTTGAGCATAACTTTTGGCGTTGAGAAATTCAGACAATACTTACTGGGACGAAATTTGTATTGGTCACAGAAAACCGACCCTTAATTCATATATTTTCACCTCATAAACCAATTCCCATATGTGCATCATCCAGAATTAAAAGATGGTCCTTAAAATTAGCTGCATTTAATTATACTGTGGAATTTCGAAAAACTAGTGATAATTCCAATGTTGACGCATTGTCACATCTTCCTTTAGAATCGAGTGTCAGGGAGTCTCTTGATGAAGACCAGGTACTTCTTCTTAGGAAGTCGAATGAGGTACCGTTCTCTTTTATGGAGGTGGCTAATGAGACGCCCCAAGATAAAATACTGTCTATAGTATTAAGGAATGTTAGAGAAGGCAACTGTGTGTGTGTGTGGAAATTCACAAGGGTACCGAGAGAAAACCCACTAGCTCCTCATTATAAGATCAATGAGGAATTAAGTTTGGAGTTTGGTTGTCTTCAATGGCGTGAAAGAGTGGTAATTCCCCAAAAATTAAGATCTTTAATTTTAAATGACTTGCATGAAATACACATGGGGATTGTTAAAATGAAGATGATTGCCAGACGGTATTTTCTGGTGGCCAGGCATAGACAGTAACATCGAGGAGTTAACTAGAGAATGTAGAGTATGCCAAGAATCGGCAAGCATGCCCCCGGCTACCATCTCGGAATGGACTTGGCCCGAAAAACCGTGGCATCGACTTCATCTTGATCTAGCGGGTCCGTTCATGGGAAGAATGTTTTTGGTTCTCGTGGACGCATACTCAAAGTGGATAGAAATTTTTATCATCAAAGATATTACCAGAAAAACGATTATCAGTCATATTGGAGAAATTCTCGCCAGAATTGGATTGCCCTAATTTTTTGTTACAGATAACGGAAGACAGTTTGTCTCCGGTGAATTCGAGCAATTTACCAAAATGAATGGTATACGGCACACTAAGACCAGTCTGTATAATCCTAGTACAAATGGTTTAGCTGAGAGATATGTAAGAGAATTAAAAACCTTTTGAGAAAGAATAATGGGAAGGATGATTTAGAGACGAATCTACAAAGTTTCCTATTTGCTCATAGAGCATTCCCCCAAACTGTAATAAAGGAATTCCCCGGCGGAACTGCTAATGAAGAGAAGTTTAAGATCAAGATTCTCGAATTTAATACCAAGATGGGAAATCCGCGAGAGGTATTTCATGAGGCCGTAAGAAGGCAGGAGTGTTTACTACAGGTTGCGAGGTTTATTTCCGCAACTATGCAACTGGACCTAAACGGTAAAAAGGTACCATTTTGAAATTATTGAGCTACAGTCACTACCTTATAAGTTGCGAGGGCGTCGTGTATAAGAGGCATATCAATCAATTGCGACCTGTGAGAAAGAAACAAGTGGAGACAAGAAATTTGATACTTCCTCGAACATCAGGAGAGAAGCCTGTAGGTGGAAGTCAGAAATAAAGTGAAGAGGAGGTTCCAGAGGTTACATCAGGAATCAAGGAGGAGACTGCTTCTGTGCACGTACCCTCTTGCACTCCTATACCAGGGCCTGTTGCTGTGCACGTGCCCTCTTGCACTCCTAAACCGGAGGCTGCCGCTGTGCAAGTGCCCGTCCGCAGTTCTAGACCTCAGAGAGCCAGGAAACCCCTAGACCGGCTGGAGTATTATTAAGGGGGGAGATGTGTTGTGTATGTAAATAGATGAATATTATTTGCATTCTTTAAAGTCTCATTATTTAAGAATATATGTGTATATAAATTGGACATTTTTTGTTGCCAAACGAAAAGAATCTGAGGCTCTTTATTGGACACGACAAAAACCAAAACGGCATTCCAGAGTAAAATAAATCATCAGAGATAGATAAATATTTTTCAAATGAATTAAAATAAATATAATCGATACTGAGAGAGAGTTGAATTTTAAAAAAATAGAAAATTATTATTTTCGAAATATAAATATCTGAGAGGATTCCAGCAAACCGCATCTAAAATATCCGTTTTTTTTTACTACATGTTTTAATTTGCATATACCTATTTTACATATCTCAGATTGTATTAAAAAATCGTTAACCATTTCTTCTAACTTTTCGCGAAATGGTGTTTTACTAATTTATCATTTGATATTATTAGGGTTCTTTCCTGGTATTCAAAAAGTAAAAATACGTGTCGTTCAGTTATATTTTTCAATTTATCAAAAAATTAGGCCGCTGAATCGCTCATTCTGGTAGGGCGCCATCTAGCGAATAAAGTTGTAACTAAAATCAATTTCGAATTTTTCATTATTTGCCATAAAAAATCCCATTGCATCCTGAACACAATGGTGTTTACCGCATTGCTCTAGCGCAAATATTCGCGGAGTTATTAATTTTTAAAGTTGTGCGGGACTTTTGGATCACCCTGTATATAAATTATTTCTACCATTGTAGTAGTGGAGTATGTTAAGCAAGCTGCTTTAACTTTATGTAAAATTTGAGCATAACTTATTAAACTTTCTATCTTTAAAAGCCAATTCCCGGCCTTCTCCTTCCTTTTGTTTCAACAGGTTATGGGCCCAGAACTGATTGCCTAAGAAATTAAGAATCAAGCATGTCCAGTCTATATCAAATTGAAAAGTTGAATAAGAAAAGCTTTGAGACATGGAGGCTTCAAATGCAAATGATTCTTATTCACTGTGATCTGTGGAATTATGTTAATGAAGCCAATATCAAACCCGAACCCGGTAACCAAGAGTTTACTAATTGGCAAAATAAGGATCAGAAGGCTCTCGCTACAATTGTATTGAGCTTGAGTCCATCAGAACTAGTTCATGTTAAGAACTGTAAGCCTGCCGAGGAGGCCTGGAAAAAGATAGAAGAAGTTTATCGACCAAAAGGACCTGCGACGAGAGTTTCCCTGACCAAAAGGCTAATACAGATGAAAATGAGGCCTAGTGATGATTTGAAAGCTTACCTGAGTAAATTTACTTCATTAGTGGACAATCTAGGTGAAATTGGGACTCAAGTACCCGAAGACTTTTTAGTTATACTCTTGTTGTGTAGTCTTCCAGAATCGTACGAAGGATTCAGGACTGCAATAGAAACCAGAGATGAGCTCCCAAAACTTGAAACTTTAAAGGTGAAGATTATAGAAGAAGATCAAAGACAACGTGAAATGGAGGGAACTTCGTCTGGAGAACAGAATGCCTTTTTTGTAAATCCAGAAAGAAAAACTACCAATTACACTAAACCATCAAATCGGAAGGAGTTCAAATTTAACTGCTATTACTGTGGCAAGAAAGGCCACAAAGCGGCTGACTGCTGGTCAAAAAGGAACTCTAAAAGAAACAATACGCGAATGGCTGCTTCTCTAGGAATTAGAGATGAAAATATTCTTAATGTTGACGAGTGGTGCCTGGATAGCGGCGCAACTGCACACATGTGCTGCTTAAGAAAAGCTTTTTCAAATTTAAGAGAAACAGAGCCAATAGCCGTTAAATTAGCGAACGACCAAAGCATAGAAGCTTTAGGTACAGGAACGGTAGAATTGGAAGTTTTCGAACATGGTGAACCATTTTTATTAAAATTAGAAAATGTGATGTTTGTCCCAGGACTGAAGGGAAATTTGTTTTCAGTCAGCACCTGTGCAGAAAAATCATTCTTCGTAAAATTTATGAGAGGAAAGGCGGAAATTGTGAATCCATTGAGGAAAATTTGCATAGAGGCTTACAAAAGAAACGGACTTTACATATTGCGTCAAACTAAATATGCAAAAATACAATTTACCAGAATTTGTATAGACAAAAATAGCAGTGAAATTTGGCATAGTAGATTTGGTCATCTTAATTTTGATGACCTTAAGAAATTGCAGAGAGAAAATTTAGTCAATGGATTACCCAAGGGTGAATTTAAAAGTATATCAAGTTGTGAAACTTGTATTAGGGGTAAACAGACTCGATTACCATTCCCAGAAGTCTCTCTGACAAAGTCAACAGAGCCACTGCAACGTATTCATTCTGACATATGTGGACCGATGAGAACAAAGTCATATGGCGGTGCATTGTACTTCGCAACTTTCATTGACGATTTCTCACGAATGATATTCACTTTTGTTATGAAACGAAAAAGTGAAATTTTCAAAGGATTTAAAGTCTTTAAAAGATTTGCTTAGAAACAAACTGGCAAGAAAATTAAAGCAATCAGAAGTGACAATGCAGCAGAGTATTTGAGTACAGATTTTAAAGAATATTTATTGGAGGAAGGAATTAGACATCAGCTCTCAGTTGAATATTCTCCGCAACAAAATGGAGTTGCTGAAAGAGCGAACAGAACTCTGGTAGAAATGACTAGATGTTTCATAATTCAAGCGAACCTCCCAGATCCACTTTGGGCTGAACTTGTGCATACATCTACATACATCAGAAACAGATGCCCAAGAACAAATGAAAGTCGAACTCCGCATGAAATATTTACAGGAAGAAAACCAACCGTTTCTCATTTAAGAATGATTGGATGTAAATGTTTCGCTGTTGACAACCGTCCGAGAAGAGGAAAATTCGCTCCTCGTAGTGAAGAATACCGACTGGTTGGCTATTCTCCCGAATCAAAGGCGTACAGATTATGGAAGCCTGGAACAGGCATGATGATAAAAATTCGAGATGTACGTTTCCTTGAATCTGAAAATTCTACCTTAAGGAATGACGTGGTGCAAATTGAAGCTATACCACAGAAAAAGGAAGATACATCATTGGAGGAGGAAAGTCTTCAGAATGATGAAAAATTTGCCCGGAACTGATTCGGAGTTTTTGAGCGAACCATCAGAAACAATGGAAGTCATCTTACGTACTGGAAAACCGGGAAGACCACGAAAGGAATACGTTGAAGCTAATTTGTCTAAGGATTTTAGACAGAACACCAGTTTGTTAGATCCAAAGGATTTAGATCAAGCCTTGTCTAGTGAAGATTCGCATCTATGGAAAGGGGCAATGAAGGAAGAGTACAGTTCCCTTTTGAAGAATGGAACTTGGGAACTTGTCGATCCTCCTAAAAACAAAAACTTAATAGGAAATAAATCGGTCTTCCGAAAGAAATTTAGAGCCGACGGCTCTATTGAACGGTATAAGGCTCGACTTGTAGCAAAAGGTTATTCCCAAAAATACGGTATTGATTATGAGGAAACCTTTGCACCAGTTGTACGCCACAGTACGATCAGAACAGTTTTAGCCTTGGCCGTTGAATATGATTTGCTGGTCCATCAAATGGATGTTCAGTCTGCCTTCTTGAATGGTGATGTCAAAGAAGACATTTACATGACACAACCAGAAAATTTCGAGTCAAAGAAATATCCAAGAAGGGAATGTAAACTAAAGAAGGCTATATATGGTCTGAAACAGGCTGGAATGACTTGGCATGCAAAGCTCGATTCAGCATTAAAAGAAATGGGCCTAGAACAGATGAAAACTGATAACTGTGTCTACATTAAAAGAGAAGAAGGAGTTCTTCTGGTTGCAATATATGTTGATGATATGATTATTGCTGCAGAAGAAGAGAACACGCTGATCTGCTTCAAAGAAAGTATGAAGAAGTTGTTTGAGATAAATGATCTTGGAGCATTGAATTATTGTCTTGGGATACGGGTACAGAGAGGAGTGGATGGATCTATATCTCTCGATCAGGAAAGATACATTGAAGAACTTCTAGAGAAATATGAGATGAAAGAATCAAAACCGATCTCTGCGCCCATGGACCCTAATTACAAAGTGACAAAAATATCACCTATAGATGGTGAGAATGAGCCAGTAGATAAGGTAGAGTATCAATCTTTGATAGGATCATTGATCTACCTATCTGTCTCAACAAGGCCTGATATTGCCTATACGATCAGTACTTTAGGGCAATTTAGCAACGATCCTAGAAGACAACATTGGAATATTGCAAAGCGTGTTCTCCGCTACTTGAGAAAAACATCGGGCCTAAAGATTACTTTCAAAAAATCAACGAAGGAACTTTATGGTTATGTAGACGCGGATTGGGGCGGAAACCTCATGGACAGAAAGTCTCATTCAGGATTTGTGTTTTACTTGGCGGGCGGTCCAATAGCGTGGGAATCCAAAAAACAACAAACTGTTTCCCTTTCAAGCACTGAATCGGAGTACATCGCACTTTGTGAAGCTGGTAAGGAGGCTGTTCACATAAGGATGCTTTTGGATGAATTAGGATTTGGTGAAATATTGGAAGGACCTACAGTTTTGAAGACTGACAATCAGGGAGCTCGGCAATTGACAAGGAATCCTGTGTACCATGCGCGAACAAAGCACATTGACATCAAATGGCATTACATCAGAGATATTTATGGTGAAGGTCTTGTCGAGGTCGTCCATACACCAACCCAGGAGAATGTTGCGGATATCTTCACCAAGAGTCTGACAAAGGTCTCTCATGAGAGATGTATTCGTGAATTGGGAATGTAGAGATTGAGGGAGGGTGTTGGAATAAACAATTTCAACATTCTACTCTTCTTTTATTTGTTTTGACCAATTGACCGCTATATATATAAATTATTTCTACCATTGTAGTAGTGGAGTATGTAAAGCAAGCTGCTTTAACTTTATGTAAAATTTGAGCATAACTTATTAAACTTTCTATCTTTAAAAGCCAATTCCCGGCCTTCTCCTTCCTTTTTTTTCAACAGTGTGCACTTACCGTAACTTAGTAATATAAATTTCTCTCTCAATAATTTTGTAAAAAAAAGTGACACTCGTATAAAAAGATATTTAAAGAAAGGTACGCAAGCAACTTGAAAGAAATGCAGAACGCTCATTGGTCGCTTAATTGGCCTCGTGTTGTTACTTCGCCTCGTATTTACTCGGCGTAAAAAAAAAGTTATTCAAATGAAAAAAAGAAAAAGTCAAATATACTAATCGAAATGTAGCCGAAAATTTTCCTCAGGTTTATAAAAAGCGACATGCAAAATTTGGTACCAATTGGTTCAGTAGTTTTTGAGTTTATCGCGAAACAGACAGACATTGACTTTAATATATATAGAGATATAATATAATGCGGCTTGTGATATTAAATTATATTGTATTATAAATTACTTTATGTATTATTTGCGAACGGAAAAATATGTCCAGGGTAACCTAGTGGACATGGCATCTGCCCGGTAAGCGGAACAGTGTGGGTTCGATTCCCATCCCTGGACACTTTTATTTTTCCGTTTATCATTACTCTTCGCAATTCACCTTTTCATACCTCATCTCAAAGGTTAGAATTAAATTTTATCACTAAAAATAATTTTATTAAATAAATTTCTTAATATATTTAAATTTCACAAATAAAATTGATATTCATATATTAATAAAATACTCTAACGGGTATATTCAAAATTCAATATTTGTCTTTCAAAAAGCTATTTAAACTATTTTCATTACATTGTATGAAATTCAAAAAATGAGTTTTATAAAATGAATGGTTTCTATTAAAACGTATATCACAGTTAAACACACAACACCAACAAATATACTCTATATGAACATATAGTTAAATATTGTTTCTAAATATTATGTATTATAAAATAAATGAAGCTTCCAGAGTTAAGTTTCTTGTACAACTTTTTATTTTCAAGCTTTCGGACGTGTCAGTCCTTCAACAGGATTATCACGTTAACAACTCTTAATATTAAATACATTTTTATATACACATTATTATATACATATTTTAAATACCTACTATATACTGAGAGAAAATATATTACATTATTTCTGTTTGAAATATTATGTATGTTAATAAAACTATCGGAATAAATTCAAAATGTATTTTCTTTTCTTTTCATATTCAAATAATATATAAATTAATAAAATTTTATAAACATAGATAATTGATTTTTGAACTTAAAATTAATATTTTAAATAGCACACAATTCTATGTTATATTAAAAATTAGTTTTAAAAATAAAAGCCCAAGCAAAGGTTGCAAAGCTTAAAATTACCAGTAATAAACATTCATTTCAGAAAATATTTGTACAATTGGGAGGAATTGCCTTCATCAATTAATTACAAAGGTGATTACGGCTTATGAAGAATAACACAGTTCCCAGCTTTAAACCTTTTTTTTCCAGAACACCGGGAGTTGTAGAATTTGATATTTATTGAGCTTCTCTCTCGGATTATTAGGATCACTGATAGCTTTACTTCGTCTGCAATATTTCTTTATTATCATCATCATTTTCGCCTTTAAATTAGTTTATTTATTTTTACTCTTACGTAGTTATTTAGTCATAATTTTGAAAGGCAATTATTACTTTTTGGTAGCTATTTTAATCCCGTTTCCATATTTTCTACTTTTTAAGAATATTTCTGGTAAGCTATTGGATTTTTAGGTATTTTCAGGGAAGCTTAAAGTAGCAATTTATTGTTAATTTAGAACCTCGTTGTATGTAAGGCTTTTATAATTGCGATATTCTTGATGCTTTGAATTTTGGCTTTATGCCAACACTAATTCGTCTGCAAAACCTCGCACCATTAATACATGATATTCATTTATATCATTAGATAATAAAATACATATATTGGATTGAATATTAGATTTATTTGCCAATATTTCGGTTGTCTGAATGCCAACCTTTATCAAGTCATTACAATTTTGTATAAACAAACTCAGCACCGCATAGTGTTATGATATTACAGTTGAAATATATATATTTTTTAAAACACTATGTGGCTCTGAGTTTGTGTATACCAAATGAAATGGCTTGATAAAGGTTGGCGTTCAGCTAATCGAAATATTGGCAAATAAATATTTTATTCAAACCAATATATACATTTTTATTATCTAAAGATTTGAGTATAGATTGCTTTATTTTCAGAACGATTCATTTATATATTAAAGGTGGTACCAATCCGTTCAAATATTTTCACATAATTCTATGCGATAGTTTACTCGGTGTATGAACATCAGTCAAAGGATATTACATAAGCGATTTATTTGTAAATAATTGTAGTCAATATGTATATATGGCCATACATACACATATGGCCAGCCTTCCAGACTCAACCTCAGCATGGAACTTCCTGGTTTACTGGTTAAACACAGCAATCAAAACAGGACGCGAGTAAAGGCGCTCAACACTAGTTCATACTAGTGAGCTGGACTCCCCGGGTAGTTGGCGTTCTGTGCTCCCTGGGTTATAAATATCACTCTATTGTAAATACACTAATGGACGAAGATTCAGGAAATTCTAACTTTTACTATATATATTATATTTAATAAAGATTTTTTGCTGTTTTAAGATTAATTACTTGTAAAGGAATTATTGGTCATTTTCTTGCTTTTGGTATGCAGTCGTGGAAGAGATTATAATAAAATTAGTTATCAAAAATAGCTTTAAGTGCGCTAAAGGAATATAAAAAAAAAACATAATTTGATAAAAGTAATGCCTGGCTTAAGGCGAAAGAATAGAAAAAAATGAAAAGCTTATTTACATAATGTACAAAAGATTTGAGCCGACTAACGGGATACAACAACAACAACAACGAGTTTTTATAGGGCAAGCCTGACCTCTGGCGGTCGATTTAACAATATTTGTATCTGTGAAATATATTTTTAAAAAAATATAATATTTTAATATAACATATATATATATATATTATGTTATATTAAATATGTTTAAGGGTAACCTTTTTATCGAATTAACATGTATGTGAAACACTCGCAAAAAGCAAATAAGTAGTGGTTTATGAATAAAATATGAACCCTTCTTAAGTTTTGTCTATGAATGTATTTTGTTCTCATCTCTTTCATACTGGATTTGATATTTTGAAAAGTGCTTGTGAATACCTTCTTGTGAAAATAATGTTTATTCAATGATTACGTGTTCTTGCATTTCCCATAATATAGACATGGAGCAAACAAATGTGAAGCCAACATCCCAGGACGGTACAACAATATTAATCAAAATATTGCGTCTTGTTCAAAGTTCTTGCAAAGGTCCAACCCAAGCAGTGAATGAAAGTAACCAAATTGTTCTCTAGCCCAATTGTAAGTGCAAATGTTCAACTGTTTTCCACATCTCTAGACTTGTAATGGACTTACATTAATGCTCTGATGAATTTTCAAATAAATGCTCTGTCATATCTAAATTCCCTTTTGAGCGGTCGGAGTATATCTATTTTTCATATGACTCCACTTTACCATCTCTTCTAACTTTTTAAAATTAGTTTTTTTTTCACTATTTTTTCTCACTATCTTCCCATTTCAGAAATAACTGAACCTGAAATATATCGATGTAATGAAATAGAGCTATCCAAGCATCTCTAAAATTTACCCATTTACGGAATAGATGTGTATCAAATATTCCTCACTCGCCTTTTCAGTGATACGCTAACCTTGACGTATGTACGAAGGAACGTGTGGCCATTGGCCATGATTCAGACCTGGAGGCTGTTGTTGGATGCTGCGCTGCCTGGAGTACAGGAACTCCATCTATGCTTCCTTTCTTCCTGTGGTGAATCTGTATAAGACCGGTGGTCTTAATAAAGCTGTATGTGTGTGTATTCTGTTATAACTTCGGACCTGGAGGCTGTTGTTGGGTTCTGCGCTGCCTGGAGTATAGGAGCTCCATCTATGCTTCCTTTCTTCCTGTGGTGAATCTGTATAAGACCGGTGGTCTTAATAAAGCTGTATGTGTGTGTATTCTGTTATAACTTCGGACCTGGAGGCTGTTGTTGGGTTCTGCGCTGCCTGGAGTATAGGAGCTCCATCTATGCTTCCTTTCATCCTGTGTTGAATCTGTATAAGACTGGTTGTATTAATAAATTGGTGTGTTATATCCGATATAAATGCTGAAAGATACAACTTACTCAAGTTTTGTTCATGAGTATAAATCCATAATGACACTGGAGGTGTGTTTCTGAATCAAAACACGGTATTCTCAATCCTATCTCCTGTAAATTGAGAAGTAACTGTATTATACATTTAGACATTTTCTCGATATTATCATTGTTACGACCGCGTAGATCCAATTGCAATACGCACGCAACTTTCCAAGGGTTGGGTTCACGTGTTCTTCAAGAAAGAAACCTATATCAATACTTAGAAACGACCACACATCAACTGAACCAAATGACTTTTAATTCTATACTGAACTACCTAACACCGATTAAATAAGAAAATTTAAAACTAAAATTTCTGAACAAATGTAAATCAACGAAATTCTTCAAAAATTACATCCACCAAATAATATAAATCAAAGATATAATTAGCATATATAAAAAATCAAATATTTTAAAAAAGATCATACATAAACAAATCAAAATACAAATATACAGAAAATGCAAATATTTACACTAGCTTTCAACAGTCATAGAATAAATAATCTGAGATATACTACTCTGCAGATCAATGTTATTAACACCAGTTCTGGTCTTGTTTACAATACAGCAATGGATCAATCTACAGTCGAAACAAAACCAGTCGTATAGAGAGAGATAAGGATAACCCAGGCCCCTGGAGCGCCAGAAACGCCAACTGTGCGGGCTGTCCAGCTAACTAGTAGAAACCAGTTACTTTAGATTATATTTACATAGAGCCAATTGCAGAGCCGAACCAGCTGGTCAGGAAGTTCCATGCCTGCAGAGAACCCGGGAGTCCAACCAACGAGACTGGGTCGAAGGAGGTCTTCCCAAGCAGCAGGGCTGTCTGCATTCTGTGTCGCATGAAAGCAGGGCATCTGAATAGAAGGTGGTCCTGTTGTTCCTCCATACAATGTGGGTACCGCTGTTATATTCCAGTCGTATAGGAAGACGTAACAATATATATATTATGATGCATTAGCGCGCCATCTGTTATCAAAATTGGAAACTATTATAGACGCGTAGGATTCTTTTTAATAGTAATAGAAGAAATTGTTTATTTTTAAAAAGAATCATACGCGTCTATAATAGATTCAAATTTTGATAACAATAATTATCTCATTTAAGTTGCCAGGATATATATTAAGTTTTTATTACCCAACATTCTCCTCTTTTATATTCACTTTCTGTTATTCCATCCTGAAGGGTACTTGTTCAAATTCATCCGTAAATATGCATTTCTTAATTTTTCAGGAAGCCACTAAGACCAACTAGTTTGATTATAGAGATAGACCCTGCATCAAGAAAACAAGGCCAACAGCCTGAAACTTGTACTTTATCGGTATTTATTGATTTATTAAGAAGAAAACATCAGGCTTTCAGAGATAAATATATTTTTCATAATTTCAATTCAAATCCCTAGCTTTCGGTCACGAAAGATCTTCTACAGGATAAATACGATATGATCGATATTTATAAAGTATTCCTGTCCTGATGTGTTTAATCTGTTTATTCTGTCTTCCCTTCACAGTGATATTCCAGTCTCCCCTAATGTGTCAGATTTAGAATTTACCTCATTGTCTTTTTTCCCTATATTTGCATATCTTAATTGTAATCATAGTTGTATTTTGTTTCTCCGTCTATAAGAAAAAATGTAAATATGCTAAAATATTGCTTACCATAGTATAAATAAGCTTGTATCTCTTTGAATCTCTTAACTTTTTGCCAGTAGAAGGGCGTGTGGCCCGAAAGCTCGCTCGTGTTTTATTAAAAAGAAACTCATCTTCCTTCATGCTTTACGATATCTTTATTAAGATATAAAGAAAACACGTTGACCAAATATCATTATATAACCTAATTGAAACCTAAAGGGTAGTTTAGTTAGATTTTATTACAATAGATGGCGCTCTGGCATCTAATAATTGTCATTTCAGCGCTCAACTACGATAGCTTTATTGAGACATAAAGAAAACACGTTGACCAAATATCATTATATAACCTAATGGAAATCTAAATCAAAGTTTAGTTAGATTTTATTCAAATAGATGGCGCAATGACATCTAATAATTGTCATTTCAGCGCTCAAATAGGATAGCTTTATTGAGACATAAAGAAAACACGTTGACCAAATATCATTATATAACCTAATGGAAATCTAAATCAAAGTTTAGTTAGATTTTATTCAAATAGATGGCGCAATGACATCTAATAATTGTCATTTCAGCGCTCAAATAGGATAGCTTTATTGAGACATAAAGAAAACACGTTGATCAAATATCATTATATAACCTAATGGAAATCTAAATCAAAGTTTAGTTAGATTTTATTACTATAGATGGCGCAATGACATCTAATAATTGTCATTTCAGCGCTCAAATAGGATAGCTTTATTGAGACATAAAGAAAACACGTTGATCAAATATCATTATATAACCTAATGGAAATCTAAATCAAAGTTTAGTTAGATTTTATTACTATAGATGGCGCAATGACATCTAATAATTGTCATTTCAGCGCTCAAATAGGATAGCTTTATTGAGACATAAAGAAAACACGTTGATCAAATATCATTATATAACCTAATTGAAATCTAAATCAAAGTTTAGTTAGATTTTATTCCTCTAGATGGCGCAATGACATCTAATAATTGTCATTTCAGCGCTCAAATAGGATAGCTTTATTGAGACATAAAGAAAACACGTTGATCAAATATCATTATATAACCTAATGGAAATCTAAATCAAAGTTTAGTTAGATTTTATTTCTATAGATGGCGCTATAACATCTAACAATTGTCTTTTCAGCGCTCAGAGAATTTGTATTTAGTCCTTTATATAACCGAATATTGTAAATTTTATTTATTTTATCTATAATGGGTGGAAAGAAAATAAATTTTAAAATCTTAAATCACAATCTAAAATGTATATTACATTTTCTTTTCCACTTTTTTTCACCTTATTCTATCTCGCAACTCCCATTAACTTCTTGGTAATGATTAGCAGGGCTTATCATCGAAATTGCTGTTCAAAAAGATGTACTGAGGCTTTCCCCTCTTTTTTATTGCTTTGGATTTTCTCTTTTTTTTACCTCCTCTCTATAGCGAGGGTTGAGTTTTAGTAATTAATTGCTTCATTTAAATCTGGGGTGTAAGCTTCATCCTATTTTTTTATCTTCGATCTTAAAGGAAATATGAGAGTTCTGCCATATTTTTAACAGTAATTAAGGATGATGTAATGGTTCTTTAGAATCCATACGGTTATGTCTTGGGATTATATCTTGAGGTCTTTTTTTATTGGTGTTTTTTTTTTTACTTATCCATAGTACACGTGGTACAAGCCATGGTATAAACATGTTAGGTAGAAATTAGCGACTGCTTTTACTTTAAGTACACCACATGCCTACACATGTGAAAATCAGTTCGACTTTGCAATTACAAATGTTTATAATACAATATAATGCGGCTTGTGATTGTAAAACGACATTTCAAAACTAGCCTAGTGGACATGGCATCTTACCGGTAAGTGGAACAGTGTGGGTTCGTTTCCCATCCCTGGACACTTTTATTTTTCCGTGTATCATTACGCTTCACATTTCATCTTTTCATACCTCATCCCAAAGGTTAGAAATAATCGTTATTTCTCCTTAAAATAAATTTTGATTTTTCGTTGAAAAGAAATACATGCGGAATAGTTTTAAAATGTCATTTTACTTACAAATGTGCCATAGCTCATTTGGTTACTTGCACTCGCTGTTAGGGTTGGACTTCCATTGGAGCATTGTTTTAATCAGAAAAAAGTGCCCAATGCGGGGATTTGATCCCGAGGCGTAGCAGTCGAAAACCAACGGTTTATACTAACCTTCACACCGATTCCTCCTTATTTTCTTGCTTCACAGAAGAACCTCTCCTATACGAGGCTTCATAGATTAAATAAAACAAACATAAAGTTGGAAAACGCCATTTTACAGGGTGGTTTTTAACTAAATCTTAAATTATTCACAACAACCTTTTTTAATAATTTATTTCCAACTAGACGGGTGACCCGGGCTTCGCCCCGGGATTGACCCGTGTGCATATCTACCCGAGTGATATATATTCAGATAAGATTTTTTTTTATAATTGTTTGTTATTAGCATTATCTATTTGTTTGCATCAGCATAATTTAATCTAATCTTTGATAGAGGGCGCTGTTCGTGATCTAAGTAGAATAATTTGAATATATAGTTTTAATAATTGATTTATATATTTTTTAAATAGCCTATCGTCTTCCCCGTATTTTTTACCTATGTATGGAAATTTTGGTTTGAATTAGTGAACTACTGCGAATTTGTATACCGGACATACAAACAAACAAACATACAAACATTGATTTATATATAGAGAGATTTATAGATAACCCACTGTTGTCCTTTCAAGGAATTATTAGGCCACTGTTTACTTTTATGCAAATTCTGAATGATCTTATACACGCTCCACACACGTTTTTAAATTATAAAATCATTAAGAATTTGTATAAAAATAGACATTGCAAAATAATTTATTGTAGAGAGGAACAGGCGTTGTCGAAATGTTGGAATTAAAGTATAAAAAATATTGATGTAGATAATTTACAACAAAAACAAAGCTGTTAAGTACAATTGTTAATAATCTGTGATTATTATTTATTGTAATTTGACCAACATATACGCATACATAACACATACATATGTGTTTGATTAAAAAGGCATATATTGGATCAATATATCATTTATTTTACCAATATTTCAGTTGGCTGAACGCCAACCTCTATCAAGGTGTTATAACATTTTAAAGTGTGTCAACAACAAACTCAGTGTTCAGCCAACTGAAATATTGGTAAAATAAATGATTTTTTGATCCAATATATGCCTTTTTTATTTAAAGATTTATTTATGGATTGCTCTATTTTCAACACATATGTGTATCAATAAATTGCTGATTTAAGTGATATTTGATTTTTAAACTTCAGGTTATTTGTGCGTTGCGACAAGAGAGCTATTTAAAAGAAAAATAAAAACATGCTATTTTATTCATCCAAATTTCTCCAAGAACAAAGCTCAATATTGAAGATAATTCACTGAAATGTTTGGGAAGTGAAAAGACATGTCAACGGTATATGTATGGAAAATAAATTCCAAAACTTAGAGCATAGAAGAAATGACCCAGTACATCTCTGAATGCACTATTGTTAATGAGGAACGGAATAAGATCTTAAAGAACATTTTCCAAGTCTACGTGAACCCAGTTCAGCTAATCAGAATAATGTCCGAGAAAAAATATATAGCGATAGAATTGTTTAACTTTCATAAAGCGTTAGAGAACAAGGTAATCTCTAAGAACTAAAATTACAGAACAATTTCCTTCCATAGTTAATTTGTATAGTGTTATGTTGAATACTTTGATTTCCTTTTAATTTTCCCTTCTCTCTTTTGTTTATGTTTTTCCTCCCCTTTCTCCATGAAAATGATGTATGGGGAGTCCTTACAGGACGGATATGTCGTAATAAAGCTGTTGTTGTTGTATGGAAAAACAAATCCATTGAATTATTCTTCCATTAGAATATTCAATAAATATACCAATTTGATAATTTCATAACTATAACGTTGTAAATACTGTAATTACTATATATGCTTAGTACTTTTACGTAAATAAAGAATTATTTTATTGATTAAATATAGAGGAGATATAGAGTACATCTTGCAGTTGAGGTGTTGGCCTAACGGATGGACACGTCCCATCAGACTTCAGCAAGTGTGTGAGGAACAATATCAGAGAAGAACACAAGATGGATACTTCCAATATAGGAGGAGGCTGTGAGTGGAATTAAGAAACGCCTGGTCCCCCCTCAGATCACCTCAGGGACTTTCGATTGGCCTTCTGATCCCAGGGGGAAGTGGGGGGACTGTCTACAATTGGACCCCTGAATTAGGGGCCGTAGATACCTCCAATTGTCTACCTCATGTTGACTTGCAGAAACGTAACTATAGTATTGTTTAATCATATTGACACGGCGGTGTAATCCTGGAGCCAGTCTCTTAAAATGTAGATCACAGCACCCATTGCCTCAAGGTATTCTCGACAATCTTCAGTTTGTCTTTCCTAATTTACCCAGCATCTCCACCAAAATGCTACGTGGAAAATTAAGAAAAACAAACTTCATGATGACACCGCAATTTATTTAAGACAAGAACAAATCTACAAGTGGTGTCAGGATCAACTTGGAACTGTGGTGACTGTAGTAGTTTAGTGGCGAGTCCCGTTTCTTACTGTGTCTTGACGACTGTCGCAAACGTGTCTGTCTTTCGCACAACGGTACGTAGATGACATTCTACGGCCTGTTTTGTTGACGTTCCTCTCACATCACCCCGGGCTTACTTGTTAACAAGATAATGTCCGTCCACACACGGCACGTGTTACCATGGATTGTCAACAACAACAACAACAACAAAAAGGCTTTTATTAGGACCCATTGCCCTGTATGGATTCGCCATACAACAACAAAACAACACAGCAATTCCTCTCCCTTTCCCCTTGTGCACGCGAGTCTTTGTGTGAAAAGGGATTTATTTAGGCATCTGTTACTATGAATTGTCTTCAATCTTGCCGAACTCTTCCGTGACCAGCAAGGTCACCTGATCTCTCATCCATAGAGCACATCTGGGACGTGATATGAAAGCCATTGCGACCATTCCGGAATGTTGACTATTTAGCCCGACAGTTAGAGACAATTTGGCAAGAAATCCCGCAGCACACCATCCGGAATCTTTATCAGTCCATGACACGCCGGGTGACAGCCTGTATCCAGACCAGTGGGGATCCAACGACATATTCACTTTCTCAATTTGCGACGATCAAACTCTGGAATAAAATAATCAATTGTTCTGTAATTCCAATTGTTCATTCTTACTATACATATCCTTCAAATACACCAATTTTTGTCCCAATCTGACAACTCTATCTTGGTGCGTTGGTTCTTTGTTTTTAAAGTGTATATATTTACAATTTATATATATATATATATATATATATATATATTATGAAAAATAATGAGATTTTATGCTTGATTTTTTATTATCGTGAGGATTAGATATGGAATTATTTTCTGGTTCTTTTTTAGGACTAAATGGTATTGGTAATGCAGCCGTGGCAATCAGAGGTTGCTTTAATTGAGCTAAGGAATGTATAAAAGACATAATTTGGTAAAAGTACTGCCTGGCTTGAGGCGTAAGAATAAAAAGATGAAAAGCTTATTTACATAATGTACAAAAGTTTTGAGCCGGCCATTGAGATAAAACAACAACGAGTTTTTATAGGGGAAGAGTGACCGCTGGCAGTCGATTCAGCAGAGTATTTGAATCTATGAAATATAATTTTAAATAAAATAATATATAAAAGCTTATATATAAATAATTATATATAAGCTGGTGTTGTGGCTTTGTCACCGACCCGAGGCCGCTAGTTGCAGCGACGGTCAATAGATGGCGTCTGGTTTTATACGTCTATTTTGACGGGAGTGGCGACCCTTGTCTCTTTAGATCAATTTCCTCACAGCAAAATTTCCATCTATATTTTAGCCATAGATAGGGCCCAGCCACTTTGCCAGCAAAACACCTCTTTGGAAAATTGTCAAAATTCCATTAGATCCCGTGTGGATCTCATGGAATAAAGTCCGCCCTAGACTGACGAGGGCCATTAGCCTGAAACCATGGTCTCTAGGTGGACGATTTTCAGTTTGTCAAAGCTGGTGTTGTGGCTTTGTCACCGACCTGAGGCCGCTAGTTGCGGCGACGGTCAATAGATGGCGTCTGGTTTTAGACGTCCTTTTGACGGGAGATCCGACCCTTGTCTCTTTAGATATATTTATATATTATCGCAAATATAGGAGCTCTATTATGCTTCCTTCCAGTAGTAAATCTTTATAAGACCGGTGGTCTTAATAAAGCTGTATGTGTGTATATTATATATATATCTCTTATAATATATTGACGCCTTATCAAATGAAGATTTTTAAAATCAAAAATATCTTATCACCATAATATATCATAAAAAGGAGAATTTTCATGCGTTTCAAAATTAAATTTGTTTATGTAAATAAATGTGTAAAAAATAAAGCGCATTTATACACAATGTATATTTCAAAATAGAAATACATGAACAGAATACATAAATTTGAAGGTATTATAAGATATTAACTTATATATATATATATGAATAATATTTATAACATATTCACTATATACAGGGTGATCCAAAAGTCCCGCACAACTTTAAAAATTAATAACTCCGCGAATATTTGCGCTAGAGCAATGCGGTAAACACCATTGTGTTCAGGATGCAATGGGATTTTTTATGGCAAATAATGAAAAATTCGAAATTGATTTTAGTTACAACTTTATTCGCTAGATGGAGCCCTACCAGAATCAGCGATTCAGCAGCCAAATTGTTTGATAAATTGAAAAATATAACTGAACGACACGTATTTTTACTTTTTGAATACCAGGAAATAACCCTAATAATATCAAATGATAAATTAATAAAACACCATTTCGCCAAAAGTTAGAAGAAATGGTTAACGATTTTTAAATACAATCTGAGATATGTAAAATAGGTATATGCAAATTAAAACATGTAGCAAAAAAAAAAATGATATTTTAGATGCGATTTGCTGGAATCCTCTCAGCTATTTATATTTCGAAAATAATAATTTTCTATTTTTTTTTTAAATTCAACTCTCTCTCAGTATCGATTATATTTATTTTAATCCATTTGAAAATAATTTATCTATCTCTGATGATTTATTTTACTCTGGAATGCCGTTGTTGTTTTTGTCGTGTCCAATAAAGAGCCTCAGATTCTTTTCGTTTGGCCAACAAAAAATGTCCAATTTATATACACATATATTCTTACATAATGAGACTTTAAAGAATGCAAATAATCTTCATCTATTTACATACACAACACATCTCCCCCCTTAATAATACTCCAGTCGGTCTAGGGGTTTCCTGGCTCTCTGAGGTCTAGGACTGCGGACGGGCACTTGCACAGCGGCAGCCTCCGGTTTAGGAGTGCAAGAGGGCACGTGCACAGCAACAGGCCCTGGTATAGGAGTGCAAGAGGGTACGTGCACAAAAGCAGTCTCCTCATTGTTTCCTGATGTAACCTCTGGAACCTCCTCTTCACTTTATTTCTGACTTCCACCTACAGGCTTCTCTCCTGATGTTCGAGGAAGTATCAAATTTCTTGTCTCCACTTGTTTCTTTCTCACAGGTCGCAATTGATTGATATGCCTCTTATACACGACGCCCTCGCAACTTATAAGGTAGTGACGGTAGCTCAATAATTCCAAAATGGCACCTTTTTACCGTTTAGGTCAAGTTGCATAGTTGCGGAAATAAACCTCGCAACCCGTAGTAAACTGCTCCTGCCTTTTTACGGCCTCATGAAATACCTCTCGCGGATTTCCCATCTTGGTATTAAATTCGAGAATCTTGATCTTAAACTTCCCTTCATTAGCAGTTCCGCCGGGGAATTCCTTTATTACAGTTTGGGGGAATTCTCTATGAGCAAATAGGAAACTTTGTAGATTCGTCTCTAAATCATCCTTCCCATTATTCTTTCTCAAAAGGTTTTTAAACTCTCTTACATATCTCTCAGCTAAACCATTTGTACTAGGATTATACGGACTGGTCTTAGTGTGCCGCATACCATTCATTTTGGTAAATTGCTCGAATTCACCGAAGACAAACTGTCTTCCGTTATCTGTAACCAAAAATTAGGTCAATCCAAATCTGGCAAAAATTTCTCTAAGATGACTTATAATCGTTTTTCTGGTAATATCTTTGATGATAAAAATTTCTATCCACTTTGAGTATGCGTCCACGAGAACCAAAAACATTCTTCCCATGAACGGACCCGCTAGATCAAGATGAAGTCGATGCCACGGTTTTTAGGGGCAAGGCCATTCCGAGATGGTAGCCGGGGGCATGCTTGCCGATTCTTGGCATACTCTACATTCTCTAGTTAACTCCTCGATGTTACTGTCTATGCCTGGCCACCAGAAAATACCGTCTGGCAATCATCTTCATTTTAACAATCCCCATGTGTATTTCATGCAAGTCATTTAAAATTAAAGATATTAATTTTTGGGGAATTACCACTCTTTCACGCCATTGAAGACAACCAAACTCCAAACTTAATTCTTCATTGATCTTATAATGAGGAGCTAGTGGGTTTTCTCTCGGTACCCTTGTGAATTTCCAGTTGCCTTCTCTAACATTCCTTAATACTATAGACAGTATTTTATCTTGGGGCGTCTCATTAGCCACCTCCATGAAAGAGAACGGTACCTCATTCGACTTCCTAAGAAGAAGTACCTGGTCTTCATCAAGAGACTCCCTGACACTCGATTCTAAAGGAAGACGTAACAATGCGTCAACATTGGAATTATCACTAGTTTTTCGAAATTCCACAGTATAATTAAATGCAGCTAATTTTAAGGACCATCTTTTAATTCTGGATGATGCACAAATGGGAATTGGTTTATGAGGTGAAAATATATGAATTAAAGGTCGGTTGTCTGTGACTAATACAAATTTTCGTCCCAGTAAGTATTGTCTGAATTTCTCAACGCCAAAAGTTATGCTCAACGCTTTCTTTTCTAGTTGAGAGAAACGTTTTTTCCGCTTCAGTTAATGTTCTAGAAGCAAAAGCTATAGGGCATTCTTCCTTTCTATCATTTCTATGACTCAGAATTACGCCTAGTCCATAGTCCATTAAAATTGATTTACATTTTTAAAATAACATCCGATATTTTTCGTCCAATTCCATCTACAATTTTTATTCAAAAGTTGATAGAATAGCGCTAAAATGTTTGCTATATTCTTTATGAATCTATAATAATAAATTAAGAGTCCTATGAAAGATCTCAATTGCGAAACATTCATTAGGTTCAGGCGCCTCTATCACTGCTTTAATTTTATTTTCTAAGGGATGTAGTCCTTATTTATCCATTTTAAACCCTAAATATTCTACCGATTTCTTTTTAAATTTACATTTATATCTGTTTAACTTTAAACCTTTCTCTAGCAATCATCTAAACACTAGATCCAACTTTTGTTCATGATCTTCAAAGTCTTTTCCTGCAACCAAAATATCATCTATGTAGCAGGCCACACCTGGCAAATCAGAAAATAGGCCTTCCATAATCCTCTGAAATTTATTTGGTGCTACCGCTACGTCATATGGTAGTCTTTTATAAGAAAACAACCTCTTTGTTGTGTTTATATCAACAACAGCTTTGGCTTCTTCCGCTAACATTACTTGTAAGTAAGCCTGTGATAGGTCTAGAGTCGAAAGTACGGTGCTTGTAGATAATTTTGAAAAGATCTCATCAATCGATGGAATGGGATACCTATCTAATTCTATTGCTTTATTAGCTGTACATCTAAAATCACCACATATCCTTACACTACCATCCTTTTTTGATGCCGGTACTATTGAAGCGGTCCAATAGGCATGAACTATAGGTTATAAAATGCAAGAATTCACTAAACGATCAATTTCATTCTCTACTATGTTTTTTAGAGAGAAAGGTAAACTTCTGGCCTTACAAAACACAGGAGTCACATCCTTTTTTAAATTAAAATTTATTCTAACGTCCTTTAGACAGTCCAAATCTCTGTTAAACAAATCTGCATACCTATCCATCAAATGTTTATATATTAATATATATTTATATTATATAGAAAGTTGGAATCCTCTGATAAGTATAAGTAAAGGATACGAAGAAAAGTATCCTCGTACGCTTCATATCCTTTACTTATACTTATCAGAGGATTCCAACTTTCTATGTATTAAAAGAAAAGTATCCTCGTACGCTTCATATCCTTTACTTATATTTCTATTATATTCATTATTTAAAATTTTAATGCTGAACAATATAGAATAATCAAGTTTCAACTGTTTAAGCCATTCTCTTCCTAATAAAATTGCCTGGATTTTTTCATTTACAACTATTAATCGTAAATATTGGTTGGCTTCTTTTACAAAAATATTTCTTTAATCTATAATCTCTATTGATTTACCACAAAAGGATTTTAATCTTAAATTTGTTGGAAATAATCTTTTACCTTGCCAATAATTCTTATAAATATCTTTAGGTATTAACGTAACTGGACTTCCTGTATCTATTGTAAAGCACAAAGAATAATCATCTACTGTTAAATTTATTGTGGCATCAGTTTCGCCCTGTACAGAATATATAGAGTCCTCTTGTACAAATTTACATCCCCACATTCTTTTACTAGCTTTGCAGACCCTACTTAAATGACCCAGTTTATTACATTTTAAAACAAGTCTTTGTTCTATGAGGTAAAACAGATGCCACGTGTGAATGTCTTTCACCACATCTATAACACACTATTTTGCCTTTGCCTGAAAGGCCTATACTGCGCCGTACTATTATTGTACTCACCCTTTTATCCTTTCAATTCACAGGGGATATCTTGGCCACTAATTTATCTTGTAATTCTCTTGTATTTATCTCTGCCAATTCGAACGAGATCGCCACTGCAAAAACTTTATCCAGGGTGACATCGTCGTCCTCTTGTAGTAGCTACTTTTGCAGGATTTCCGACTTGATTCCAGCCACAAAACGGTCTCGCATCATGGTTCCCAACATATCGACGAAATTACAATTTATTGTCAAATGTTTCAATTCTCTAAGATATTCCGAAATTGATTCTCCTTCCTGTTGAATTCTCTTTAAAAATCTGCATCGCTGTGGTATCACTTTCTTCTTTGGATCCAAATGCAGCTTAATTCTTTGAATGATAGTATCATAGGGTTGATCTTTCATTAGACCAGGAAGAAAATGTCGTTTCCCTGCTTCAAAGTTTCAGAATCTGGTAGCGAGGTAAAAATCAGCACTTTATCACCTCCTTCAGATGCCAAAAAGAAAGCCTCAAATTTTTGTTCAAAAAGATCAAAGTGTTCTCCACTGGGCTATAGCATCTAAAAGGTACTATTAACTTTGAACTTGTAATGCTGATCTTTTCTACTCCTTTGTTTTCTTGATCCAGATAGTTTAAAAGATGTAATCTTAACCCATTTTCCTATTTTTCCTCTCCATAATCCGAGGGTCAGATTTGTTTAAAAGATGTAGTTGTTATACTTGCATAGACGCCGTTTTCCTCAGCTTTTTACTGGCTCTGTAGATCGCGCATCCTCGTCGCCACTTTTGTTTTGTCGTAATTAGACGTACAAGAGCTCAAACTTGACCATGGCCAACAACAAATGTCCAATTTATAAATACATATATTTTTGCATAATGAGGATTTAAATAATACAAATAATATTCATCTATTTACATAAACAACAGTTAATATATAGCGAGAAGAGTAGAGGACTGAGCACAGATCCCTGAGGTACACCAGCCCATGTTCTTCTGTCCTTGGAAAATGTTCCATTGACCCGAACCTTTATCCTTCTTCCCCTTAAGAAGTCTGCAATCCAGATTAAGGTTTTTCCTCTTACTCCGATGTTGTGCAGCCTTTCAAATAATTTCTACACTCGATCAAAAGCTGAAGTCATATCCAGGAATACGGCCGTTGTCTTCTTTGGCGGTTTTTCCTAGAAACCTATTATTGATTGACAGAAGTAGAACAGTTTATCAGAGTTGTACAGTGTTTGGATCTTTAGGCAGTTTGGTAGAAGTTTATTTTATTATTGTTAGTCAGCCAGACTATGAGCCTAGAGTGGACAATTCATTCTGTTATTTTACAAAGTATGCTGGTAAGAGCAATTGGCCGATAGTTCTTGCATTCCTTAGCATCTTTGTTTGGTTTCAGTATTGGCACTATAATTGATATCTTCCAATTCTTTGGTAGTTTACCAGTTTGCCATGAAATGTTCAGTATTCGTAGGAGTTGATTTTTAGCTTCGTCTCCAAAGTTTTTAATTATTTGACCAAAGATTAGAGCATCTCCAGGTGACATCTTGGATTTAACTTCCCTATTGATGAATTTAGCTCATTCAGTGTGAAGTCTCTCGAGTAAATATCTTGTTGATGGTAATTTCTTGCTTGTTTAACTAACTTGTTTATATTATTTTTTAGAGTCCTGCCTTCATTCGTATAGCTGAGTCTGGAAGTGCTTGAAAGATATTCAGCAATTATGTCAGCCATATGTTTGTTCGTTCTCGCTGTTCATATCGGTTAGAGTATTGGAGGATTAGTGTTGGTTTTGATTGTTTTATAACACTAATTATATTCCAGTGATGGCTTTCCTTTTTTGGATCCATTTTTTTCGCAGAATTCCGCCCATTTTTCTTTTTTGAATATCCTAATTTATTGTTCTATTTTGTGACTAATTTCAATGAGTTCCTTTATGTTTTCTTCTGTTTTATTTGTTTTAAGAAGTTCATTTTTATTGTCTCTCTCTCTCTCTCTGCAATCATTGCCTCGATATTGTGGTCCTTCCAGTAAAGTATTCACAGGTCTTTACGTCTACCTCTAGGTATCGATACTTTTGCAGCTTTGGATATGTTCAAAGAGAATTTTTCCATTTTTTTGTCAATCGTTCTGTGATTTAATTCTTCGTTGCACAGTTCTTCAAGCTTTTCTGTAAATATTTTTCCAGTGTTCTTTTATTCTGTTGAAAATTCTCAATTTTGAATTTTAGGGTTGTTAAAATTGGTCTGTGGTCACTGATTGCACTTTTCAGAATTTTCCATTGTGTTGTGGGTGCGATGTTGTAATTTATCGCTGTGATGTCTATTGCGGATTCTGTGCCTGTGAACTTGGATAGATAGGTGTTCTTTTCGTTATTTAACGGCGTAAAGTCGAGGTCGGTTAGCATGTCCTCAACCTGCTGACCTTTGTTATCCTGGACAGGTGATCCCCAAGTTGGTCTTTCGGCGTTAAAATCACCAAGTATGATTGCGATATCCTAAGACGCTTCACTTAATGTCTCTATCAGGCCTGTATTGATGCTAGTATTATCGTGGTGATAAACATTTATGATTGGAATTGTTTTATCTGTAAGATAGATTTCTATTGCCTGAGCTTCTGTCGTGCTTTCACTAGGCTTACTCTAATTATAGGCGATTTCCTTAAATTTGATTTCTAGAGTTTTAATCAAAACGGCAAGTCCTCCTCCGAATTTTCCCGGTCTGTCCATTCGTAGTGTTGTATAATCTTTGATATTGAATCTCAGATTCTGATTCAATTTTGTCTCCTGAGGACAATTAATATGTACATTGTTGTCACAGAGAAGACAAGTCAGCTCTTTATTTTCCTCTGGGTACCATTTATATTGAGTTGTAGTAGATTGAATTGTGTACTCGTAGTAGATTTCTCATCATGAGCTCGAGCTGCAGCTCCTGACGCGGCGGTTACCCCGGACGCGGTAGCATTACTGGAGATATCAGTTTTGCTCTTCATTTGAAAATGGGTGCCGTTGCAACGTTAGTCATCTTGGAAACGAACCAGAATTTGGTCAAATATTCCAAGGGTCCAGGGGGGACCGCAAGGAGGTGTGGTCGAACTTCTCCTCTTTCCCCTGGAATGCCGTCACTACAGGATAAAGCACTCTTGGTGAATTTTTTTAATTGTGATTCAGAATCTGCTACTGAAGCTTTACGAGCGTTTCGTTCCTTCAAAGATATTCGAAGCGGTAAAGGACCAATGAGTTGCTACTCTCTAAAGCGATTGATTAAAAGTTTTGAGGAAACTGGATCTATGGAAGCAAAACCTCGGAGTGGAAGACCATCGACATGCAAGTCAGTGGCTGTTACGGTTTTGCAGAATGCTGAAGCTATTGAAACGTTATCCACGTATCGAGAAGTAAGTGCTAGACAAGTTTCTCGACAAACAGGGATTTCGTATGGAACAGTTTGGAGAGAACACACATTTAGAATTTTTCTATAAAAATATCCTAACAAAATTCAAAGTTTTCACGAGTTGAAAGTCAGCGATTTTGAGAAGCGTCAAGAATTCGCTGCATGGGTTTTCCGGCAAATTGATATTGATGAAAACTGGCTGTCAAATGTTCTAAGAACAGATGATGCTCACTTTTATCTAAAGGGAGAATTTAACATTCAAAACTGCCTCATTTTGGCAACAGAAAACCCTAGGATTTTTACAGAAATACCACTTCATCAGCACAGAGTTACAGTTTTGTGTGGGTTCACTTTTCTTTTATTATTGGGCCATATTTCTTTGAAGAAATCAATGGAAGAACTTTTAAAACCGTTTTTGTAACTATTGGTGAACGTTGTGTTCAACTTTTGAGAGAAAAGGTTATTCCCATATTGCAGGACAGACAAGCACTAAGCGAAATAACATTCATGCAAGATGGAGGACCTCCTCATATCTCCCGCGGTGGGAAACAATTGCTGAAGGATACGTTCGGTGGAATTCGTTGATAAGTCGCCACTTTATATACCAGTGGCCCCCAATATCACCAGATTTGACGTCTTACAATTTCGGTTATGGGGGTACATTAACTCGCGTTTTTATCGATGCTGGCCTACCACATTGGCCATGTTGAAGGCTTCTATCAGATGGCACGTTTTTATAAATTTCAACTATTTAATTGTGACCATTCTGTCATCTATCGTCTGCAGGCGGTGTTTGAGAATGAAGGGCGCCACATTGAGCAAGGATTGTGACCTAATACAAGAGAGAAGGCAGTTACCTCATGTGTTATATTTTGCAGCTCTTTTTTTTTTTGGTTATGGGAATAATAAATGCTGTCCTCACATCTTGACTCTTTTTTTTTTCTGTAAACAGTATTTTTTTGTCTGTCATTTGCCCACATTTTATATTATGTCGTGCAGGCCAAAGTGTTATAACTTCTCGAATAACACTGGTATACACAATTTTACCCCTTATGTTTAGTTTATCGCTTTTCGCTCATTAGAAGAAATAGCATAAGGAATAATCTCTGTATCCCCCCCCCTCCCCAACCTTAGATATTTTTCGCAAAAAATAATACAAAATGATTTTACTACCACGTTTTTCAACGCAAAAGGTCGATTTAAAAATGATTTTTTTTGAGGGGATACATTTTCAAAATTATGTACAGTATAATAAACAATGATAACACTTGACAAACCCATAGGATATTTGGAATAAAGTACGACAAATATATTTTGTCACTCCTCTCTATATTATATTTTTGGACCATGACAAATATCCAGTTAAATAGTCAAGTGTCGACAATTAGTCAAGAAACTATACATTCCTTATAGAACGAAATCCTATTAGTAGTGCCATCATAATTTTTGGTACTATATTAACATTTCAAAAATCGTGTATTGATATCAGTAGTTATTTTCAAAGATTCAATTCATTTCAGAAAACTCCATCTAAAATATAAATATTTTTTGCTACATGTTTTAATTTGCATATACCTATTTTACATATCTCAGATTGTATTTAAAAATCGTCAACTAATTCTTCTAACTTTTGGCGAAATGGTGTTTTATTAATTTATCATTTGATATTATAAGGGTTCTTTCCTGGTATTCAAAAGGGAAAAATATGTGTCTTTCAGTTATATTTTTCAATTTATCAAACAATTTGGCCGCTGAATCTCTGATTCTGGTAGAGCGCCATCTAGCGAATAAAGTTGTAACTAATATCAATTTCGAATTTTTCATTATTTGCCATAAAAAATCCCATTGCATCCTGAACACAATGGTGTTTACCGCATTGCTCTAGCGCAAATATTCGCTGAGTTATTAATTTTTAAAGTTGTGCGGGACTTTTGGATCACCCTGTATATATATTATATAATCTAAAATGCAAATATTTTATTTTTTAAAAACATATATTTTACTTTCATCATTGACTATTCTTTTATTTTTGACCATAGATTTAGAATATAACACTTTGACAATTGTTGTAAATATGTATAGTTAACCTACCTTTTTTTTTAAATCACGAATATAGGATTCATTTCATAAATTCTATATTACTGTGAAAAATAATTTTATGTGTAATTTGCTTCAAGTAATTCAAAATAAAAACTACTTGATGTGTGTGTGTGTGAGTAAATAATTTATTTCCTATTTTTCACGACTGCACCACCAATTCTATCTTTTTCAACAACAAAACAAAAATAATTATAACATATATATTCACAGATATATTCAAAACGATAAACTTTCAAATCAGAGGATGAATTAGAAGAAAAAAAAGTTAAAATAAATAACTTTAATTTAAAATAGATACGCACATAGTACATTTCATTACTCAGACGTGTTTGGCATTTGGTGCAAGCAGAGTAAACAGGTCAGATGGGGAATTTCTAAGCAGACCCACTTTATTTTCCGAATGCAGAAGATTGTGCCAATAAGGCACGTTTCGACCTGACAGACCTAGCGCTTCTGTGAGCTGAAGATAAATTAACGCCCAGCGTTGCCGCTTCACTATAAATAATTCATAGATGCCACAAAATAAGTTTTTTCCCGCCTCATCTCGTTGAAAATCTTTCCCAGATTGTCATACTAACCCAAAAGTATTAGATATATTCAGTGTCGTCTGATCTTAATTCCAAAATCGCCATCTTGGATTGTTGACTGTAAATGTTTGAATAATCTTTTAGGGAGAAATTCTACATTTTCTATGAATATATAAATATATATTTTTAAAAATACATATTTATTTTTTAAAATTATTCTATTATTTATAAATAATATATATTCCAAATTTGAATAATATATTCCTGATCATGTATATAAACACTTAACAAAAATATAAAATATTTCTATATATAGATGTATAGTATTGAAATTGGGACATTTTTAGGTATTGTATACATAGTATTTTTTTTAGTATTCAAAATATTGTCTTTTAACTTTCAATATTTAAAAAAACGTTTATCAATATATTTGAACAAATATAAAATAAAGTCCCAGGAGAATCATGTATTGAAAAAAATGATACCTCTCTATTCAAATTGGTATACAGGTTGGCTTTACTGGTGTTGTAGCTCATTATTTTCCACTATCATTACGTTTTGCACTCGGCTGATAAACCAAATGTATTGGTTTAATGCATTTTTAAAGGGAGAGGTGTCACTTTTGGTAGATGAATACCATTCTCCCTAAACTTTATGCTGTATTCTAGACTAAATATCAGCCAAGCCACTCACCCTCTTAAACACATTTTTGGTCATTTAGACTAATTACTATAACCATTTTTATTAATAACCCCTCACATAGGATGCTATGAAATCGAAGCCGCCCATGTACTGATGAGGACCATAGCCCTAAAACATGGTATAAATTAGCTTTTTGTCTGAATTTTCACAAACTGGTTTTGTCGTTTATTCTTTATCACCATCATAAAGTTCTGTATTGAGATGAGAAACCAAACTTATTATAAAGAAAAGGGGCCATATTTGGAATACATATATATATATAATAACAATAAGGACAAGGACAGTTAGCTAACAACGCAGTAAGGACAGTAAGAAGTTTGATTTATTTGTGAAAAGAAACATTCGTGTCTTAATGTTTTCATTCGTTATGTATAGATGGCGCGTTATTGCTTTGTATTAATATAATTATGTATATAATATTTCTTTTTATGCATCAATTATTTATTTTTAAAAAATAGGTTAGCGCCTCTAATGTTATAAGAAAAAGGAACAATAAAATCTAATGTTATACTAGAATAAATTTCGGTTTGTATATAGGTAGAACCACGTAATATTAATAATAACACAGGTCTACAAAAAAATACTTTTTTTTTTTTGCACAAGAGAACCTGATGGAGTTTCTAGTGTAACTTTTCATGCTGAACTCAAAAATCTAATCAGAAATTTCCCATCGCCCATGGTTTTTGCCTGACGATCTTTTTTTAGTATTGAGATAAATACATGCATCCAACATGAAAGACTTACGAAAACATGAAACTGCTTTTGAAAAAGATAGAATATGAAAGATACAGTTGGAAAATATGCAGCGATTTGAAAGTCGTTGCTCTCTTGCGTGGATTACAGCTTGGATATACAAAATTTTGTTGTTTTCTGTGTGAGTGGGATAGCAGAGATAGGGAAAGGCATTACATTAAAAAAATCTGGCCAAACCGTAAAATCTTTACTCCAGGATATAAAAATATTGCAAATCTACCCCTGATCGATTCAGAAAATATTTACTTACCACCATTACATATTAAACTGGGATTAATGAAGAACTTTGTCAAGGCAATGGATCGAAATGCCAGTGGATTTGCCTACCTAAAACAAAAATTTTCTAGTATAAGTGAAGCGAAGATCAAAGAAGGCATTTTCGTTGGACCTCAGATTCGAGAATTGCAGCAGGATGAAAATTTTCAAAATAGTTTGAATGAAGTTGAAGCAGCAGCATGGAATTCCTTTAGAAACGTTTGCAAAAACTTCTTAGGAAGTGTCAAGGTTGAAAATTACCGAGACATAGTTAATGATCTGTTGCTTTCCTACAAGGCACTAGGATGTAACATGTCCCTCAAGATCCATTTCCTGCATTCACATCTAGATTTCTTTCCAGACAATCTTGGCGCAGTTAGCGATGAGCATGGTGAGAGGTTTCATCAAGCTATATCAAGCATGGAGAAGCGGTACCAAGGTAAATGGAGTCCCGCTATGCTTGCCGACAACTGCTGGGCACTCAAGAGGGATCTACCACAAGCAAAGTATAGAAGAAAATCCACTGTCACTGCTTTTCAATAATAAATATGTTTCGTTCATATATGCCTATATATTAACAATATTTCCAAATTCAAGTAGGTGTATCTCAGAAATATTGTGTAATAGAAAAAAACTAATGGTATATTTGGATAAAGGATATTGTGGACAAAGAAAAATATTTTTTGATAAACCAGTTACGTGACATTGTTTGCAATTTTTAGTGTATTTATCCCAATACTAAAAAAAAGACCGTCACGCAAAAACCATAGGTGATGGGAAATTTCTGATTAGATTTTTGAGTTCAGCATGAAAAGTTACACCAGAAACATAATCAGGTTCTCTTGTGCAAAAATCTTGTTGACCAGTGTAATAAAAATACATATCGTAATTTAAACAATGTGATACACTGCGTGACATTGAAAATGGAACACCAAGAAATAGTGGCCAGAAAATTATGCAAATTTCAGGGTAGACGCGCCTAACCGAGTTATGCAAATGATGTAAAATGCGCAGCTCTCGTGCGCACATGGAGTAAGATATAAGGGAAGGAACTTGCAGAAAGGACAGTATTCGTGTCGTTATTTCTTCAAGGAAAATCATTGTAGAAATTTTGTTCTTGTGTCAAAAGACACGTGTAATAACAGAGAATGCCAGGTCATCGTAAACGGAGGCAGTTCAAGCAGACAGACGCTTTTACGAGGGGCATGGTGATCGGACTGAAAAGGGCAGGTTGGTCCATACGTCAAATCGCAGCTGATACACACCTTGGTGCGTCCACGGTGCACCGACTGTGGAGAAGATGGTTGTAACAAGGAAATGTGGCAATTTGTAGGAATGCCGGTGCAACCAGAGTTACGTCAGCACGTGTGGATCGGCGTATCCTTCGACAAGCAGTGGCGGCCCCTCAAGCCACTTGTACCGCCATCCTGCAACATGTGCAAGACACCCTAGATCATTCCATCTCGACCAGAACCATTTCCCGTCGATTGGTTGCTAATGGCTTGCACTCATGCCGTCCGCTAAGAAAACTGCCATTGACCCCACCGAATAGGCGCCAACGTTTGGAATGGTGCCGGGCTAGATCGACGTGGATGACGGAATGGCACAGGGTCGTGTTCTCAGATGAGTCGCGTTTCGGCTTGTCCAGTGATAGTCGCCGTGTACGCGTGTGGCGTCGACGTGGAGAAAGGTCCAATCCGGTAGCAATTGTGGAACGCCCCACCGTGCGACAACGTGGAATCATGGTTTGGGGCGCAATCGCGTATGATTCCAGGTCACCTTTACTTCGTATTCAGGGCACTATGACGGCCCAACGATACGTTGATGATGTGCTGCGACCGGTGACACTCCCCTACCTTCAGGGGGTACCCAATGCCCTTTATCAGCAGGATAACGCCCGACCGCACACTGCTCGCATTAGCCAACAATCTCTGCAAGATGTACAGATGCTTCCCTGGCCACCGTACTCTCCTGATCTCTCACCAATCGAGCACGTCTGGGACATCATTGGACGCCGTTTGCATGCCTTGCCACAGCCGCGTTCAGAAGACGAACTGTGGCAAATGGTTGAGAGGGAATGGAGAGCCATCCCTCAGGACGCCATCCGTACTCTGATTGACTCTCTACCTAGACGTGTTGCTGCGTGCATCGCCGTCCGCGGTGGTCCTACTTGCTACTAAGCCGAAGCCGTTCTCGCTCTGTATTATGACTATCATTTTGAAATAAAGAACACTTATTGTTCTTCTCTGTCTCTCTCTGTCTGCCGAGTTTCATCACTTTCTGGCCACTATTTCTTGGTGTTCCATTTTCAATGTCATGCAGTGTATGTAAGTAATAAAGTATGACGTCCTTTCTAGTCGTCTCAAAGTGACACCAGCTTGCCACCGGACACACGGGGGATCCAGAGAGGGACAGAAAAAGGGCGTTGGTCCGTATATTGACAGTTAGTTAGGTTCAGGTGGGTATCTCGGACAAGCTCGCTGAGTCTAGGTCCGTTGTCATCTCACGGCGGCCCTCGTGGCCGCCGTTTTGGCTCCTCCCTGCCCCCGCGGCTTCATGCAGGACGCCAAGCTTTCCTCTGTTAATCCTCAACTTTCCCCTGGTTCTGTTGCCACTTGAGACGTACTGGGAGAGCGTCTTTTGATCCCAAACTTTGTCCTTACTGTCCCGTGCGGACTTCCCACTCTGCACGCCTTGCCACTCAACCCCGACTGCTTCCAACTCACTTGTTGTCTTACCCGGGTTTACGACATATATATTCAATAAAACAATCCCTTTTATATCAAATATATATGAATGGAAAAATACCCTACATAGATTGAGAAATTTCTATAATATATCAAAATTATATACTTTTCCCCACACGCAGATAGTTTACTATAGATAGACCTTTCTGATAAATGATAGTATTTGAGAGAGAGATTATATTCAATTTTGTAAACCATATTCACACATCAAAAGCTAAAACTGTTTTTCTTTATCGCTATAGGTTTTCTAATAATAAAAGGGAAACCAATATCGCAACTATATAACATTTTAATAATAATATTTATCATCGGTGTATATATACTTATACTATTCTTGATTTATCAAGAAATTGGGTTGGCCAAATATCAGGGAACAGGCTAAATCAATGTTTAGTTTATTTCTGTTCCACTAGATGTCGCTCTGCCTTCTGTAAAGCACATGTGCTCCTGGTCAGGATATGCCATTTTTATTTTTGATATATATATATATATATATATATATATGTTATATAAAAATATTATTTCATTTAAAATTATATTTCATAGATTCAAATATACTGTTTATATCTACCACCAGATGTCGGGACTTTCCCTATAAAACCAATTGTTGTTGTTTCCCGATGGCCGGCTCAAACCGTTTGTACATTATGTAAATAATATTTTCTTTTTTTTTATTCTTGAGGCCTTGAATTTCTTGTAAGGTTTTTATTTTTTATTTAGACGAGCTTTTTAGAGCATTTCTGTCTTTCTACAGTAGTGAAAATGAGAACATTTACTCCTGTAGAGAAGCAGAAAATTATCAAAAGCTTGATTAAATGAAAAATATTTATAAGAAACTCTAGGCCTCACGATCTTGTCTTTTGATAATATATATCTTTCCTTTCTCAATTTTTATTTATAATTGTAATTGAAATTTTCAAATATTTTTTGAATTATTTTTAAAATATTATCACAGAATAATTAAGATCAATAAATATTTGGCAACATTGATAAAGCACAATTTAGATTATAGATTATAATGCAAGAAAACAAGACCTAATCCCAATAATTTATTAGTTTGTGACGTTTCGGTAACAAAATTGTCACCATCATCAGACAAAAGAATAAATGAGAATAAATATTATAGCAAGTTCTTAAATAGCCTGATGATGGTAACAATGCTGTTGCTGAAACGTCACACACTAATAAATTATTTGGATTTGGTTTTATTTTCTTGTATTTGGCAACATTGTATAATAAAAATGTAAAAGCACCTAGAAAGAAAGACCAAAAGAAGAACTTTCTAGAAAGAAAAAGGTGGAAGAAGAAAAAGGAAGCAAAAATCTTATATATAGTTCTAAAAATGTTTAAACTTAATGATCCATGGCAAATTAAAATATATATCGCAATAAAAGGTATAATTTAAGGAATATTTTCCGCCATAAGATTTGTCATATTAGTTGCTATAAACCTATTTATATTTTCCATTTCTAAAAGCCAAAGAGAAATTCCATTTACCTTTTTCTTTATTTCATTTTTCGGTCAAAAATAACAAATGGGTAACGCCAGGAAATTCTTTTCCTAGACCAGTTTGGAATTGTTCTCTATGCTCTATTGCATTCGGCACCATTGCCTATCGATTTGGGAGCAGACGATCGGAAAATCAAACGAAGTTTTATTCAATATCTGCTGCTAAATAATTACTTTCTTGCAGCAGATTTGATGTCAGTTTGAAGCGGATTTATTTTCATGTTCTATTTTCTCTGATAAATTTTATGATGAAAAGAATTACCTTTATATTCTCTCCCTATTTTATTATTTGAATTTTCTTTATAGGATAGAGTAGAGATTTGATTTTTAAATATAAATATATTTTAGATAGTATATTATTTTCTTATTTATTCGTGTCAAATAAGGTTTTTTAAAACAATATTTAATATAATAAATAATTGTAGCGTATTATTTTATTGAGCTGTTGTTTATGGGTGTCGCATTTCCAATTTTAAATATATGTTTGTCTTAGTATTTTTTCCTCTCTCTTTACCTTTAAATAAAAGAATGCCATTACTGTATTATAAAAGACTTATAACAGACTATGTTAAATAAAGAAGGCATATTCTGACTAGGGACATATATATATCATACATACATGTATATCATGTATAATGAATTTAAATGTTATTTGTGAATAGAAAATCCTTATTACAATTTCCATCTGATATAGAATCGGGTATAGATAGAGGGTACTATATATAAGTATTATATTTTAAATTATAATAACCGCCCAACAGCTAACCTCCTGCAAGGTCTGGGGGACCACCTCTACTCTACGCCATGTGTAAATAGCCGGGACAAGGTGACTCGCGAGCTGTGCTCGAATGTAACACCTGTGAACTGAGACGAAATAAATAAATAAAAATTATAGTAAGGGGAGAGAGAGAAAATATATAGCAAATTTATAGACACAATATGAATATTCATACTAGTAAGTATTTTCGTTTTTTGAAAATGAGAAATCTTTTGAACACAAACACCTTTCGACTCTAAACTTCTCTTTTTCAGCGTTGTAATGTCAGTCGAAAAGCGTCTGTGTCCGACAGTTTGTTCATTTTTAGTTAAAGAAACGCATTTTATAAATGTATGAAAGATTATTTATTACAGTAGAACCTCCATGAGAGGTCACTCACGCTAGAGGACACCTCTCTACAAAGGGCTGTTTTCATTTGCAAAAATACCATTTTTACTATTTAGCAAATCTATTTAAAAAGACACGCCTCTCTATAAAGGACACTTTGCAAGGTGTTATTTACAGGGAGGTTCTACTGTTTATGGAAATACATTTTATTTATATTTATTTCGCAACATACTACTATAGTATATGCACTCATAGACAAAACTTAAGGAAGCTGAAAGTCTGATGTCTCCAGTCTTTTGTTGTCTTGAAGGAGACAGAGGCAATTTTGTTTATACTTGGTTATCTCGTGGATCTTCAATAAAGGTCACTGTAATATATTTCAGAGTTATTGTCTCAATCCCGATATACATGTTGAAAAGGTACAACTTCCTTAATTTCTGTCCATAAGTGTGTTCACATTTGGTTATCTCGTGTGTCTTAATTAAAGGTCAAGGTAATTTCTTTCAGAGTTATAATCCCGATATACATATTAAAAGGTACAACTTCCTTAATTTCTGTCCATGAGTGTATATTGGTTATCTCATGTGTCTTCAATAAAGGTCACTGTAATATCTTTCAGAGTTATTGTCTGAATCCCGATATACATGTTAAAAGTTACAACTTCCTTAAGATATTTCCATGAGTGTATTCACACTTGGTTATCTCGTGTATCTATATATATAAAAATGAATGTATGTGTGTGTGTGTTTCTTTATGCCTGACCAAACCACTCATTGGAACGCCATGAAACTTTGGGATGTTATTTAGTATAGTACTGGAAAGGGTTCTGAAAAATAAATTCTTGAATATCTTGAATATCCTTAGAGTTAATTGCAGATTTGTAGATTTAACTCGCAAGCAGCGCCCCCATTGCGACGATGATAACAAGTTTTCTTATCTATAAGTTTTATTAACGCTAAGTTTATTATCTTAAAGATTATTTATCAAAAGAATGATTTTCTACCTATTAATTGCGCACAAGTCACAGTTAGTTATCGAGTATTTTTCAAGGGACCGGGAAAAAATGTTCACTAGATAAAACGATTATTTTGTAATGTAGAAAATTAGGATAGACAAAATTCAGGATGACACGGCAATTTATTTGAGACAAGATTAGACAAGGGACCGGGAAAAATGTTCACTTTATCGAGAGATTCAAATATACGAGTTTCAAATTATCAAAATATATCTTTTTTTAATAAGTTTATAGAGAATTAATTGTTTTAACAAATGTTCGTTAGACAAATCTTTACTAGGGTAAAACCCGGGTGAAGCCGGGTACGTCCGCTAGTCTTCAATAAAGGTCACTGTAATATATTTCAGAGTTATTGTCTGAATCCCGATATACATGTTAAAAGGTACAGCTTCCTTAAGATCTTTCCATGAGTGTATTCACACTTGTTTATCTCGTGTGTCTTCAATAAAGGTCACTGTAATATCTTTCAGAGTTATTGTCTGAATCCTAATACACATGCTAAAAGTTTTGTCCATGAGTGTACATAGAAAGAAGAAGAATAAAATAATGATAAATTTGTCGGCTTACTGTTATATTACAATATTGTTGAGATAAGAGGATTATTTGTTTATTTCGGAATATATGAGTATTATGTAATTGCTATTCACAGTCGTGGAAATAAAAAAAAAAACATTTTAATCACAAATTGCTTTAATTGTCCTCATAAAATATAGAAGAAATAATTAGAGAAAATACACTACCTGACTTAAGTCGCAAAGAAGAAATTAAAAAACTAGAATAAATATTTACATAATTACAAAAAGAATTGAGCCAGCCAAAGTTAAACCGCAACAACAATGGGATTATAAAATATGAAGCCGCGACATAGTGCGGTCGACTTTACAGAGTAGCGTTTGTTCTAGAAATTATAATCTTAAAAAAATATAATAATTTATATGTTATATAAAAATATTATTTTATTTAAAATTATATTTATAAATGATCCACTAGCGCGCCATCTGTTATCAAATTTCGAAACTATTTTAAACGCGTAAGATTCTTTTTGAAATTAAACAATTTCTACTGTCCTTACTGCAAAGGAAAAATTAAAGGGAGGGCCTGGCTCATCAGTGGTGAACCCTCCTAGCGGTTTCGCCAGTTTAATCTACCATACCGCTGTTATATTGCATTTTTGGAACTTTCATTTATAGTGATACTGTTGCTAGACTCTTGCAATGGGTATTTTAGAAGAACTATGGACATAAGCTTTGAGGACAGTAGAATTACATACATTTATAATTCGCTCTTCCGCTAATATCAAATAGTGTCTTTTATTAGAACCTTAATAAGTAATGCACTAGCGCGCCATCTGTTATCAAAATTCGAAACTATTTTAAACGCGTAAGAATCTTTTTGAAATTGAACAATTAAAAAATTATAGTACATAGATTCAAATACCCTGCTAAATCGACCGCCAAAGGTCACGCTTCCCCTATAAAACTTATTTTTTCTGTTTCCCGATGGCCGGCTCAAACCTTTTATACTTTATGTAAATAAGTTTTTCATTCTTACGCCTTAAGACAGGCATTACTTCTATCAAATTAAGTTTTTTTTAATATATTCCATAAGCTCAATTAAAGCTATTTCTAACCTTCATTATTTTTACTATTATACGTTCAAGATTTTAACCACGACTGCATTACCAATACCATTGACCTAATACTAATGTATTCCAAATTATATCAAATCTCAATATCATAATCTCTATCTTAAAAATAATTCCAAAATCAACATAAATATATTTTTTATTTATAATATATATATATATATATGAAAAAAACAATAGACAAAAATAATAGATAAGTGGGCCAGGTGTTGATATTAAAAATAAAGAAGGCATCTCCTGACCACGAGCACATGTGCTTTTTAGATGGCAGAGCGCCATCTAGTGGAGCAAAAATAAACTAAATGTTTATTTAGCTTGCTCCGTGATATTTGGCCAACCTATTTTTTTGATAAATCAAGAAAAGCCATCCACGAACGCGTTTCGCGCTGTTGGCGCTCGTCAGCGTGGAGTGGAGAAGGCTGTAACCACTGCGATCAAAAAAATTTTTGGTCCCAGAGGCTTCCCGAGAAATCAAGAAATGGGTATTTAAGGCCAAATTTGCGTAAAGACGCTTTACACATGAAAAAAACAGTAGAAAGGTAGCCTACTCCACGCTGACGATTGGGTTGGCCAAATATCACGGAGCAAGCTAAATAAACGTTTAGTTTATTTTTGCTCCACTAGATGGCGTTCTGCCATCTAAAAAGCACATGTTCTCGTGGTCAGGAGATGCCTTCTTTATTTTTAATATATATATATAGATGGAAATTTTGCCGGGGGGAAATTGATCTAAAGAGACAAGGGTCGCCTCTCCCGTCAAAACAGACGTCTAAAACCTGACGCCATCTATATATATATATTAAAAATAAAAAAAGCATTTATGACTATGCTCACATGATCATTTCTAGCGCCATCTAGTGGAACAAAATAAACTAAGCATTTATTTAACTTGTTATAATTGGTCAACCCAATTTATAGATGAATCAAGAAAAGCTAACCACGTACGCGTTTCGGGCTGTTGGCCTTCGTCAGCGTGGTGCAAGCTGTACCTCTATGACTAAATATAGGTTCCCAGAGGCTTCCTGAGAAATCAAGAAATAGGTATTTAAGGCAAAGTTTGCATAAATACATTTTCACACGCAGACATATATATATATTAAAAATAAAGAAGGCATATCCTGACCACGAGCACATGTGCTTTTTAGATGGCAGAGCGCCATCTAGTGGAGAAAAAATAAACATATATTTTATATTAAGATATTATTTAAAATGTTATATTAATTAACTTTATTAACATCATGAAACGCGATATCCCAAACTCAGGGATATTTGCGCCAATACATTTCACTGCATTACAGCAATTCGGCTATATACAATCCTGTTCAATTCATTATTTTACATAAATTAACTAAAGAAAATTGTCCAAAGAGAAAAACAAACAACAAAGCAAAACACACAGAGCAAGCATCGCAGTTCTTTTTTTTTTTTTTCTAAGATTCCTTCTCTTTTTTCCAATTCAAGAGAAAGTTGTATATGTATTTACAAAATTGATCAAAATTTTTATACTTTTCTTTTTTGTCTACAAATTCATCAAGCTGTCCAATACGACCAAATCTATTTTCCCTAAAATCCCGGAAAATTGGGCACTCCAGAAGTAGATGTCTCCTAATCCTAATGATTATATTAAGATATTGTTTTATTTAAAAATATATTTCATAGATAAAAATATTCTGTTAAATCGGCCGCCAGATGTCATGCTTCCCATATAAAATCTCATTGTTGTTCTTCCCCGTGGGGTCGGCTCAAACATGTTTGTAATTATGTAAATAATATTTTGTTTTAATTATTCTTACGCCTTACGCCAGGCAGTACTTGTACAAAATTATGTTTTTCATCTGTATTCATTCCTCAGCTCAATAAATTCAATTCAATTCAAGATTTTAGCCACGACTGCACCACCATAGCATAAACATCAATATGATCCAAAACAACAGAAATCTTATATTATCTTTTTTTTTAAATATAATATATATATATATTTGAAAAAAGGAAAATCCTAATATTCATTTATTTATATAAATTCTCATATTAGATCGAATATATTATCTCTAAAAAAACGTATTCCTAGGAGATTTGGCGTGTTGCCATACGAAATATTGGAAAAACTAATAAAATATATATATATTTGATTTAAAATAAAAGCCTTCTATTAAATATATATTTATATATATGTTAGGACAGATATAATATAACACTTCAAATGTGGACTATATCTTCAATATTGATATAAAATGTGTTGAAAATGTTGACATGGAATATCTATATATATCAAACAAATAGATTCCTAGAGCAAATAAGTCTCTATATAGCTTCTGTATATATATATATATATATACTATATTTTACTCATATATTTTTCAATATAATCTCTTTCATGTTGAATATTTAGAGAATCATATAAAATTTATAAAAGGGATAGTAAAGAAATAACTTTTATAAAATGGAATGATGTGAAATATTTGTTTACAAAGGAATGCAGTGAATGCTCAATAATATCTTCTATATAATATAGACCTTAAACTGTTTATATATGTTATATCAAAATATTATTTTATTTAAAATTATATTTCATAGATTCAAATACTCTGCTAAATCGACCGCCAGAGGTCACGCTTCTTCTATAAAAACTCATTGTTGTTGTTTCCCGATGGCCAGCTCAAACCTTTTGTACATTATGTAAATAGGTTTTTCATTTTTCGATTCTTACGCCTTAAACTAGGCCTTACTTTTATCAAATTATGCTTCAACAAATGTCAATTAAATTACAGATCAAAACTATTTTTTATTATCATACTTCCAATGTATGGTGAATAAAATAGGTAACAGAGAAATACTATAATTTATAATTTCTCGGAATATAATAAAAATTTAATTACGAGAGAGAGAGATAAGCACATTTAGTTATAATATTTCAATAAAAAACGCAAATAATTTGGAAATCACAATATGATTGAAGTAAATAAAATTAGAAATGCTAAAATAGGATGTAAATTTAGACAATATAATTATTGATAAATTTTAGGTAAAATTAATATATTGATAATAATGTGTGTTTAGCGAATATTCATTTTAAAAAGAAAAATAAAAAGCAATAAATTAGATATATAATTTAATTTTTAAATTAAAAAAACTGTAATATTATAAAAGATTGAGTAAAAATTGAATTAAGAATAGAATAGAAAGATAAAAAAATGAATCAAAATTTGATTTGGTGCATCGAAAATTTTGTTATAGAGTGTATTTGTGTTTTAGAAATATAAACTGCTGAAAAATGAAGAGATACTAAATTATAGAAACAACAAAAAAGAAATCATAAGGGAAAGTATAAAAATTGGAGCTTGAGTAGGAATAAAATTAAGGCTTAGCAATTTTGTGTGTGCTTTCACTTTTTCTAAATTGCAGTCTTCAAGAAGAAAATGCTAAATATTAGATACATATGTATGCATATATTTATTAATATATTAAATATATAGCATAAAGTTGCGGGTGGATAAAATTCATGTACCAAAATAGGCATCTCTCGCTTTAAATGTGCATCAAACCTAATCACTGCATATCGCCCTAGTAAATCACCTTTAAAAGTGGTGCCAAAAAATGAGCTACAACATCAGTTATGCAAATTTAAGACAAAAAGCCAACATGTATACCATGGTTTCGGGCAATGTTCTTCATTAGTACAGGGGTGGCTTCATAGCATCCTACGGTAGGAGTTATGGAATCAGTCGAATTAACCTAGAGGTGTTTAAGCTAGTAAAGTGGCAATGGCCTTGCAGTGATCGTAAGGGGTTCAATTCTAGTAATTCTCCTCACCCCCAATTTTTTTTTAGAGACGCTAACAAGATCCC
>CP092869.1:2339725-2367674 GCA_030710605.1 Cordylochernes scorpioides | reverse complement strand
AACATATATTCTTCTGGAACAACAAGCTTCAACATATATTCTATCTGCCAATTCTGGGATAATTAAAACTCAACAAATAGTTTATATTTAATCCGACAGATGGCGCAAGCAATCAGTAACTTTCAGTTTAACGATAAGAGGAGATGAATTTTTTCTTAATATATTCTTCTGGTTCAATTTTTATTAAACTTTAACTGAATTTGATGGGAAGTCGGTAGAGGAGTGTTTTAAATCGTCCACAGCAAAGCCCAGGATCGAATACAACTTTGGGCACTTTTTTTCTGAAGAAATAAATAATCACAAAATGCTAACGATTTTTCAGACTTCCAACCTCACCAGTGATTGTAAGTAACCAAACGGGACTTATAATGCATTGTTTTAATGTATAATAAAAAAAAAGAGGCGCCGCTTTTTCGGAATATACACACATGAACCAAACTTAAGGAAGTTGTACCTTTCAACATGTATATCGGGATTCAGACAATAACTCTGAAATATATTACAGTGACCTTTATTGAAGACACACAAGATAAGCAAATGAAAACAAAATTGCCTTTGTCTTAAAAAAAAAAAAAGAAAACAGACAACAGAAGATATCAAAGACTTTCAACTTCCTTTTTTTTGTATAATATACAGGGTGATCCAAAAGTCCCGCACAACTTTAAAAATTAATAACTCCGCGAATATTTGCGCTAGAGCAATGCGGTAAACACCATTGTGTTCAGGATGCAATGGGATTTTTTATGGCAAATAATGAAAAATTCGAAATTGATTTTAGTTACAATTTTATTCGCCAGATGGCGCACTATCAAAATCAGAGATTCAGCGGCCAAATTGTTTGATAAATTGAAAAATATAACTGATCGACACGTATTTTTCCTTTTTGAATACCAGGAAAGAACCCTAATAACATCAAATAACAAATTAATAAAACACCACTTCGCCAAAAGTATGAAGAATTGGTTAACAATTTTTAAATACAATCAGAGATATGTAAAATAGGTAAATGCAAATTTAAACATGTAGCAAAAAAAAATTGATATTTTAGATACGGTTTGTGTTTCCGAAGATAATAAATTTCTAATATTTTTAATTCAACTCTCTCTCATACTGTACCCAATTTTAAAAAATGTGTCCCCTCAAATAAAAATATTTTTCAAATCGACCTTTTGCGTTGAAAAACGTGGTAGTAAAATCATTTTGTATTATTTTTTTGCACAAAATTTCTAAAGTTATTGGTGTACAGAAAATATTCCTTATGCTATTTCTTCTAATGAGCGAAAAGCGAAAAACTAAACATAAGGGAAAAAATTGTGTGCACCAGTGTTATTCGAGAAGTTATAACACTCTGGTTTGCACGAAATAATATGTGAGCAAATACAAACAAAATATTACTGTTCACAAAAAAAAAAAAGAGTCAAGATGTGAGGACAGCATTTATTATCCCATATCCCAATTATCCCCCTTATCCCATTCTCTCTTGTATTAGGTCACAATCCTTGCTCAATGTGGCACCCTTCATTCTCAATCACCGCCTGCAGACGACAAATGACAGAATGGACAGCATTAAGAAAAATATCTGTTGAAATTAATAAAACGTGCCATCTGATAGAAGCCTTTAACATGGCCAATGTGGTATGCCAGCATCGATAAGCACACGATTTAATGTACCCCCATAAACAAAATTCGCAAGGCGTCAAGTCTGGTGATCTTGGAGGCCACTGCTATATAAAGTGGCGACTTATCACACGATTTTCAACGAACGTATTCTTCAGCAATTGTTTGGCACCGCGGGAGATATGAGGAGGTCCTCCAACTTTCATGAATGTTATTTCGCTTAGTGCATTTTTCCCTGCAATATGGGAATACCCCATATGAACATAACGTTCACCAGTTACAAAAACGGTTTTAAAAGTTCTTCCATTGATTTTTCAAAGAAAAATGGCCCAATAATAAAAGAAGAAGTGAACCCACACAAAATTGTAACTCTAGGCTGATAAAGTGGCATTTCTGTAAAAATTCTAGGGTTTTCTGTTGCCCAAAAGCGGCTGTTTTGAATGTTAGATTCTCCGTTTAGAGAAAAGTGAGCATCATCTGTCCACAGAACATTCGACAGCCAGTTTTCATCAATATCAATTTTCCGGAAAACCCATGAAGCGAATTCTTGACGCATCTCAAAATCGCCAACTTTCAGCTCGTGAAGCCTCTTCGGATATCACAATCATACTCGGAGATTTTAACGCCAAAAGTTCAACTTGGGGATCATCTGTCCAGGATAACAAAGGTCACCGACCTCGACCTTACACCATTAAATAAGGGAGAGAACACCTATCTATCCTAGTCGACAGGCACAGAAACCGCAATAGACATCACAGCGATAAATTTCAACATCGCACCCACAACACAATGGAAAATCCTGAGAGGTGCAATCAGTGACCACAGACCAATTTTAACAACCCTAAACTTCAAAATTGAGAATGTCTAACAGAATAAAAGAACATGGAACTTTAGGAAAGCCGACTTGAAAAAAAAAATCACAGAAAAGCTTTAAGAACTGTGCAACGAAAAATTGAATTACAGAACGCTTGACAAAAACTTGGAAAACTTCTCTTCGAATATATCAAAAGCTGCAAAAGCATCGATACCTAGAAGGAGACGTTAGACCTGTGGATACCTTACTGGAAGGACCACAACATCAAGGCAATGATTGCAGAGAGAGACAATATCAATGAACTTCTTTAAAAAAATAAAACAGAAGAAAAGAGAAAGTAACACATTGAAATTAGTCACAAAATAGAACAAGAAATTTGGATATGCAAACAAGAGAAAATGACAGAGTTCTGCGAAAAAATGGATCCAAGAAAGGACAGCCAACACTGGAAAATGATTAGAGTGTTAGAAAAGAATCAAAACCAACACCAATCCTCCAATACTCTAACCGATATGAATAGAACAGAGAGAACGAGAACAAACAGATGACTAACATAATTGCTGAATATCTTTCAAGCACTTCCATACTCAAATATACGATTGAAGACAATCTAAAAATAATATAAACCAGTTAGTTAAACAAGCAAGAAACTTCCATCAACAAGATATTTTCTCGAGAGACTTCACACTGAATGAGCTAAACTCATCAATAAAAAAATCTAAGAGGTCACCAAGAGATAATCTAATCTTTGGTCAAATGATTAAACACTTTGAAGACAAAGCTAATAAACAACTCCTACGAATACTGAACATTTCATGGTAAACTGGTGAACTACCAAAGAATTGGAAGATATCAATTACTGTGCCAATACTGAAACCAAACAAAGATGCCAAGGAATCCAAGAACTATCGGCCAATTGCTCTCACCAGCATACTTTGTGAAATAACAGAACGAATTATCCACTCTAGACTCATAGTCTGGCTCACTAACAATAATAAAATAAACTTCTACCAAACTGCCTATAGATCCCAGCGCTGTACGACTGATCAACTGTTCTACTTCTGTCAATCAATAATAGATTCTTTCCAGGAAAAACCGCCAAAGAAGACCACGGCTATATTCCTTGATATGACCTCAGCTTTTGATCGAGTGTGGAGGGAGAAATTACGTGAAAAGCTGCACAACATCGGAGTAAGAGGAGAAACCTTAACCTGGATTGCAGACTTCTTAAGGTGAAGAAGGTTAAAGGTTTGGGTCAATGGAGAATTTTCCAAGGAAGGAAGAACGTGTGATACTGCAGTCCTGGATCTTTCCAGTTGGTCTCGACGACCAGGCCATCACCGAGATGTACGCGACGAAGTACGCGATCTAGGTATTCATCGTAGATCGCAAAATGCGTGGTGTCGCTGGAGACCCACTGGCGATTCTCCACCAAACTCTGCAGCGCTGGCAGAGGCGCCATATTCATTGTACATAGTGTATGTGATGATTTAAGACCATGGAATTGTTGTAAATAGTCCAGATATCTACTACCACATGTTCCACCACGTAATTGTATATAACTTCTTATTTACTGCAAATAGAAAGTCTCAACTAACATCAATCTGTACCGCGTAAGAATCTAATAAAGTATAGCAACTGTACAGATAGAAGGAATGGAGACTAACAGGAAAAAAATTAAAGTTAAAACTAATCAGGCTTAGGTGAAAATAGGAGAGAAGACCTAGAAAACCCAGCCCAACTTTTACAAGGTCGTGGCCCTCCTGGATAATAATACTTCCCCCCCTGTTTACGTCAGAAAAGAGCAGTGACCTGTTCGGACCCAGCTCAGCTATAAAAGGAGGCCCCGATCCTCAGTTAGTCAGTCCTTAGTTAGTCTTCGTTCCAGTCCCTGTCCACCGGACGCTCCGATAAAAGGTAAACCCTTTCCTGCCAGAAATCTCCCCGTCCCATTCCTTCTTGGCGTTCAGACGCTTCTAAGTGGAATCTCTATTTGCTTATTTCACCTTTGGCCCAGCTGTGTCGCCTTCCACCACAACTGCACGGTAGAGTTTACATCGAGGTTCGTCTAGCATCAGGTAACACTGGTCCCAGAGGTCCCAAGATATCACATGTATATAATGCATATTATCTTTTTTTTTAAATAGTGCAGACTGTGCACTTTGTATGTATTGACAAGATGTCAATAAAATTATTTTAACTGTCATTGATGAGGAATTGGAATTTTCAAAACACATAATTAGCACCTCAAATAGAGCTACCAGAAAACTAAACATTCTGAGATGGCTATGTGGAACAAATTGGGGAAAAAACCCAGAATTCTCAGAACAACATATATCACCTCAATAAGGCCGATAATGGAATATGCAACACCGGTCTGGGCTCCCTCAAGCTCATCACTAAAAGTAAGACTAGACAGTGTTCAAGCAAAAGCGGCCAAAATAATCACTGGTGCTGTTTCATCCACCAACAATGAGAAAATTCAGAGAGAATGTGTTCTAGACCTACTCGCTTGAAAGCAGAAGATAAAATAAAAACAACTTGGATCGGCACTTCGGAAACGAGGAACCAGAGGACGAGATCTCTCTGACCACTTGTGGTTTGGTGGATCCGCCCTTTTCTGAGAATGAGGTGAAACTGACGGCTTTCAAGTTCGGGAAAAGGAAATCTCCTGGTCCCGAAGGGATTGATAACACGGTCGTGAAAGCCCTGTTAAGAATGCACCCATCACTTCTTGCCAGGTTTTTCAATAGGTGCCTGGACACTGGTACTTTTCCTGAGGCATGGAAGGTTGCCCGAGTAGTGCTTCTCGAAAAGTCTGGTAGAAAGGGTAATTCTCCTAATGATTATCGTCCGCTTTCTTTACTAGTGTGTCTAGGTATGGTCCTGGATAGCCTACTAGCTCAGCGACTGAAGCACTGGCTAGAGAGTAATGAGCTCCTTTCCTCTTTCCAACGTGGTTTTAGGGAAGGGAACTCCACAACCACGGCTCTGAACGAGGTGTTAGAGGGGGTTGAGATGGGCTTAAATAAAGGTGCTTGGGTTCTTCTCGTGGCCCTGGACATTGATGGCGCGTTCAACTCCATGAGCTGGAACAAGCTGATGAAATTTGATGGACATGGGTTGTCCTGATAATTTGTGCGGCTTGGTTTGTGACTTCCTGAGAGATAGACGGATTAGCCTCTGTTTTGGTGGGCGGAAGTTGGAAAGAAACTGTGCTAGGGGTTGCCCCCTGGGCTCTTGCTGCGGACCTATTATGTGGAATATCCTGGTAAACACTGTTTTCCAGGAGGAGCTACCTGAGGGAGCCTGGCTGGTTCTCTATGCTGACGACCAGTTCCTCATCATTGAGGCTGCTTCGAGAGCGAAGGCTGATAAAGGTGTTGAAGCTTCTCTCCAAATCCTCTCGAACTGGGCCCATGACTCTGGCCTTAAGTTCAATGTCTCCAAAACTAAAGCCCTCAGCTTTAAGCCTAGGGACATAAGAACTAAAAGGAAAGTGATCAAATGGGAGCACAAGCCGGCTATCCGGATGAAAGGACGGAGGGTAGCGTTGGTCAATAGGATGACCATCCTGGGGGTGGTCATTGATGACAAGATGGGTTGGCAATACCAGGCGGAGGAGATGGTGACGAGAGGCAGGGAGGCGTTGTGCAGGCCTGTCCTGGTTGGCTCTCAATAGGGGGGGGATAAGGAGGGTACTATATTTAGGAACCTCTGCCTCTCCTGTGTCGAGCCAATCCTGCTATAACAGGGACAAGAAGGTGGCAAAAACTCTAGAGAGCGTGCAGAGGACAGCGGCACTCAGAATCACAGGGGGATATCGCACTACCAGCAGTGAAGCCTTTTTGGTCCTCGCTGGGCTTATTCCCCTGGGATTGAAACTAGAGGAGGAGACCATCAGACAGAAGATCTGGGAGAACAGGGAAGATGCCCTGGGACTTGAAACGGGTGCCCTGGAATGGAAGAGGGACCCAAGGAAGCCTCCGCAGTGGTTGCCAAAGTGGAATTGGAGTCCTGGAGGGCCGACAGGGATTGACACGGATGTTTTCACTGATGGTAGTAAGTCTGGAGCCAATACTGGAGCTGGAGTAGTGATTTTCACTAATGGAGAGCTGATCTTCCAAGAAAGCTTAACACTCAGAGTGGACGAATTGGTCTTTTCAGCCGAGCTGGTTGCGATCAGGGTAGCCCTCAGAGTGTGTGCCGAGAAGAACTTCAGCCCGGACCGCCTCTATTCAGATTGTATGTCGGCCCTCGTCGCCATCAATCTGGTGAAAGGGCAACTCGCGCATCAAATAATCCAGGAGCTGGAGATGATAACGCGGGCTCCGGAGGGTTAGGGGACAGCCTCATCGAAGGTAATGAGTTCGCAGACAGGCTCGCTAAGGCAGGATGCTTTAGAGGTAGATCACTGAGGACCCCAGTGACCAAGAAAGAAGTTTATAGAAGGATCAGGGGGCACGTCCAGGACTTATTGTTGGACAGATGGAGGAAAAGTGTGAAGGGAGAGAGGTATTCAATTGGGTAACAACACCCAAGTACCTCTGTAAGGTAATGTCCCACAAATTCATTAGGGTAGTTCGGGACATGGGCTCTTCCCCAAGTCTCCACAGATTTAAAATTAAGAGGAATTTTGAGTCTATGAAGAAAGGGATGTGGATGCACGCCACTACGTCTTGGATTATCCAAGGGTAGTGGGTGTGCAGGAAGAGAGAAGGAGGGCGAGGAGCGCGATCGAGAGTAAGCTGCTGAGAAACCACAGCAAGCTTCTTGAGAGAGCCCACGACGTGGCATCTGAGCTTTTCCTCAACTGTGAGTGAACAGAGTCGACCGGGGGCTGCCTCCCCGCGGTCCCTGCTGGACACAGTAAATAGTTTCCTCTTTTGCTGTGTTTAAAGGCCAACGGTATAGAAATCCTTCCAGACACGTTGTCTGGGAGGTGGTGTTTCCAGGTACAATGTCCAAGCTCTAGCTTGGATACCGTTACTTGGCTTATGAGTTGAACAGAATAGCAGCGAAGGGCATGCTTCGGATGCCGGCTTGTGGACCGAAAGGTCTGGGTGGCCATCTGCTTCTAGGGTGTACCAACTGTGCTTAGGTGGGATCCACCAGTTCTTGTTTATTTTTGTTTTGGCTACTGTTTCTATTTCTTTAAAAGTAAGTTTATTTTTCTGTAGTAAGGGTTCTTTTGTGTATTTTTTCGCTAGCGCATCAGCAGCTTCATTGCCTTCAATGCTTACACGTAAGGGTATCCATTGAAGGTGAATTTTTGAGGTATTGAGAGTTTTGGAGATAACCAATTATGTTCCTGCTTACTTTGTCTCTAAGTTCCCTTGTGTGACTAAAGTGTTGTATGGCACTTCTACTATCAGTAAGAATCCATATATCGTGATGTTTAGTGTTTCTGATGAATTTTAAGGCTTCATAGATGGCTATAAGTTCGGATCTGAAGACTGAGCAAAAATCTGGGTTTCTTCTGTTTATTTTCTCATTGCTATTTGTGGTTTTAATGAGAGAGTCACTGTCAGTGTGTCCCAACTCGTCTCTGCTACCATCGGTATAGATAGTTATTACATTTTTAGGAATTTTATTAATTATTTCTAATGATAATTGTTTTAAGTATTCTGGATTTTGGTATTGTTTGTTGGTGGGTTCATTTAAAGTGGCATTAAAAATAACATTTTGTTAGTGATTCGCATGGAGATATTTTTTCTGCTAAATAATATTTTTCCACTTTATATTTTAAAAATCCATTTCTTTTGGCCAGGTGAAAAGGGCCTTTTTTTTAGTCTTATATTGGATTCCCAATTAAGTATGTAATTGAAAGTTCTGTGTTTGTTTTCATAACTCTTGATTTTGTTTATATATTTTGGCAGATTGTAGCTTCTTCTATCCTTAAGGGCATAATGTCTGCCTCGTAAAGTACAATATTATTAGGGCAGGTATTTCGAAGATCTGTAATAATTCTAGCTGCATTTAGTTGTATCCTTTCCAGTGATTTTAGATTTGTTTCAGATGCTGTACCATAGATTTGATATCCATATTCCAAGATAGGTCTCATTAGAGATGTGTAAGTTAATTTTAGTGTTGTTGCTTCAGCTCCCCACTCTTCCTGAAATACATTTCAAGATTTTTAGTCGGTCTCTTCCTTTTCTAACAACTCCTTCAATATGTTTACTGGAGTTAAATGTCTGGATCCAGGGTGTAGCCGAATTATTTAGGATGTTTATTATATTGCAATTGTTGTTCTTTCAGAATAATATTTGGTCTTATTTTGTATAGTTTCTTATCGGTTGTAAAAAGTCAGGTTTTAATTTTTGGGGGTTAAATTCTAATTTATGTTTATTAGCAAATTTTTCTAGGTGGAGAAGAGTCTTGTTCAAATCTCTTTCATCTTTTTTCCAGTTAGTGTTGCTGCTCCATAGAATAATGTCATCAGCGAAAAGTCCAATATTGGTTTTATGTGAAAATTTTTCTTCTATGCCTGCAATAAATAGGGTGAAGAGATTTGGGCTAAGGACTGATCCTTGTGGTGATCCTTGATACAATTTGAAGGTTTTAGATAGATTGCCATTATATTTGACCCTGATGTATCTATTTTTAAGGGAATCATTTATCCAAGTGATAGCTTTTCCATCAATTTTGAAATGTTTGTATAATTTTGTAAATAACTTGTTTTTCCATACCTTATCAAAAGCTTGTGTAAGGTCTAAAAAAGCAGCTATTGTGTGGTTAGTTGTTTTTCTGTTTTGTGCATCTTTTACCTTTTGTGTGAAAAATAAGAGTTGGTCTATTGTCCCATGTCCTTTCCTAAATCCATATTATTCTTCTGGTAAGAGATTTCTTGTGTTGGGGTGGTAGGTGAGTCGTCTGAGTATAATTTTTTCCATTAATTTTCAGCAAATACTTGTGAAGGAGATAGGTCGGTAGTTTTTTGGGTCATCAGCAGATTTGTCAAGTTTTTAAATGGGAATTATTGTGGCATTTTACAGTCTTGAGGCAATTTTCCAGTTTTCCAGGAGTTATTGAAAATATTAAGAAGTCTTTGTTTGCCAATTTTGCCCAAGTTTGATATCATTCGGCCATGGATTCCATCTGGCCCAGGAGTCTTGTTTAGGTCAGTGTTTTCTAATGCATAAGCTAGCTCTTTCATAAAATTACTTGAAAACTTTCTTCATAGATTGTATAAACGATAAGGAAGAGTAAGGAGAAAAGATTTTTATTCAATTAAACTTGTGACAAGCTTTCGGGCAGTCACGCCCTTCAACAGGTAATAAATAGAACAATTGACTATTAAAATAGGAAACAAACTGAGCTTTAAACAAAAATGATACAACTGCAGCCTGGCCGCGAGAAAACGTGAATTCAGGAAAGTAATGTGAGGTGGGGGGGAGGGGGTTTATCCGGTTTTTAAGTTAATACATATATCATGATATTGTTTAGGTAAATCTATATGTCGATTAATACTGTCATTAGAAATGGATAAAATGGCCTCTATGATTAATCTCTGGTGTTTACTGGGAATGTTATTGTACAAGGTGGTGGGAGAATCTAAATTGAAAGAATGGCCAGTATTATGGTATAGATACCAGTAGTATAGATCCTTCATATACAACCACACCCATAATACTGGCCATTCTTTCAATTTAGATTCTCCCACCACCTTGTACAATAACATTCCCAGTAAACACCAGAGATTAATCATAGAGGCCATTTTATCCATTTCTAATGACAGTATTAATCGACATATAGATTTACCTAAACAATATCATGATATATGTATTAACTTAAAAACCGGATAAACCCCCTCCCCCCCCACCTCACATTACTTTCCTGAATTCACGTTTTCTCGCGGCCAGGCTGCAGTTGTATCATTTTTGTTTAAAGCTCAGTTTGTTTCCTATTTTAATAGTCAATTGTTCTATTTATTACCTGTTGAAGGGCGTGACTGCCCGAAAGCTTGTCACAAGTTTAATTGAATAAAAATCTTTTCTCCTTACTCTTCCTAGCTCTTTCATATTGATTTTTTTCATGGAAAATATTATGAGTGCTGGTGACATTTTTACAGTCATGAATAATTCTTCGGGCCTTTGTTTCAACCTTGATTTTACTACTTATTTGATATGAATTACCTGAAAGATTGGCAGCAATTTTGTCATTAGTTGCTGGTGTACCATCTGTATTCTTAATCATATTAGTTTTTTCGGTTTATGACTGGATCTGTCAATTTGTTTTGCCAAATTCCAAAGTTTTGTATTTGGGTTTCTTGGGTTCAGGTTTTCACAAGTTTGTTTCCATTTTTTCCTTTTCACATTTACGTATAATCTTTTTATTTTTGCATTCACAATGTTCAGTTCAGTTCTACAATTTGTTTGGTTTTGGGTGCTCTTTTTTGTAGTTCATTTCCTTTAGTTATAAGTGTTTGAATATTTTTTGCCTGGTATGTATAATTTGGAATCCATTTCTTAATATTACCTCTTGGTATTGAAACTGTGGCTGCTTTAATAATGGTGTTTTCGAAAGATATCCAATTTGCCTTTTTGAAGTTCCAGATTTTTTCTTAATTGAGCTGGGTTTGGTCTTGGTGCTAATTTCTATCAAATTAGGCAAATGGTCACTTACAATACTTTTTAATATTTGCTATTTGCATTTGTGGAAAATGTCAGGATAGTAAAAACTTATATCAAGGACTTGTGCAGTATTATAGCTGTATGAATGATGGGTAGGATTTCCATCATTTAAGCACATGATGGCATTGTCGTCAAATATGTTTGAAAGTATTTTGCCTCTTGGGTTTGGCGTGGAACATCCCCATAGTTGATGTTTGGCATTAAGGTCACCTACAATAAGAGTTGTTTGTAAGAAATTGAGCCATTGTTCCATCGTCAATAAGTGTATTGTTTGGAGGGTGATACATATTGTATATGTTGATGGCTTTGTTTTGATTGAGGTAGACTTTGATATCTTGGGCTTCGAGGTCTAATGTGTTTGAAATATTAACGGCTATGTCCTCATAGTACAAATTATTGATTAAAAATGCTAGGCCACCCCCTTTAACAGCATATACAGATGGATCTTCAGACCTTACCCTGAGTTATGGAGGGGCCGGAATTAACATAATACTGCAAGATGGAACGCACATCAAAATCAAAGAAGGAGCAGGACAGATTTCGTCAAACTTCACTTGTGAACTGACGGCTATCTGGAAAGCCCTTGATGTATGCCTTAACCAACCATCCCTGCATCAAGCAGAAGGAAATTTAATATACAGCGACTCCATATTCGCTCTAGAAGCAATTCAGAAGGGCAATACTAAAATCACACGGAAAATACACTCGTTACTTACCCAACTGGAACCATTGGAGAATAACTGCATTCTACAATGGATCCCTGCCCATGCTGGGATCGGGGGTAATGAAATGGCATCTGAATTGGCAAAGGAAGCCAGAAAGTTGAGCCAAAGGAAAGAACAAATGTCATTATTTGACGCTGATTCTTTGTCAAAATACAAGATAATTAAACAATAAATAAGAAAATATCAAAATGCGAAATAAACTCTGAGAGAAAAATGACAAAAACTATAACAAGACTTAGAACAAAACACTATAAAGGAATGACAATACACCCAGATGGCACAATAACCTATAGGGCATGCAACAATTGTCCTGGTGTGGAACTTACACCTACCCACATATTCTCATAGCCAGCAATGGCCGCAGCCTTGCAGAAATTTGACATAGACCCAGAGCAGCAGCTTTACACACCCAAGATAGTGGACATTGCTGCTGCTGTGATGGAGATGCATGGATACATCTGAGGCTCTTTATTGGACACGACAACAACAACGGCATTCCAGAGTAAAATAAATTATCAGAGATAGATACATATTTTTCAAATGAATTAAAATGAATATAATCGATTCTGAGAGAGAGTTGAATTTAAAAAATATTAGAAATTTATTTTCTTCGGAAACACAAGCCGTATCTAAAATATCATTTTTTTTTTTTGCTACATGTTTGAATTTGCATTTACCTATTTTACATATCTCTGATTGTATTTAAAAATTGTTAACCAATTCTTCATACTTTTGGCGAAGTGGTGTTTTATTAATTTGTTATTTGATGTTATTAGGGTTCTTTCCTGGTATTCAAAAAGGAAAAATACGTGTCGATCAGTTATATTTTTCAATTTATCAAACAATTTCGCCGCTGAATTTCTGATTCTGGTAGTGCGCCATCTGGCGAATAAAATTGTAACTAAAATCAATTTCGAATTTTTCATTATTTGCCATAAAAAATCCCATTGCATCCTGAACACAATGGTGTTAACCGCATTGCTCTAGCGCAAATATTCGCGGAGTTATTAATTTTTGAAGTTGTGCGGGACTTTTGGATCACCCTGTATATTTAAGTTTCGAATTTATGCTGGTTTATTTGCATAGATATGTTTATGATGCATTAGCGCGCCATCTGTTATCAAAATTCGAAACTATTATAGACGCGTATAATTCTTTTTTAAAATAAACAATTTCTACTGTCCTTACTGCAATGAAAAAATTAATGGGAAGGCCTGGTTCATCGGTGGTGAGATTGCTATAAACTCTTGTATCTTTAATTTCAGAGTGGTAGACTGTTCATTGTTACTGAAGAATAAAGTTCATTTCAACTCACCTTTCCTGACAATAATTTTTTTAACGCGACAATATATAGAATACCTTTTAAATAGTAAAGCATTTTATGCACTATTACCTTTGTTACCAAGATATTTTGTACGTTCCTGTAAAACATTATGTCGAATAATGAGCTAATTCTTGAAAGCCTTCATCAAACAGAATAAAGAAATTTGCTTCCAATCATTCTATTGTTATATACCGCTATAAAAAAGTGACACCTTTAGTAATATCAGTGGCGCGCTTCAAGTTCATTAAGAAAGGAGTTAATTTGGTAAAACGCTGAGAGAGGCAAGTTGGAAGGTACAATACTGCCTCAGCACTTTGTAACACCACCTACCTCGTTAGCGTGTTCGGGGTTATTAGCATTCTTGTGTTATTACCAGGTGCCGAGGGTATGAAAATTTCATTACAATATAATCATTTACTCCTTGAAGGAATTTGGTGAAGTTGATTTACTGTTTATTATTGTTGTTTGTGGTATCATGGATTTTAGTTCTATATGAAAAATGATCAGTGTTTAAGCGCTAATTTTTCGATTTAAAAAAATAATAAACAGCGTTAGACTATCTTCATTGCGATTTATAGACGTTCAAAAAATATTTGTTTGAAGTTAGCTAAATACTTTAGCTAATATCCTGAATATAGAAACAGAATTACTGAATGCAATATTAGAGATGAAGTCAGGAAACTACCCCGATATCATGGTACTATGGAGGAGGACTCTACCCAGATGTATCTATAGATACTTCCTGATGTTAGAGCTGGGGTCAGGAAACTACCCCGATCTATTGGTACTATGAAGGAGGACTCTACCCAGATGTATCTATAGATACTTCCTGATGTTAGAGCTGGGGTCAGGAGAGTACCCCATGGTACTATGGAGGAGGACTCTACCCAGATTTATCTATAGATACTTCCTGATGTTAGAGCTGGGGTCAGGAAACTACCCCGATCTATTGGTACTATGAAGGAGGACTCTACCCAGATGTATCTATAGATACTTCCTGATGTTAGAGCTGGGGTCAGGAGAGTACCCCATGGTACTATGGAGGAGTACTCTACCCAGATGTATCTATAGATACTTCCTGATGTTAGAGCTGGGGACAGGAAAGTACCCCATGGTACTATGAAGGAGGACTCTACCCAGATGTATCTATAGATACTTCCTGATGTTAGAGCTGGGGACAGGAAAGTACCCCATGGTACTATGAAGGAGGACTCTACTCAGATGTATCTATAGATACTTCCTGATGTTAGAGCTGGGGTCAGGAGAGTACCCCATGGTACTATGGAGGAGTACTCTACCCAGATGTATCTATAGATACTTCCTGATGTTAGAGCTGGGGACAGGAAAGTACCCCATGGTACTATGGAGGAGGACTCTACTCAGATGTATCTATAGATACTTCCAGATGTTAGAGCTGGGGTCAGGAAACTACCACGATCTCATGGTACTATGGAGGAGGACTCTACCCAGATGTATCTATAGATACTTCATGACGTTAGAGCTGGGGTCAGGAAAGTTCCCCATGGTACTATGGAGGAGGACTCTACCCAGATGTATCTATAGGTACTTCCTGATGTTAGAGCTGGGGTCAGAAACCTACCCCGATTTCATGGTACTATGGAGGAGGACTTTACCCAGATTTATCTATAGATACTTCCTGATGTTAGAGCTGGGGTCATAAAACTACCCCGATCTCATGGTACTATGGAGGAGGACCTTACCCAGATTTATCTATAGATACTTTCTGATGTTAGAGCTGGGGTCAGAAAACTACCCCATGGTACTATGGAGGAGGACCCTGCCCAGATGTATCTATAGATACTTCCTGATGTTAGTGCTGGGGTCAGGAAACTACCCCATGGTACTATGGAGGAGGAATTTACCCAGATTTATCTATAGATACTTCCTGATGTTAAAGCTGGAATCAGAAAACTACCCCGATCTCATGGTACTATGGAGGAGGACTTTACCCAGTTTTATCTATAGATACTTCCTGATGTTAGAGCTGGGATCAGAAAACTACCCCGATCTCATGGTACTATGGAGGAAGACTTTACCCAGATTTATCTATAGATACTTCCTGATGTTAGAGCTGGGATCAGAAAACTACCCCGATCTCATGGTACTATGGAGGAGGACTTTACCCAGATTTATCTATAGATACTTCCTGATGTTAAAGCTGGAATCAGAAAACTACCCCGATCTCATGGTACTATGGAGGAGGACTTTACCCAGTTTTATCTATAGATACTTCCTGATGTTAGAGCTGGGATCAGAAAACTACCCCGATCTCATTGTACTATGGAGGAGGACTTTACCCAGATTTATCTATAGATACTTCCTGATGTTAGAGCTGGGATCAGAAAACTACCCCGATCTCATGGTACTATGGAGGAAGACTTTACCCAGATTTATCTATAGATACTTCCTGATGTTAGAGCTGGGATCAGAAAACTACCCCGATCTCATGGTACTATGGAGGAAGACTTTACCCAGATTTATCTATAGATACTTCCTGATGTTAGAGCTGGGATCAGAAAACTACCCCGATCTCATGGTACTATGGAGGAGGACCTTACCCAGATTTATCTATAGATACTTCCTGATGTTAGAGCTGGGGTAAGAAAAGAACACCGGTCTCACTGTGCTAAACTTATATCAACTATATATTCAATGTTTACAGTAAAAAGTCTCAGTAAAGACTTAAATAAAGATATTATTCAATGATTAGTGTTATTTGTTGGGGCTCTAATCAATTTAAGTCAGATATCTAATCAAACATGGAGATGACATGATGGAGAAGGAAAGAGGGGTGCTGTTGGTCTGAAGACCTGGAAGTACCATTCAGTGTGACCTTTCTTCATAATTAACAATTAACATTATAAATTGTGATTTTTAAATAAAAAAGAGAGATTTTAAAATAAAATATAAGAATTAAACACGTTTTCCATATATGGACCCTAGAATGGACCCTATTCAGAAAGGAATTCTAGAATTTGAAGAGTTTTCAGAGATTAACCTGATGTGGTGTCATCAATAAAAATGTCGAAATTGATAATTCTTGCGCATATAAAGATATGATAATAATAGGATATGTATAAAAAACTATTTTGGCAATGTGTTTCTTTACATGTGTATCATCAAATGACATAAATATTTTGTAATACCTTGAAAAAGGTTGGCGTTCATCCAACTGAAATATTGGTAAATGAATTGATTCAATATGTACCTTTTTAAAATAATATCATTACATGTCTCTACAGATTTACTGCAATGATAAAAGTTGTGGAATAGGTTATTGTCTGGTTCAGCAAATTTTATCATTGAAGGAAGGTCTGTAGAGATATTTGGTAATATATATGAAAATAAAAAAAAACTGTAAAAATTATTGTTACACATTTTATCGATAAATGGCAATTATATTTATGAATAATAGAATTATTATTGTGTTTGACCAGTGACTTGTTACTCTGTGGTGTATTACTCTGTATATAAATTGATGTCGTTTGTTAAGTTAGTCTTTTATCTTCCCTTGTCTGGAGAATCCAACCTTTTTGAATAACCTTGGTGGCGTGCAGCACCTTGGTACTTTTATATAGTGTATAGCGGCTAGTCTGCTTGCTATATTATTTTGGGCTCAAAAATCACACACTCTACAAGAGAGTTTTACTTTGTCCACTCTGGCTGCAACAGAGCATTGCGGTATGTCTGCTCTCCACGGTCACCCCTGGACTCAATACTATTGAACCCGTCTCTGCCTCCCCCTGATCTCCGCGGATCACCACCTTGCCCCCCTCCTCTACATCCCGGCTCTCCTGACCTCACCTGGCGATGATTCCCTGGCCACCCATCCCCAGACTCTCCAACAGTACTTTGTATATATTCCGCTTTATGCGTCCATCGGGGCTCAAAAATCATCCATTCTGGTTAGCAGCCCCGTTAATAAATATATTTCCGTTAAGATAGTATACGTTTTCTTCCTTTTAGTGTGAGTTTGGCTACCGTGAATTTGTGTGTATAGTTCTTGTTAAATAAGACCCTCCATATTTCAATTCCTTAGCTTTCTCTTTTTCTTTCTCCTTTTTCAACAAAAATATCAATCGTGAAGAAACATTTTACTGCATATATGTAAATATATAGATTAAAAAATGCATATATTGGATTATATAAATAGTTATTCAATATATAAATACAATATATGCATTTTTATTATCTGAATATTTTTTAAAATATGAATTGCTCTATATTCATAAAAATATCTAAATCTGATAGGATGAGATCTCATTTTATAGAATAAAGTGAAGACAAACAGCCGATTATGTTATTAGGCGTTAGGCCTAACCGAAGTCGAAAAATATATTATTTATTTATGAAGAACCTAACCTAACCTAACCTAGAATATTGTTAAACTCGGCGTTTCTTTGCTGATTACTTTAGACGCAGAATTATCACGAATTTTTGATAATGTTTCTTATTTAAGAAATTGTAATCTCCGAAATATTTGGAATATATAATCCATTTATAATTATCATAGTTATATTAAATATATATTATATAAATAAAAATTGAGATTTTCTGTTGTATTTTGATTGTTATTTATATATTATTAGCTGTTGTTTGATTTTGGTATACATGAGTATGTTACGATATTGTTTTGCAGTCGTGGGAATAATAAAATAGTTTTGATCAGATATTTCTTTATTTGAGCTAAGGAATATATATAAAACATAATTTGGTAAAAGTACTGCCTGGCTTAAGGCGTAAGAATAAAAATAAAATGAAAAACCTTATTTACATAATGTACAAAATATTTGAGCCGGCCAACGGAAAACAACAACAATCGGTTTTATATAGGGAAAGTCCCGACATCTGGTGGTAGTATTAAACAGAGTATTTAAATCTATGAAATATAATAAAAAAAAAAATAATATTTTAATATAACATATATATATACTCTATATATATTCTAGTAAATCATCTTCAAAAAAATAAACATTCTTTTTTTTTGCAGACGATTAGATCAATAAAAAGATATATATATATATATATATATATATATATATATATATATATATATATATATATATATATATATATAGTGTAGAAACTATATAACAAAATTATAACAGTGATTCTAATTTTAAAACTTAAGGAGCAAACTGATAATAATGATAACTTATATCAGTTAGATTTGATAATAATAAATAAAAATCTTTAAAAAAAAAAAGGATAAAATATAAAAGCATAAAAAAATATATATATATATACTAACAATCTTATCTACCTTCTTTATAAAACTCTTTTTTTTTTTTTCCTTATTATTAGTTTGATTAAAAGTGCATGGTTCTGTCTTTCTCTCTTTTTTCTAACTATTATATATATTCTCTCTTCGATTATTCTATATATAGGATTAGAGTATGTCTGAATGACGTGTAAAAGCCGATGTAATAGACGTTACTTTGTTATTTTTATTGTTATTAATTATAAATATATAATTAACTTGAGGATGTAGTAGAAGTAAAGGATTTTTTTTTTTCTCTCTCTATCTACAAATTAATAACATTTTACAAATTTTATAATTTGAATTTAAATAATCATAATAGTGAAGATAATCTTAATACAAAAATGGACTATAAAATTAAATAACTATTTATTATTATATATATATATATATATATATATATAGGGTTGCAGCGTTACCAGATTTTAGATAGAATCTCATTAAATAAGAGACGTCTGAGAAAGATAAATTTAATTATTTTATTTAATTAACTCAAAAGCCTTAAGGGGTAAAGTATTGTGGAGGAATTTCTAGGCCTGCTAGGGTTAAAAAGAAGGCCTAGCCAAAATACGTTAAAAAAGGCGGTAAAGATGAGCTAAGTATTGACTTAATTCCTCGACTTAATCAAATATTATAAATAAATCCACTAAAATAGATGTGCTCTCTTCCAAAGTCTTACTAAATGGCTTATTTATATTTAGAATCCTTAAAAAAATAATGAATTTTCTAAAATCTTTTTAATTGTATTTGACATATCGTTTGGATAGAATTAAATTTTATTTTCGTTTGTTTTTTTAAATTAAAAACTTTTTCTTTTGTTTATTTTCTTGCACATATATCTTTCGGTATAGTTTGTTTAGTTTTCATTTATTTGATTGAATAAATATATCAATCACTAATTCACCAAATTATTTTAGGCTGAATATTTGTTGATACGTTATCTTCCTTTTTATGAAATACGAATAAAACGATTCAAATAGATTATAAAGACAATGTGTTTCTTAAACATTTATAAAAACTTTTTTATCTGTTGGGTTTTCTTTTGATCCCTATATAATGCTTAGATTATTGATGATTATTCACCTTATTTTAGACAGAGATGACTGGTGTTGCATTGTCTTTGGGATGTAAACGTACAGTACAACGTTCGATCGCGGATAAAATTGACCAATGACTTGTTACTCTGTTATAAGATACTTGGAATTTAAAAAGGACGTTTGCTAGTTAGGTGTGTGTTCTCTTCCCTTTTAGTATGAGGTTGGTTACTGTGACTTTGAGTCTGAAGTTCTTGTTTAAAAATATCAAGAGATTCATTCCTTCTCTTACTCTTTCCTTCCTATTTTATGTATAAGGGGCTTTCCAAAAGTAATGCCTGTTTTCCCATAACTCAAAAGTATTTGACCTATTCTATTTAAACATCAATATGTTGTGTTAAGTATAAAGCCTTATCTAGTAATTATTAAGTTTGTTTTCAGATACCTTAAGTAAAAATATGAAATCAAGAAAGAAACAAAGAGCCGTTATTGAATTTTAGAATATGGAGGGATGTTCAGATTCAGAGATTCACCATAGACTGATGAATGTATACCAAGAAGCCACAATTTATGTTACCAATGTGAGAAGATGGATGAAAAGATTCCGAAGTGGTGAGACTTCTATGGATGACAAACCACGTAGTGGGAGGCCATCAACAGCAACCAACCCTTAAGACAAGGTTGATGACCTTTTCCGTCATGATCGAAGAATAACTATCAGAGAGTTGTATAATATACTAAATATTGGATCTTATATAATTGAAACAATGATTGAACATCTACGTTATAGAAAAATCTGTTCAGAATGTGTTCCAAGGAAACTAACCCCTGATCAGAGTGATCAAAGGGTTCAACTATGCCAATAGCTATTGGATCTCTATGAGGCCCAAAAGGACACTTCTATTTCAAATATAGTAACTGGAGATGAAACATTGGCATACCTTTATGGCCCAGAAACTAAGGCATAGTCATCAGAATGACATCATCCCAGTTCACCTAAGAAAAAATAATTCAAAGAGCAAAGGTAATCAGAAGGGTGATGGTAAATGTCTTTTTGGACATGCGAGGTGTAATACTAATTGCTCTTTTTTTTTAAAACACTGTGAACAGTTCTCGCTAGGTTATAACTTTGAGGAAGATTAGAAAATCTATTCGAAAAAGAGGAAATCTTGGCCTAAAGCTATTTAAAAAACGTACTATGGACAAAATGCTGTTTTATTGTTTCACACACCACCCCATCAATCATCCGGGAATGCCGCATATACTTTCCAGTAATTCCTTGTCATATTTTGATTTGAAGGGAACTTCGATCTTGTGTAACGTATGATGACAATAATTGACAAAAGTTCGTTTGACATTACTAACGGTTATATAACTTTATGTTTGCTCCTTTAAGAGAGTTTATATAAAATAAGATATACGAGTATATTGTGACGTTTTCGTGTTAAATGTGAAATTTTGTAACGTTAAAATATATTTTTACATTATTAATTTATTTTTGTTTTTGTTTTATAATAATGAAGATGCAAATATTATTGTTGTCGTTATTTATTATCGTTTGTTTATAAATAAATTACATTGCATGTGATCATGATATCAAAAACGACTTTTTAAATAAATTTATAAAATCATTGAAAAAATAATAATTAATTATAAAATTCACAAACGTGACAATATTTTATGTGAATAAATAATTATATATATTTTAATAGGAAGATCGCATAAACTACTTCATTTTCTCTTGAAGTTAGAAGTGAATTCTAATGACGACTGGAGTTACAGTAGATCAACGGAATATGTATAGGAAGGGAAGGGAGAAACTACCGCCATGCTTTTCCCAGTACAATCCTTAATGAATGGATCAATTATACCAAGGCAATGTCTAACCAAAAGATTATGGCTATGCATCGATCTCCTTGGTGGAACCTGATTTAGAAAAGAGACCCATTATATTTGCAAACACGTCTTGTAAGAAAGAGTCGATGTTCTTAATCAAGCCTGTTCAGAAGAGCGATTATCACTTGAAACAAATTGCGTTTTATAATAATAAAGGAAACTCTTTATGAGAAATCTTAGTTTTTAAATACCCCTTTCACAATTTTATCTAGAATCACGAAAATACGCGGAAAGAAGAAAAGCAAATATATTCATGATTATGAAAAATAACAAAAACATATCATTATATTGAGAAAAAGGCATCTCCTGATCGTGCAACTAAAGTTGCTGATGGCGTTCGCCATCTATCGGAATAAATATCAAAAATTCGTTGATTTTTAATTATTTATATCATATACATATCATCATATGACTAAGTGTTACTGATATCAAATGCCATCTATCTGAACAAATATAAATAAACGTTTTTTTCCCCCAGAAAATTGATTCAAAACGCATACATGGATGTCTTTTCTTAATTTATCACAAAGTAATTGTGATTAATACTCTTACAAAAACGGAATATAAGAAAATATTCATTCTTTAGTTGCTATATATACTGATAGATGGCAGTAACAATCAACAATCTTCAATTATCTGATAACGAAATATATTTATTATCATTAAAAAAAGCACAATTTATTCTTTTATACCAAATCAAACATTCTTTTCCAAATTCAATAGAAAGGTCAAAAAAATTTGAAAAACTGAGAAAGTTCTAAATTGCAAGATGTTTATAATATGGCAAACTTCCAAAGGAACATGTACAATCTGTCCTAGTTAATTGATAGAGAAAGGAGTGAATTATTAGAAGGTTTGTTTCACGGTAGTTGGCTTCAGAACAGGCAGAGAGAAAAACTTAAGAGAGATTTCTTATAAGATATATGCACCTACACTTTGTAATCTACCTTTTTCTCTTATTTTTTATAGCATAAATTGGAAAATGGCTTTATATTTCAACTTTCTTTTATGGTCAACTTCATTTTATGGTTGTTAGAGATGTCACAGTCTTGGTGTATTGTTTTCTTATTTGATACGTTGTTTGTTATTTGATTCAAAAAGGAATTTCTGTATTGAATATATTTATATAAAAAAAGGTAATAGATCTGTTAAAGAAATAAGTTTTGCTTTAATATTGTAACAAAGTATTTATTATTTTATTAGCAGAGTATTATTTTTTTATGTTTATATTTTACTATACTCTGTACACTTCCCTTATTTGCTTATCTTTTGTTTATAAATCATAGTTTGTTCTTGTCTGAAATAAATTGTTGTCTCATCCTGAAGTTGGTCCTCCCTAATTTTCGAGGGGCAATATATTTAAAGGGATTGCTCCCTCTTATTCAATATATTTATTTTATATATCATTGCGGAAAAGCATTGCTCAATGTAAATATTTATATATAATTCTACTGTCCTAAAAGCTTATGTCCATAGTTTGCTTGAATACTATTTTAAGATTCCACACGTTATTGCTGCGTATATAAGCAGAATCGTTCAATACAGTATTGGAGCTCTAAGAGAAGCGGTCTGGTGGATTAAATTGACGAAACTGCTGGGAGGGTTCATCACTGATGAACCAAGCCTTATCAATATATTTTTTCATCGCAGTAAAGACAGTAGAAGAGTTTGTTTTGTATTTAAAAAAAAAAAAAACATTTGTGCTTTATGATTCTCCCATGTCTTATATTTCACAATAAATTTAAAGTTAATTTATAAAAATGTTTTGTAAATTTGTAATAATTAGTAAATTACGTTTAAGTGTATTCTGCAATGAATTGATAAAGAGAGATATTCCTCGAAATATTTTGATAAAGAAAAAATGTTTTTTTTTTTATTTCACAGATCCAGATACGCTCTTTTGTATATAAATGTGTTTGTAATTGTTCATATGTTTTTTAGAAAAGATTGGTTTATAATTACATATTCTTTTATTATGGATTTTTTAATAAGTATCAACCTAAGAATATAAATAAACAGTAATTATTTCTTTGTCACTATTAGTAGCTTCGTACAGTATTCTACTAACCTATGTAGTGGTGACTCTTCGAATCAAAATATATATTTAATCACTTTTTTGAAGTTGTATATTGAGCTGAAAAATATTGTTACGTAGAGAAAAATGGCGCATTCCAGAATAGAAGGTTTTAGAACGTTCAAGAAAAATGTAGAAAAATCGGAAAATAACTGATTGGCTAATCAGTAGCGATTGCGCAAGGCTTAGCGCTGGCGGCTTTCTGATTGGCTAACCAACCATTTTCGTTCTGGAAATATCTACTCCGGGATATATAGGGATGAGGAACTCATGCAAATATGTAGAAGAACGAAGCTATGTGGTGGACTCCAAGCAAGCTGATGTCTAAAGAGGTCGGACTGCTGCTTACCGCCGACGCCGGTGTACTTCCTGGAAGATTATAGAAGGTTCTACCAACTTCTGTCTCCTGTTCTGTTCCTGATTTCTCTCACCGTGCTGGTGAGTTTGTAACTGCTGTTTTCTTTATTGTTGATTTATTTTTGCATTCTTCTGTAATTATTTTATTGATTATGCTCAAATAAAGTCTTAAAGATCCTTTGTACCCACGGAAGTTATTCTTTGTCAACCAACAACGCAACAATATTATTTATCGGAGGCCTTGCCTGTACAATACAGTCTGTATTACAGTCAAAAGGTATAGAGGAATATACAATACAGCCTGTATTACAGTAAAAAGATATACCTACTGTATTACTGTCAAATAATAGAGAAATATTCTAAAAGACAGTCTGTTTTGCAGTTAAAAGTTATATAGACTGTATTAGTGTCCAAAGGTATAAAGGAATATTAAAAATACGGGCTGTATTATTGTCAACGTGTATAGAGAAATGTTCAACAATACAGCCTGTATTAGTATCAAAGTGTATAGAGGATTGTATCAAGGAACCACAACATGGGCTATACACACACACAGAGGGTATAGAGCAATAAAATCTAAAATACCGCCTGTATTACAGTCAGAAGGTATAAAGGAATAGTCAACAATACGGGCTGTATTACAGACGGAAGGAATAGAGGAATATTCAACAATTCAGCCTGTGTCAAGGTGTATAGAGTATTGTATCAAGGAACCACAACATGGCTATACAGACACAGAGGGATGTATTCAATATATCAGGAAGCCGCAGTGAAAGATAACCATGTCATCCACCGGTATTCAGCCATGTTTAATTCCCGTTTAAAAGATAAGCTTAATCCAACCATCACAGGGAGAGAACCCATAAAGAGATTCCTCTAATTAATTTCGAAATTTAATTTAATAATTTAAGCCGTGATACATTCTAATGGGAGAGTAATTAATTTAAATCTGGCGAAGAGAAAACTGCTCTCTTCCAGATCTTTGTACTTTTTAAATTAAAATTCCCTTTTACAATCTCCTCCTTTATGGTTTTTTATTTCTCATTTTTGAATCTAATGCTCAGGTAATTTTCTCTTTTAAGTTTCTTTGATTTTTTTTTATGTTTGGTTTTTGTTTTTGTTATTAATGTTTCCCCTTTTTTGGATTAATTTAAGTGGAAAATGGAATAATTTGATTATTATTTTTTAAATTTTCTGTATCTCTTTAATTATAAGTTACATTGATATAAATTTCCTTTGAGCGTAATTTTAAATATATATATATATATATGGGGTATTATTATGGCGCCCTGTGTGTAAATTATATTGTTGTACCGTATAGAACTATACAGAATAATATAAGCTTTCAAACATTATGAAATCGATTCTCTTCATTCATGATGGCTAGTGGCCAGCCAATGATCACGTGACCTTTGTCCACCCACCCCACACCCCATCGAGGAGAGCATCATGGGATTGTTTTCCTGCTTGTTTACCATTATGTAAATACGTTCTCGCTAGATTTGTTTTTGTTTTTCTATTTAATCTTTTATGTTCTTCATATAATCCTAATAAAACTAAAGTTTACATATAAATGTTTCTATAATAATTGCTCTAACATTTCAAATTGCTCTTTCACAAATGGTAAATATATCAGAACGAATCTGATCGTAAGTATATGGTGACAGGAATTCGAATAAATTAAAAAAAAAAGGAAGAACATGCATTTTTAGGTCATATTCTCCTTGTTGAATATGCAAATAGGTGTTCGAATATGCAAATATGGAGGTATTGAAAATATATTTTTCAGTATTAATTCCTCCAACTTCTATAGGCCAACCCATTCATGTAACAAAGCTATAATCACTTATCAGTAGTATTTAATAAGGGAGATTCCAAACCTATTATCTGTCAAGAAGTGTTTTGATAACTGTTTGAGCATTGTTATGGAGCATGTTGCTATATATCTCCAATTTAAATCATTATTTGTAAATATTCAAAAACTATGAAAACATATATCTTGAAGTAAACAACATTCAGTATTCCACGCCTTTACCTTACAAGGCCACTCTTTCTGTTCAAAAAACTGTCAATTTTCCCCACACTCAGTGACTTCGAACATATCTTTGTGATTCAAAGATTATATATATTCAGCATCATACACTGTGTTTCACTGTTTTGTTTAAGGATTAAATGAAATTTTATCTGGGTATTATTACATAATAGTATATTTTATAGAGTTCGTTGCCTCTTGCTTATTTTCGATTGGAAGTTAGAGGTGGGAAAGTTGAAGGCTAAATCTAATTTCCTATCAGCGATCTTACAATGGGGGCTCCTAAATGTTTTGTAATATGGATAATACCCTCCTTACTGTTTAACAAGCTAACCAAAGGCACAAGATCTCAGTGTGAAGTTGGAAAAAGAAGCATGAACTCAAGCTGAGGAGGGATGGCTCATGTGGAAGGGGAACAAGCGCCAAGATGGTATTGCCATCGAATTCACCATAACACAGGCCTACTAAGAGATTATATAGAACTTCTATTGAAATGATAGGTAAGTTAGGGACTCAGAAAATTAGTTGGATGCTTTTGTAACATTAATTTTTACTTATTTTACTATTAGCAGTATCTATGACTACATCTCAACTGATTTATTTTTAGTTTCTGGCGTTTTAGTGATTCGCTGTGAATATTTTCAGGAGAATGGACATATATCTTTCAAAATAAACTCCCAAACAACAAATGATCTTCAAAATTAGTAGAAGCATTATAACTGAATCTATTTTCTTGTTCGAGAGAACTCTGCTTTAGTCAACTGCCCTAATGAAATGCTTTGTAGGTGAATATATTGCTAAGTAATTTGTCGAATCATTCTTGATAAATATTATACTTTTTTCTGGGTTTTGATGTCGAGGTTTCGCAAGCTTTAGGGGTCATTTTTTAATTTTTAAATATTCTTTTAAATAATTCCATAAGCCATTTTTCATTTGGGATCTATGATAGGTTCTAATCAAAATAAAGGCAATTTTTATTGATTCGATTTTCTTAAGATAAATTTGAAATATCAAATCATAACTCAAAAGATAAAGGTTGAAGACCAAGTTTACCAACGTTTTCTAGTCACAATAATGGATCACCACTGTGGAAACCAATCTCCCTAAGAATGGCAAGAGGATACATTTATTTATTAGATTAAAGATGCAGTTTGGATATACGGTTACAGAACCCTTTCGAGTTGTCTATTTATTTGAAATCTAATTTGTAGACAATGCCGATGTAGATCAGCCATGTCAAAACGTTACCTGGAAGCCAAATAGTATGTTGAAACCCTCAAATGAAGAAAGATAAAGGTCAGATATAAGAATACCACAAACACATACAGCTTTTATATGAAAAATCAATATTTATTTTAAAGAGAAATATTTACTATTTCTAACTTTTTTGAATGAAGTATGAGAGGGTGAAAATATGAAGAGTAATGGCGAACGGGAAAAATAAAAGTGTCCAGGGGCGGGAATCGAACCCACAACCTTCTGCTTACCGGGCAGGTGCCATGTCCACTAGGCTACCCTGGACGTTATTTCTCCGTTCGTAAATAATACTTAAAGTAACTTATAATACATTATAAAGGACTGCGGCGTGTGATTATAAACAATACTTAAAATTATACCGCAAAAGTTTCTTTTATGTGAAAAATCAATATTTATTTAAAAGAGAAATATTTATACTATTTCTAACTTTTTTGAATGAAGTATGAGGGGTGAAAATATGAAGAGTAATGGCGAACGGGAAAAATGCGGTATAATTTTAAGTATTGTTTATGATCACACGCCGCAGTCCTTTATAACATACAGCTTTATTAAGACCACCGGTCTTATACAGATTCACCATAGCAAAGAAACATAGATGGAGCTTCTATACTTCCAGCACAGAACCCAACAACAACTTCCAGGTCCGACATATGTCCAGTCGCCACACCGTGGTGCATAGGTTAGCGTATCACTGAAAAGGCGAGTGCGGAATCAGCCGCGTTTTACGAGTAGTCTTCGCTTTCCTCATATAAATAGATCACGACATTTGGCGATTCTATTAATCTCCTCCGAACGGCGACTGCGGCCTTGTAGAATTTATATAAACCAAAGAGAATACCTTCATTGTATTCATCTAGTTATATGTTGACTATCAGATATAAGGATTCCAATGGTGACACCAGGAA
>CP092869.1:2298084-2339625 GCA_030710605.1 Cordylochernes scorpioides | reverse complement strand
AGATACTTCATGATGTTAGAGCTGGGGTCAGGAAACTACCCCATGGTACTAAGGAGGAGGACTTTACCCAGATTTATCTATAGATACTTCCTGATGTTAGAGCTGGGGTCAGGAAACTACCTCATGGTACTAAGGAGGAGGACTTTACCCAGATTTATCTATAGATACTTCCTGATGTTAGAGCTGGGGTCAGAAACCTACCCCGATCTCATGGTACTATTGGAGGAGGCTTTACCCAGATTTATCTATAGATACTTCCTGATGTTAGAGCTGGGATCAGAAAACTACCCCGATCTCATGGTACTATTGGAGGAGGACTTTACCCAGATGTATCTATAGATACTTCCTGATGTTAGAGCTGGGATCAGAAAACTACCCCCGATCTCATGGTACTATGGAGGAGGACTTTACCCAGATTTATCTATAGATACTTCCTGATGTTAGAGCTGGGGTCAGGAAACTACCCCGATCTCATGGTACTATGGAGGAGGACTTTAACCAGATTTATCTATAGATACTTCCTGATGTTAGAGCTGGGGTAAGAAAAGAACACCGGTCTCACTGTGCTAAACTTATATCAACTATATATTCAATGTTTACAGTAAAAAGTCTCATTAAAGACTTAAATAAAGATATTATTTAATGATTAGTTTTATTTGTTGGGGCTCTAATCAATTTAAGTCAGATATCTAATCAAACATGGAGATGACAGGATGGAGAAGGAAAGAGGGGTGCTGTTGGTCTGAAGACCTGGAAGTACCATTCAGTGTGACCTTTCTTCATAATTAACAATCAACATTATAAATTGTGATTTTTAAATAAAAAATAGAGATTTTAAAATAAAATATAAGAATTAAACACGCTTTCCATATATGGAGATTCCGCGCGCGCGAATGGACCCTATTCAGAAAGGAATTCTAGAAGAGTTTTCAGAGATTAACTTGATGTGGTGTCATCAATAAAAATGTTGAAATTGATAATTCTTGCGCATATAAAGATACTAGCCGAATGACCCGGGCAACTCCCGTGTTTTACCCGATTGAATGTTTTTATTCAAATACTATTTGTTACAATTATAAATTGGCGCTTTATATAAATGCATATGTTAGTTAATAACTATAGCCTATGTGCTTTATCTGTCTATGTACTGTTGGCTTCCGTAGGCGTCTCTTATTGGGAAAAGAAAAGAGAGGATTCCATTTAGTTATTAACTAATATATGCAATCATTTAAGGTGCGACCCGCTCCAACACAATAGTTACAAAAACCAAAAAGCGAGTGGGGGGGGGGGGCATGATGGGGGGGAGGCAAAGGTGGCGTGATCGTAGCCAACCAATAGGAGAGCACCATTCCAAAAAAAAAAAGAGCAAACGGTGATAGAGATGAAAACTGAAGAATTAAGAATGCATGACGCTCGTAACTGTATATAGAAAGAATGATAATAATAGAATTTGTAAAAAAAAAATACTATTTTGTCAATGTGTTTTTTACACACATATCATCAAATGGCATGATTATGTTGTGATACCTTGAAAAAAGTTGGCGTTCAGCCAACTGAAATATTGGTAAATAAATTACTTTTGATTCAATATATGTCTTTTTAGTTTAATATATCATTACATTACATATTTACTGCAATGATAAATATTGTGGAATAAGTTGTTGTCTGGTTCATTGTCTGGTAATATATGTGAAAATAAACACACTGTAAAAATTATTGTTACAAATTTCCGATAAATAATAATTAAATTTCTAAATATTAGAATTATTATTGTTTGACCAGTGACTTGTTACTCTGAGGTGTATTACTCTGTATATAAATTGATGTCGTTTGTTAAGTTAGTCTTTTATCTTCCCTTGTCTGGGGAATCCAACCTTTTTGAATAACCTTGGTGGCGTGCAGCACCTTGGTACTTTTATATAGTGTATAGCGGCTAGTCTGCTTGCTACATTATTTTGGGCTCAAAAATCACACACTCTACAAAGTAAAGAGAGAGTTTTACTTTGTCCGCTCTGGCTGCAACAGAGCATTGCGGTATGTCTGCTCTCCACGGTCACCCCTGGGCTCAATACTATTGGACCCGTCTCTGCCTCCCCCTGATCTCCGCGGATCACCACCCTGCCCCCCTCCTCTACATCCCGGCTCTCCTGGTCTCACCCGGCGATGATCCCCTGGCCACCCATCCCCAGGCCCCTCCAACAGTGCTTTGTATATATTCCGCTTTATGCGTCCATCGGAATTCAAAAATCTTCCATTCTGGTTAGCAACCCCGTAAATAAAGTTATTTTCGTTAAGATAGTATGCGTTTTCTTCCTTTTAGTGTGAGCTTGGCTACTGTGACTTTGTGTGTATAGTTCTTGTTAAATAAGACCCTCCATATTTCAAATCCTTCTCTTTTTCTTTCTCCTTTTTCAATAAAAAGATCAATCGTGAAGAAACATTTTACTGCATATATGTAAATATATCGCGAATGTTTCTTTTAAACAAAAATCGAACTTTATTTTAAAGAGAAATATTTACTATTTCTAACTTTAAGGATGAAGTATGGAAGGATGAAAATATGAAGAGTAATGGCGAACGGAAAAATAAAAGTGTCCTGGGGCGGGAATCGAACCCACGACCTTCCTCTTACCGGGCAGATGCCATGTCCACTAGGCTACCCTGGACATATTTCTCCGTTCGTAAATATTATATAAAGTAATTTAAAATACAATATAACGCGGCTGATGATTGTAAAACGAAAATTGCAATTATACCGCGAATGTTTCTTTTAAACAAATTTATTTTTCCGTTCGCCATTACTCTTCATATTTTCATCCTTTCATACTTCATCCTTAAAGTTAGAAATAGTCGTTATTTCCCTTTAAAATAAAGTTCGATTTTTGTTTAAAAGAAACATTCGCGGTATAATTGCAATTTTCGTTTTACAATCATCAGCCGCGTTATATTGTATGTAAATATATAGATAAAAAAAGCATATATTGGATTATATAAATAGTTATTCAATATATAAATACAATATATGTATTTTTATTATCTAAATATTTTTTAAAATATGAATTGCTCTATATTCATAAAAATGTCTAAATATGATAGGATAAGATCTCATTTTATAGGATAGAGTGAAAACAAACAGCCGATTATGTTATTTGGCGTTAGGCTAACCGATGTCGAAAAATATATTATTTATTTATGAAGAACCTAACCTAACCTAGATGATTGTTAAACTCGGCGTTTCTTTGCTGATTACTTTAGACGCAGAATTATCACGAAATTTTGCTAATATATGTTTCTTATTTCAGAAATTGTAATCTTCGAAATATTTGGAATATATAATCCATTTATAATTATCATAGGTATATATATTAAAAATATATATATATGTTATATTAATAAAAGATTTCTGTTAATTTTTTATTATCTTGATTATGCTTTGGTAATGAAGTTGTGGTTAAAATCTTGAAAGTATAATAAAAATATTGAAGATTAGAAATAGCTTTAATTGAGCTTATGAAATTTAAAAAAACATAATTTGATAAAAAGTACTGCCTGGCTTAAGACATAAGAATAAAAAAATGAAAAATTTATTTACCTATTGTACAAAAAGTTTGAGCCGGCCAACGGGAAACAACAACAGGGAATATAGGGAAAGTCCCGAAATCTGGTGGTAGATTTAAACAGAATATTTGAATCTATGAAATATTTAAATAAAATATTTTTATATAACATGTATATATATTCTAGCAAATCATCTTCAAAAAATAAACATTCATTATTATTATTTTTTTGAAGACGATTAGATCAATAGAAAAGGTATATATAGGGTTGCAGCGTTACCAGATTTTAGATAGAATCTCATTAAATAAGAGACGTCTGAGAAAGATAAATTTAATTATTTTATTTAATTAACTCAAAAGCCTTAAGGGGTAAAGTATTGTGGAGGAATTTCTAGGCCTGCTAGGGTTAAAAAGAAGGCCTAGCCAAAATACGTTGAAAAAGGCGGTAAAGATGAGCTAAGTATTGACTTAATTCCTCGACTTAATCAAATATTATAAATAAATCCACTAAAATAGATGTGCTCTCTTCCAAATTCTTACTAAATGGCTTATTTATATTTAGAATCCTTTAAAAAATAATGAATTTTCTTAAATCTTTTTAATTGTATTTGACATATCGTTTGGATAGAATTAAATTTTATTTTCGTTTGTTTTTTAAAATTAAAAACTTTATTCTTTTGTTTATTTTCTTGCACATATATCTTTCGGTATATATTTTGTTTAGTTTTCATTTATTTGACTGAATAAATAAATCAATCACTATTTCACCAAATTATTTTAGGCTGAATATTTGTTGATACGTTATCTTTCTTTTTATGAAATACGAATAAAACGATTCAAATAGATTATAAATGTATCTTTATATCTTTGTATGACAAACCACGTAGTGGGAGGCCATCAACAGCAACCAACCCTGAAAACGAAGACAAGGTTGATGACCTTTTGCGTCATGATCGAAGAATAACCATCAGAGAGTTATGTAATATACTAAATGTTGGATCTTATACAATAGAAACAATGATCGAACATCTAAGTTATAGAAAAATCTGTTCAGAATGTGTTCCAAGGAAACTAACCCCTGTTCAGCGTGATCAAAAGGTTCAACTATGCCAAGAGCTACTGGATCTCTATGAGGCCCAAAAGGAAACCTTTTTTAGATATAGTGACTGGAGATGAAACATTGGCATACCTTTATGATCCAGAAACTAAAGCACAGTAATTAGAATGGCATCATTCCAGCTCAAATAAGAACAAAAAATTCACAGTACAAAGGTAATCAGAAAAGGTGATGGTAAATGTCTTTTGGGACATGCGAGGTATAATACTGATTGCTCTTTTTTTTTTTGAAACACTGAACAGTTCTCGCTAGGTTCTGACTTTGAGAAATATGAGGGAAGATATTAGAAAAAAAAAGGAAATCTCGGCAAAAAGTTATTTTAAAAAACGTCCTATGGACAAAATGCTGTTTTATTGTTTCACATACCACCACATCAATCATCCGGGAATTCCACACATACTTTTCAGAAATTACTTATCATATTTTGATTTGGAGGGAACTTCGAGATGAGATCTTGTGTAACGTATGATAACAATGATTGACGAAATTCCGATTGAAACTAATAACGGTTATTTAATTTATTGTTTGCTTCTTTAAGAGAGTTTATATAAAAATAAGATATATATTTTATATAAATAAATTCACTCATTTTAATATGGATAACGCAAAAACCATTTCATTTTCATTTGAAGTTAGAAGTGGATTCTAATGATGCCTTGGAGTTACAGTTAGATCAACGGAATATGTATGCGAAGGACAGGGAGAAACTTTAGCAATAATATTCCCAGTAGAATACTCAATGAATGGATCACCTGTACCAAGGCAATGCCTAACCAAAACACTATGGCTATGCATCGATCTCCTTGGTGGAAACTGATTGAGAAGAGAGGCCCATTATATTTGTAAAAACATATTGTAGGAAAGTGTCGATGTTTTTAATTAAGTCTGTTGAGAAGAGAGATTATCACTTGAAACAGATGGCGTTTTATAATAATAAAGGAAACTCATTGTGAAAAATCTTAGTTTTTAAATATCCCTTTCACAATTTTACCTTGAATCACGAAAATACGCGGAAAGAAGAAAAGAGAATATATTCATGATGATAAAATAATTACAAAAACATATCATTGTATTGAGAGAAAGGCATCTCCTGATGGTGCAACTAAAGTTACTGATGGCGTTCGCCACCTATCGGAATAAATATAAACAATTCGTTGATTTTTAATTATTTATATCCATATATATGGTAATTTAAGCCAACAACTCCATATTGTATATAACTTATAACAAGATTTTCATGTTGTATAATAGAAACACATCTGTAAATGATTATACGCATGATTGACATGTGTCATTACATCATCATTTGCATTGTACTTTGTACAAACTGAGGATAAATAAATAAAACTCTGTAATAGATTAAGAGTTGAGCTAAAGAGATAGAAGTCAAAAACGTCTAAATTCGAGATAGATGGAAGTCACAAACAACATCTAAAGATAGATTGGAAGCTGTCAGGACGGCGCCAGTTTAAAATGTCACTAGACGATCCACACTCTTTACATCTGGGGAAATGCAAAACTCCCTTTCTCAGAAAAGGTATATAAAGCCCCCGTTTTAACCTATAATTACAGTCACTTAACAGTCAGTTGACCATCTGCGTGAGCCCTTGTCGGTTGTACCCCAGGTCCACATCATTCACCATGTAGTCAGTAAGAACTCTTCTATCTCCATATTTCGCTCCTAGCTCAACTTTTATCTGTTCACGGAACTTTCTTAGTGCAACTGTGTCTTCGTTTTTGTGTATGGACATTCCCAAGCTTTCCACTCTGCCTCGACCACGACTGCCTGTACTTTGTGAGAACTTTTAAAGGTCTTCCAAGGTGCAGAGAGGTACTGGAAAACTTCTTATCCTGACTGTTCCTCTCGGTCAACACAGTATAGTGAGAGTCAACAGGATACCACACCACAGTTTAAGTCGACAGGATTCTACAAGAGGCTACCAGAACTCACCACATTACATATACATATCATCATTTGACTAAGTGTTACTTATAGCAAACGCCATCTATCGGAACAAATATAATTAAACGCTTTTTTCCCAGAAAATTGGTCCGAAACGCGTACATGGATGTCTTTTCTTAATTTATCACAAAGTAATTGTGATTAATACTCTCACAAAAATGTAATATAAGAAGGTAAATTATTGAATAATTGTTATATATACTGATAGATGGCAGTAACAATCAACAATCTTCAATTATCTAATAACGAAATATATTTATTATCATTAAAAAAAAAACATAATTTATTCTTTTGTACCAAATCGCATTTTCTTCCAAATTCAAGAAAAAGGTTGAAAAAATATTTTGAAAACTGAGAAAGTTCTAAATTGCAAGATGTTTTTAATATGGCAAACTTCCAAAGGAACATGTACAATCTGTCTGACTTAATTGATAAAGAAAGGAGTGAATTATTCGAGGTTCTGTTTCACGGTAGTTGGCTACAGAACAGGCAGAGAGAAAAACTAAAGAGAAATTTCTATAAGATATATGCACCTACACTTTGTAATCTACCTTTTTTACTCTTTTTTTTATAGCATAAATTGGAAAATGGCTTTATATTTCAACTTTTTTATGTTCAACTTCATGTTATGGTTGTTAGAGATGTCACAGAAATAGTGTATTGTTTTCTTATTTGATACGTTGTTTGTTATTTGAGTCTAAAAGTGATTCTCTATTGAATATATTCATATAAAAAGGAGGTAATAGATCTATTAAATCAATATATAAATTTTGCTTTAATATTGTAACAAAGTATTTATTATTTTTTTAGCAGAGTATTATTTTTAAATTTTGCTATACTCTGTACACTTCCCTCATTTGCTTATCTATTGTTTATCACTCATAGTTTGTTCTTGTCTGAAATAAATTGTTGTCTCATCCTGAAGTTGGTCTTCCCTAATTTTCTCCACGTGGCAATATATTTTTAAGGATTGCTCCCTCTTCATTAATATATTGATTTTATATATATCATTGCGGAAGAGCATTGTTCAATGCAAATATTGTATGTAATTCTGCTGTTCTAAAAGCTTATGTCCATAGTTTGCTTGAATACTATTCTGATATTCCACACGCTATTGCAGCCTATATAAGCAGAATGATCCAATACAATATTGGAGCTCTAAAGAAGCGATCTGGTAGATTAAAAATTGACGAAACCGCTGGGAGGGTTCACCACTGATGAGCCAAGCTCTTCCAATATATATATTTTTTCATCGCAGTAAGGATAGTAGAAGAGTTTGTTTTGTATTTGAAAAAAAAAAACATTTGTGCTTTATGATTCTTCCATGTCTTATATTGCACAATAAATTTGAAAGTAATTTATAAAAAGGTTTTGATAAGTTTGTAATAATTTGTAAATTACATTTAAGTGTATTCTGCAATGAATTGATAAAGAGAGAAATTCCTCGAAATATTTCGATAAAAAAAAATGTTTTTCTTTCAGAGATCTAGATACACTTTTTTGTATATAAATGTGTTTGTTGTTGTTAATATGTTTTTTAAAAGGTAAATGTATAATTACATTTTATTTAATTATGGATTTCTAATAAGCATCAACCTAAGAAAATCAATGAACAGTAATTATTTCTTTGTCACTATTAGTAGCTTTCGTATTCTACAGATTTAAGTAGAGGCAAATCTACGAATCAAAAATATATTTAATCACTTTTTTGAAGTTGTATATTAAGCTAAAGATATTGTTACCTAGATAAAAATGGCGCATTCCAGTATAGAATGTTTTAGAACGTTCAAGAAAAATGTAGAAAAATCGGAAAATAACTGATTGGCTATTCAGTAGCGATTGCGCAAGGCTTAGCGCTGGCGGCTTTCTGATTGGCTAACCAACCATTACCGTTCTAGAAATATATAATCCGTTAAATATAGGGATGAGGAACTCATGAAAATATGTAGGAGAACGAAGCTACGTGGTGGACTCCGATCAAACGCTGTTGTCTCAAGAGGTCGGACTGCTACTTACCGCCGACGCAGGTGTACTTCCTGGAAAATTCTAGAAGGTTCTACCAACTTCTGTCTCCTGTTCTGCTCCTACTTTCCCTCACTGTGCTGCAGTTGGTGAGTTTATAACTGCTGTTTTATTTATTGTTCTTTTATTTTTGCTCTCTTCTGTAATTATTTTATCGATTAGGCTTACGAGTAAATAAAGTCTTAAAGATCCTCTGTACCCACGGAAGTTATTCTTTGTCAACGAACAATACAACAATATCATTTATCGTAAGCCTTGCCTGTACATTACAATCAAAATGTATAGAGGAATAATCAACAATACACCCTGTATTACAGTCAAATATATAGAGGAATGTTCTACAATACAGCCTGTATTACAGTCAAATTTATAGAGGGATGTTCTACAATACAGCCTGTATTACAATCAAAAGGTATAGATAAATAATCTACAATACAGCCTGTATTACAGTCAAATATATAGAGGAATGTTCTACAATACAGCCTGTATTACTGTCAAATATATAGAGGTATGTTCTACAATACAGCCTGTATTACAGTCAAATATATAGAGGAATGTTCTACAATACAGCCTGTATTACAGTCAAAAGGTATAGATGAATAATCTACAATACAGCCTGTATTACAATCAAATATATAGAGGAATGTTCTACAATACAGCCTGTATTACTGTCAAAAGGTATAGATGAATAATCTACAATACAGCCTGTATTACAGTCAAATATATAGAGGAATGTTCTACAATACAGCCTGTATTACCGTCAAAAGGTATATAGATGAATAATCTACAATACAGCCTGTATTACAGTCAAATATATAGAGGAATGTTCTACAATACAGCCTTTATTACTGTCAAAAGGTATATAGATGAATAATCTACAATACAGCCTGTATTACAGTCAAATATTTAGAGGAATGTTCTACAATACAGCCTGTATTACTGTCAAAAGGTATATAGATGAATAATCTACAATACAGCCTGTATTACAGTCAAATATATAGAGGAATGTTCTACAATACAGCCTTTATTACTGTCAAAAGGTATATAGATGAATAATCTACAATACAGCCTGTATTACAGTCAAAAGGTATATAGATGAATAATCTACAATACAGCCTGTATTACAGTCAAATATATAGAGGAATGTTCTACAACACAGCCTGTATTACAGTCAAATATATAGAGGAATGTTCTACAATACAGCCTGTATTACAGTCAAAAGGTATAGATGAATAATCTACAATACAGCCTGTATTACAGTCAAATATATAGAGGAATGTTCTACAATACAGCCTGTATTACTGTCAAAAGGTATATAGATGAATAATCTACAATACAGCCTGTATTACAGTCAAATATATAGAGGAATGTTCTACAATACAGCCTGTATTACAGTCAAAAGGTATAGATGAATAATCTACAATACAGCCTGTATTACAGTCAAATATATAGAGGAATGTTCTACAATACAGCCTGTATTACAGTCAAATATATAGAGGAATGTTCCACAATACAGCCTGTATTACAGTCAAAAGGTATAGATGAATAATCTACAATACAGCCTGTAATACAGTTAAATGTATACCAACTGTGTTAGTGTCAAAAGGTATAAAGAAATACAACAAAGGCTGTATTACAGTCAAGAGCTATAAAGGAATATTCACCAATACGGCCTGTATTACAGTCAAAAGGTATACTTACTGTATTAGTGTCCAAATGTATAAAGGAATATTTAACAATTTATCTTGTATTACAGTCAAATATATAGAGGAATGATTAACAATACAGCCTGTGTCAAGGTGTATAGAGGATTGTATCAAGGAACCACAACATGGCTATACAGACACAGAGGGATGTATTGAATCCATCAGGAAGCCGCAGTGAAAGATAACCATGTCATCCACCGGTATTCAGCCATGTTTAATTCCCGTTTAAAAGATAAGCTTAATCCAACCATCACAGGGAGAGAACCCATAAAGAGATTCCTCTAATTAATTTCGAAATTTAATTTAATAATTTAAGCCGTGATACATTCTAATGGGAGAGTAATTAATTTAAATCTGGCGAAGAGAAAACTGCTCTCTTCCAGATCTTTGTACTTTTTAAATTAAAATTCCCTTTTACAATCTCCTCCTTTATGGTTTTTTATTTCTCATTTTTTGAATCTAATGCTCAGGTAATTTTCTCTTTTAAGTTTCTTTGATTTTTTTTATGTTTGGTTTTTGTTTTTGTTATTAATGTTTCCCCTTTTTTGGATTAATTTAAGTGGAAAATGGAATAATTTGATTATTTTTTAAAAATTTTCTGTATCTCTTTAATTATAAGTTACATTAATATAAATTTCCTTTGAGCGTAATTTCAAATTTATATGTGGTATTATTAGGGCATCCTATGTGTAAATATAATTGTTGTACCGTATAGAACTATAAAGAATAATATAAGCTTTCAAACACTATGAAATTGATTCTCTTCATTCATGATGACCAGCGGTCAGCCGATGGTCACGTGACCTACGCCCACCCACCCCAAACCCCATCGAGAAAAGCATCATGGGATTGTTTTGCTGCTTGCTTATCATTATGTAAATATGTTCTTGCTAGTTTTGCTTTTTTTTTGCCATTCAATCTCTTATGAGATAATATATGAGATAATAATTATTCCAGTTTGTCTCGAGGACCACGCCATCACCATGTCCTCAGCGGCGAAGTACGCGATCTACGTATTCTTCGTAGATCACAAAATACGTGGTGTCGCTTGAGACCTGGTGGTGATTCTCCACCAAACTCTGCAGCGCTGGCAGAGGCGCCATATTCATTGTACATAGTGTATATAATCCATATTATCTTTTTTTTTTTTAAATAGTGCAGACTGTGCACTTTGTATGTATTGACAAGATGTCAATAAAATTATTTTAATTGTCAATTGTCAATCTCTTATGTTCTTTATATAAATCCTAATGAAACTAAAAGTGTACATATAAATTTTTCTCTGATAATTTCTCTAACATTTCAAATTGCTCTTTCACAAATGGTAAATATATCACAACAAATCTGATTGTAAGTATATGGTGACAGGAATTCAAATGAACTAAAAAAAATGTGGAAAACATTAAATATAGGAAGAATATACCTTTTTGAGGCATATCTCCTTTTTCCTAATATGCAAATAGGTGTTCGAATATGCAAATATGGGGATAAAGAAAATGTCTTTTGTAGTATTGTCTCCTCCCATTTTTTTAACCCAACCCATTCATGAAAGAATGCTATAATCGGCTCATCAGTAGTGTTCAAAAAGGGAGATTCCAAACCTATTATCTGTCAAAAAGTGTTTTGGTAACTGTCTGCGCATTGATACGAAGCAATTTGCCATATTTCTACATTTTGAATCACTATTTGAAAATATTCAAAGACTCAGGGAAAACATATCTAGAAGTATAAACCATTCAATATGCCACGCCTTTACCTTACAAGGCTTTCTGTACAAACTTTAAATTTCCCCCACACTCAGTGAACTTCGAACATATCTTTGATATTCAATGAATATATATATTTAGAATAATACACTGTGCTTCACTGTTTTGTTTAAAGATTAAATGAAAATGTATCTGGGCTTTATTACTTATTAGTATATTTCATAGAGTTCGATGCCTCTTGCTTATTTCCGATTGGAAGTTGGAGGTGCGAAGGTTGAACGCTAAATCTAATTCTCTATCAGCGATATTACAATGGGGGCTACTAAATGTATTGTATATAGATAATCCCCTTATTGTTGTGACAAGCTAACCAAGGGCACAAGATCTCAATGTGAAGCTCTGAAAAGAAGGATGAACTCCAGCAGCGAGAGGATGGCCCACGTAGAAGGGGGAAGACAGGCGCCAAGATGGTATTGCTATCAAATTCACCATATAACAGGCCTACTAAGAAATTATATAGAACTTCTATTGAAATGATAGGTAAGTTAGGGACTCAGAAAATTAGATGGATGCTTTTGTAACATTTTATTTTACTTATTTTATTATTAGCTATATCTATGTATGTAGTACATCTCAACCAATTTATTTTAAGTTCCTGACGTTTTAGTGGCCCGTTGTGGCTATCCTAAGGAGAATTGCCAACTATATTTCCAAATAAACTTCCAAACAACAAATAATCTTCAAAATTAGTAGAAGCATTATAACTGAATATATTTTCTTGTTCGAGAGAACTCTGCTTTGATATACGGCCTTAATGAAAGGCTTTATAGGTGAATATATTGCTAAGAAATTTGTCGAATCATTCTTGATAAAAATCCCTTTCGAGTTGTTTATTTATTTGAAATCTAATTTATAGACAATGCCGATGTAGACCAGCCATGTCAAAACGTTACCTGGAAGCCAAATAGTATGTTGAAACCTTCAAACGAAGAAAGATAAAGGTCAGATATAAGAATACCACAAACACATACAGCTTTATTAAGACCACCGGTCTTATACAGATTCACCACAGGAAGTAATCATAGATAGAGCTCCTATACTCTAGGCAGCACAGAACCCAACAACAGCTTCCAGGTCCGACACATGTCCAGTGGCCACACCGTACATAGGTTAGCGTATCACTGAAAAGACGAGTGTGGAATCAGCCGCGTTTTAGTCTTCGCTTTCCTCATCCAAATGGACCACGACATTCGTCGATTCTATTAATCTCCTCCGAACGGTGACTGCGGTCTTGTAGAATTTATATAAACCAAAGAGAAAACCATCATTATATTCATCCAGTTATATATTTGTTGTCTATCAGATATAAGGATTCCAATGGTGACACCAAGAAAGGCCAATATAGAATGTCAAATGTAGGTCGGGGAAGCTTAGTTCTTCGAGGCTTTAGCAAACTAATCAGACACGCACGCTATGTTCCATGAAGAATACCTTTCTGACATTCCGGCAATAGGCGAGACGAATGCCGCTCGATAAGATCGCTTCTAGGTAGCCAGTAGATTGTAGGAAGCTGAATATGCCAGAACATTTTATAGATTATAGTGAAAAATGAGAGATATAATGATATATCCAAATAACATTTATAATTTTAACTGATATCTATTGTTAAAATCTGTAACAATTATTTTTTTGAAAAAAGGCATCTCCTTATCGTGCAACTGAAATTTGCTGATGGCTTGCGCCATCTATCGGAACAAATATCAACTATTATCGTTGATTTTTAATTATTCCAGAATTGGCCAAATACCCAACGAGAATAGTTGATATTTATTCCGATAGATGGCACAAGCCATCAGCAACTTTCAGTTGCACGATAAGGAGATACCTTTTTTTTCCCATAATTTATGCACCTTATCCCAGTACGATATCACATTTTTACTATTTTTTCACAATTAATATTTTGTCAATGTGTTTCCTTTTATCTCTCTATATACATGTGATATCTTGGGACCTCTGGGACCAGTGTTACCTGATGCTAGACGAACCTCGATGTCAACTCTACCGTGCAGTCGTGGTGGAAGGCGACACAGCTGGGCCAAAGGTGAAATAAGCAAATAGAGATTCCACTTAGAAGCGTCTGAACGTCAAGAAGGAATGGGACGAGGAGATTTCTGGCAGGAAAGGGTTTACCTTTTATTGGAGCGTCCGGTGGACAGGGACTGGAACGAAGACTAACTAAGGACTGACTAACTGAGGATCGGGGCCTCCTTTTATAGCTGAGCTGGGTCCGAACAGGTCACTGCTCTTTTCTGACGTAAACAGGGGGGGAAGTTTTATTATCCAGGAGGGCCACGACCTCGTAAAAGTTGGACTGGGTTTGCTAGGCCTTCTCTCCTATTTTCACCTAAGCCTGATTAGTTTTAACCTTAATTTTCTCCTGTTAGTCTCCATTCCTTCTATCTGTACAGTTGCTATCCTTTATTAGATTCTTACGCGGTACAGATTGATGTTAGTTGAGGCTTTCTATTTGCAGTAAATAAGAAGTTATATACAGTCACGTGGTGGAACATGTGGTAGTAGATATCTAGACTATTTACAACAATTCCATGGTCTTAAATCATCACATATATATACACACCTTACTACAATGATAAAGTTATGAGCCAAGCCCTCTCATTACATATCTTTTATAATTGCACTAAGGTCTGTAGAGATGAAAGGAAACGCATTGCCAAAATAGTTAATTGTTGCAGATAATAGAATTCGTTATATATTTCTTTATTCTGGAGATTGGTTAGATAGACGTAAATGAATAAAGAAAGATTACTGACCTGTCATTTGGATCCAGTGATGGAGCCTGAGATAGAACTTGAGTTTCATTTAGGGTCGTTCTTCTCATTCTGGACGTTCTTTGGTGGTCTTGAATCGTCCAAGGAGATGCTTGATGGTAGATCGTTGAAGTTCTTGAGCCATAAGGAGAGAAAGAGGTTAGCGCACAGAAGTAGCTACATTCACAATACTTACTGTTAGTTATATAGATATTGTGAAATAAAGCGCTTGGTTTTCTGGTCATATTTGTGGTGATCATTCTCTTTAAAAAGAGTCCCGTGTTACTTCTTTAATACTTAAATGCTGGTCGCTGTTTGCTTCGAAATGGTTCATCTTATCGAATTTATTAAATCCTTCTGTGAGAGGGGAAAACCGGAACTGAATCTCTTCAGGACTTGAAATTCCAGAATTCCAGATGTGTAGTAAATTGGCCAATTTTAAGGATTTCATTGAGAAAAATGACAGAGACAAAATTTTGATGATGTCGGCGGTGACAGAAGACACAGGAAGAGGGTTCCTGGCGTTTGGCCGTGTGGACTAACCGAGAAGACGGTGACGAGGAGGATCCCTCTAGTGGCGGACAATGAAAGCAAGTCCATCTACTGTACATAGTTATGGTGTTGGTTTCTTGTCCATTCTCCATGGAAAGGGCCATTGCCATCGCCCCGTTAGTCACAGGCGTACAGACTTCGTTCTAGGTATCTCACCATTCAATGGTGCCCCGTAAGTCAGTCACATTTTAGAATTCCCTGTTCTCGGTTACCGTAGCGGCTTGGGGCTCACGACACTGTACTACAGGACAGTCCCTTACTTGTGCTGCTTCTCCCCACGTAAAGGAGGACTTCTGGGTAGAGTATATATATATTGTATTCCATTAACAACTCCTGGCAATAAAGTATAACGAACTAATCTGTATCCATAATGAACCTACATTAAACCTTGTACGCAAACAACGACCGCTGAAAAACGTAGGTAACACTATTAAAATCTATATATTTATATTAGTCAATATCGTAATTTCGAATGGATTGCTCAATATTCAAATATATCATATATACATATAATATTTATATCCTAAGTATTTAGGATTATTTTCCTAGTAACCTTTATAAACTTCCGTGAACTTCAACTATGCGACACCAGAAAAGAATCTACATATTCGAATATGTGAAAAAATAATTTAAAAAATAAAAGATTAAAAAAGTAGAGTACAGTTTGCATCATGCTGACGAGGACCAACAGCCCGAAAGGCGTTCGTGGTTGACTTTTCTTGATTTATAAAAAAAAGGGTTAACCTAATATAAAGGAACAGGTTAAATCAACGTTTAGTTGATTTCTATACCACTAGATGGCGCTCTGCCATCTCAAAATTCATATGAACGTGGTCAGGATATGCCTTTTTTATTTAAAAAAAAATCGAATATATATATTTAAATTAATAAATACATAGTTATTATAATGGTACTTGCATTCATATGCAAAAAAAGGCACATATTCCTCAAAATAAATGCATTGCTTTGTACAATTTATTAAAAGAGAAAGAGGCTTTTTTTGCATATATATATGCATATTGAAACTTTGCCATATATTATATTAATTTATTACAGTTGCATAATTGTAATATCAGAATTCCAAAAAAGAGAGGCGGCAAAAATATCTAGAATTCGTTAATAAATGGACAACCCATTTTTTTACCTTCCATCTGCAGTTTTTTAACACTTTTGTTAATAAGGCCTAATTGTTTTTCTTAAAACGGTAATTAGAAAAAATGAAATAAATCGATTTTTTTTTCTTTATAGGGAACAATTCTTGTTCATTATAGATAATTAATTGTAAAGGAATGTGTGCTGGGGAGATATTTAATCAAAAAGTTGCTAATTGCAGAACATTTTTTTTTATTTCTTGGAATTCTTCTCATAAACTTTTGTTGGAAGGAAAAGCTGTTTTCTTGATAGCCCAAGGGATCTCTGAGTGCCACAGAAAAACATTCCACATAAAAATATTATTCATTATTTATAAATATTTGTTGAATTTTTATTTATATATTAATTAATATACATAATAATATTTTATTTAATTTTGTGAACGAATAATAACCTAATGTATATTTCTATCTTTATTTTTAATACTTCATAATTAAGTTTCATTTTAATTTATATTTTTATTTAAACGCGTACTTACGTTTTTTATTAATTTTCTATTTCTTCATTTTCTTACCTATTTATTTATTACATTTATTCATTTCACAAAGATAAAAAATAATTATATATATTATATTTTTTGAAAATAGAGCAATCCATAAATAAATATTTAATTAAAAAGGCATATATTGGATATTGTCCATAATATAAATATATATATATCAAATTTTTCTCCCCATTGAATATAAGATTTTTTTTAAAAACTTAATTCTGTTGACGTTATGTGGCGCTGAGTTTGTTGTTGACACACATTAAATATGTTATAACAACTTGATAAAGGTTGGCGTTCAGCCAACTGAAATATTAGTAAAATAAATGATATTTTGATCCAATTAATGCCTTTTAAATTAAAAATATATTATATTATATGCATATATTACATGTATTTATAACCCTCTCTATATTTATATTAGGAAGATTAACATTATTTTGAAAAAAGAAGACAAAAACTATATTTATTAACCGAAAGGAAAACTTCAAAATATCTACCAGAGTAGTCTTGATTTAAAAAAATAATTATCCATTTATGTTCAATACATTAGAACCTGTCTTCACAAAGTTTTTACGTATAATAAATATTTTGACATTACAATTATGTTAGTCAGAAATATCAACATTTTAATAATAAAATTAATTATTTTTTATTTTTTAGCCTTTATTAATTTCAAACGATCAAAGAACCTGAATAATTATATATCAATTGCATTATTTATTATATAAAAATATAAAGTTTTCTCTTTCCTTTTTTACATTTTTTTATTTCAACAAACAAAACGCGATATACTTATTGCGTCTATTTACAGTTTTAAACAGAAGCAGTTATAAACATAAAAAAATAATAAAAAAATAAAGGGAAACAATAAGATATATTAGGAACCTGATCCTTCCAGGTTAGAAAGATAATTATAAATATATTTACAAAATAGTTAAATCTGTGATAATTATATCTATTATTTACAAATTGATATAGATCTACAACATTATTTATTGTCTGTTGTCTAGCGGTAAATAAATTTCAAATTTATTATCAATATAAATAGAAGAGATTTTTCTAAAATTTAAATATGCAAAAGTTTAACAATTATATATTTTTAGAAAACCTTGCAAACAATCGTCATATTGAAAAAGAAAGAAAAAAAAAACATATATAAAATAAACTATTTGTTTAAAAGGGTAGAGAGTATTTGGAAGATTTTTAGAACGAGACACATTTTATCTTTTGCTTCTTTTTTTTTTCAAAATTAAATGCCCCCCAAGCACTTCTATTTCCTTTAAAAGCAGTCTTTAAGAAATTACCCACGTTTAAAAGTTAACAAACAGCCAATAAAGGAAGATAAAATAGGGTCGTTTTTAAGACAAGACTACTATTCAGTATTCTAGTCTCGTTTCCACTTACTTTTTAGAAAGAGTATGCTATGGTACACAATTATGCTACTCCTTTATTGAAGAGAAACTTTTTTACTTGTTTTAAATTCTTTTCTACAAAGCGCGCAACGTAATTTTTGGTATCGTCTGAAAGTTTATAAAAACGAAAATGTTTTGAAAGGGAAAATGTTTGAATTATTTTTAAAAAATGCTAAATATATTAAATTTATCTATGGTATTTTATATAAAAATATTTTCCTCTATACTTTATATATAATAAATATATTAAAAATATAAAATATTTTATATATAAAATTTGTAAATTCTATTAAATATTTTAAAGGATTTTTTAAAATGATAAATATTTAGATATAGAATATTAATATGAGACATTAGTGTGCGCCATCTGTTATCATTGCAGTGAAGGCAGTAGAAAATAGTTTTAATTCAAAAAGAATTATACGCGTCGAAAAATTCCATATATAATATTTAATTTATTATTTTTAAAATTAAAAAAATATATATATATATATAATCAAAAGAGAAATATGTTTTATTTTATTTTTATTACCGCAAATATGCAACATGGAAATAGTAATAATGCTTACAATAATATAAATAATAACTATAAAACCTGATATTTTGAACCTCTAATTGATAAAAACATTTTAAGTATGTTTTTTTTTAATTTTCACACCATGATTAATACTTCTTCCAAATTAAATATCCATTGTTTTAGAGAATATTTCTGCGAAAAAAAAGATTGTAATTGAAATGTAAAATATTATAATATATTTATAATTTAATATTTATAATATTAAAATTGAAAAGGATTCAATAAAACTGTTTCATTTAAAATAAATTACATATGTGTATTTATAACTACATGAAAATTAATAGAAATTTTGTTATATATTTTCTAAAATTCAATTTTAATTTCGTTAAAAGAATCTTAAAAAAATAATTTCTGAAATATAATGTGTAATTTATTTATTCATTATAAAACACACGCTATATCCTATATGGGTATTTGCATGTAAACGTCTAATCTATTTTATGTACATAGTTTTTAAATATATATACAAATTATTTCTAGTTTTAAAGAGAGAGAGAGAGAGAGAGAGAGAGAGAGAGAGAGAGAGAGACAATTTGACAATTGACATATTTTTATTGACATCTTGTCAATACATATAAAGTGCACAGTCCGCACTAATTATGAGAAAATGAGAAATTTACAATGAGGATGATGGTTATAGTAAAAAAAAATGATTTTAAAAATGATTAAAAAATACAACTATGTACATGGCGCCTCTGCCACCGCTGCAGAGTGTGATGGAAGATCGCCAGCGGGTCTCCAGCGACACCACGCATTTCGCGATCTACGAAGAAGACGTAGATCGCGTGCTTTGCCGCCGAGGAGATGGTGATGGCGTGGTCCTCGAGGCCCACCGCGAAGATCCAGGACTGCAGGTCCGGCGGCCGCCCGATGATGGAGAAGGCCTCTCGAATGAGAGGACGGACGGCGCTGCAGGACCAGTAGCGGTGGGCCAGCGACAGGTCGCTGGAGCCGCAGGCGATGCAGACAGGCTGGCTAGACGCCGGATGCCCCGGATGAGGCAGGGCGTGCAGGGCCAGCCGCAGAGCGATGTCCGCCGCATGGCCCCCGAAGGAGCAGCGGCGGAGGGATGAGCATGGCGTACTGGCGGATGGCACGCCGACGACAGGCGCCCAGCGCCGGAGAAACCGTGAGATGGGAAGGGCAGCCAGGCGGGGACGCTCCAACATTCGACGCGCAGTGCGTGTGCTAATGCGCAGGAACGGCGTAGCCGTCCCGCGCAGCACCACGGCTTCCTCCAAGGTCCGCTCCCTGTAGACGCTCGTCGCGTTGTCCGCCACCAGGCGTTGGCAAAATGCCCCAAGAGCAGCTGCATCATCGCAGGCGCTTCTTGTAGGCCTGGCGACGGGCGGCGGAGCAGGGCCCGCCAGGTCGCGGACGCGAACTCCTCTCCATCTAGAGGGAGCCCGAAGCGATGGCGTCGCCAGGAACCTGCAGGCACCGACGAGGGGCAGGTTCAGTAGAGTGGGAGCAGGCACCACCCGATGGTTCAGGCCCAGGATGGAGGAGGCCTGCTCCCATAGAACCAGCAGCCGGCGGCGGCGAGGCAGCAACCAGGAACCCGAGGACAAGGGGGTCATCCAGGCTCCAGACTCCACCAGCCAAGAGTAGGCGTTCTTGCCTCCATTTCCGGATGCAGCCTGGACCCCCTTGAAGCAGGCGAGCTGGAGTTGGGTCCTGATGTCGAGCAGTCCTACACCACCGACGGACACAGGACGTGCCAGTAGACCTCCCGGGAGCCAGGCGGCGCGATGGCAGGATCCCCAGACGAACCGCGTCAGCCTGGCCTGCAGTTTGGCGATAGTGGCATCACCGGGCAGGTAGCCATGCAGATGGTGGAGCACCGCCGCCAGTACTAGCGAGTTGGCCGCTCTCGCCCGCCCCACCAGGGAGAAGCCGCGGACAAATGGGGACCATCTGGAGATCGCCCTCTCCAAGATGCCCAGCAGGTGATTTTCCTGGACGGAGGTTCCATGGCCTGATGTTATTTCGCAACCCAGCACCGTGATGGAGGATGCGGACCACGAGATGCCCAGCGGAGAGTCGGCACGGTCCCTCCAGGCGCCGCACCACAGTCCTTTACTTTTCGGGAAGTTGACGCTGACTCCCGACGCACGCCGGAATTCGTCAAAGATGGTCTTGACTCTCTCAAACTGCCAATCCTCGCGGATCAGCAGGAGAATGTCATCGGCGTACGCCAGGACGTTCCCTCTTCCGAGAATTCTCTCCAAGTGGCGCAGGAGGGGACCCGTAAAGATGGAGAAAAGGGCTGCGCTGCAGGCACAACCCTGCCGAAGCCCTCTGCGCATTTTGAATGGGCGGGTGAAGTTTCCATCCACCTTGATGGTAGCGTCGGCCTCCGCGTAGAGCAGGTGGAGCCATTCCATGAAGGGCAGAGGCAGGCCGATGGTGCGTAGCTGGGAGGCCAGGAACTCTCGGTCCACGTTGTCAAAGGCGGACTGCAGGTCGGTGGAGATGACTGCCAGCGGCGTCTTGTTCTTGAAGGCCAGGGCCACCTCGTCAGACACGCACGCGATGTTCCAGGAGGGACATCTTCCCGGAACGGCGTAGGTCTGGCAATCCGGCACGATAGCTGGAAGGTGGCGACGTAGACGACCCAGAAGAACGCCGCTGACGATTCTGTAGTCCGCCGTCGGAAGTGAAATGGGCCGGTAACCGCTTAGGCCCGGACCACCGTGCGCTTTGGGGACGAGGCAGATGATATTCCTCCTCGATGATTCTGGAAGAGTCCCGCGAAGCTTGGATTCGGCGAGGACTTGATGTATGACTCCACCGAAGAAGTCCTCGAAGCCCTTGACAAGCTCGCAGGGTATGCCATCCCAACCAGCCGCTTTCCCTTGAGGCAGACGGCTGATGGCAACTTCCACCTCATTCAAGGAGATATCTGCTCGATGAAGCGGGTCACTGTCCTCCAAAGTGATGCATTCAGTAGCTCCCTCCAAGAACCCAGCGATGTCCTCCGGGCTGCAGGTAGAGCCGTTGAAGCGCTCTCTGAAGGAGTTGAAGACGTAGCGCCTCAGGCTCATTCCCTCGAAGAGGTTCCCCTGGGCGTCGAAGACGGTCGTCAGTTCCGCGCGATGTTGTCGGACACGCAGGGCACGCCCAAGTTCAGGCAGTGAAGGGTAGTCCGCCTCCACGGTCTCAGCCTCGAGCCTGGAGCGAAGAAACCGACTTGCCCTGGTGACGTAGTCCTCATCTTCAACGCGGGGAACGTAGAGGCACTTGATGTCTTCAACGAGTTCCCGCTTCAATTTTCCCCATTTTCCCCATAGATCTCCAGTAGGGTTGCCTTCGATTTCCTGCGAAGCTTCACTAAGAAGCGCCTCAATCCTCTCGATGACTGGGGCTGATCGCAGTAGCGCGGAGATGGATGGCGCAGACGGTGAAGGGGGATCCCCCACTTGGAGAAGGATGGCACGGTGGTCCGAGTTGCGGTAATTGAGGGTCCAGTAACGGGTGACGCGCCCAGAGAGTCTCGATGGTATAAGGACTCGATCCAGACGGGCGGCGTCAACCCGGCTTCCGTAACTGGCGACCCTGGTAGGCAGGTGCGCGGCATCGAAGATGGCGGCGATGTCGACGAGGGCGGTCCGGTCCAGGAGTTCCGCGAAAGCTTCCACGGCTCCAGACCCGATGTCGCTCGAAGACTCCTCGGAGATGTTGATGTCGCCGAGGACCCACGCATCTTCTCTGATGGCTTCCTCTGCGATGATCTGCAGTTGGAGATGCCGTTCTTCGGGAGTGTGGGAGAGGTGGCAGTTGATGACGCGGGTCTCGAGACCCCGGATCTTGACGCTGGCGATGGCAATCTTGCCTGGCCACAGAACGCGATGCCAGAGGACGGTGACTCCCGGCGCTGCGACGACGGCGAGGCCGGAGCCCCTGGGTGTCGATGATGGCGCGAAGACGGCGTTGTAGCCAAGGCACAGGTCCCGGATGTTGTTTAGAGCCAGCACGTTCGTTTCTTGGACAAACGCGACATCAACTGCATGCTGCCTAAAGAAGCAGCACATCTCCACACTCCTGGCGCGAACGGCAATGCCGCGCACATTAAGGGACGCAATGCGGAAGCTCATTGCGTGGTCCTACTTTTGGTGGCAACTGACCGGAGATGGGTGAGTCGCTTGTAGAGGTGGCAGGCTTTCTCCTCTACACGGTCGACGAATGTCCCGATGAGGTTGATCAGGCTGTCCAGCTGTTCAGGTTTCTGGTCAGGCAAAAACTTTTTCAAATTGCGTTCGGAAATGATTGCCTGCACGATCTTTTCTTTCTCCATACCCGCTGCTTCGGTATTCTCGAACACGGTGTCTGGGAGCTGTTTAAGTACCTCTTCAAGTTGTCGGAGGGCTGTAGATCTTTTGTCAGTTGATGATTCATCCTCCTTACTAAGGGGATTGGTTTTCAACGGAATCCGGGATCCAGGGGCAATGGTCAAGATAGGAGCGGCAATGTTGGGCGGTCTCTCTTTGCTTGATGTGGCCACTTCTGCCGCCGCTGGTAGAGCTTTGGTACCGCTGGTTTTGTTGGCCGGAGGAGGTTTCATGAGAATATGAACGTTTTTGGCCGGGGCCTTCTCAGGACCATTGTGGCCAATTGCAGCCGGTGTAGTTGCAGCAGGTTGGGACGAGGGCGAGGTCTGGGTGGAGGGAGGAAGAGATCCATGCTGGGAGGTAGGTTGTCGAGTAGACCTCTCTTCCAAGTCTCTCCTGGGACAGCTGGCACGCCGATGTCCTTGGCGATGACACTTGCTGCATTTGACGCCGTAGGAGATGTAGGCTGGCGTCGTTTCACCCCTTGACTTGATATCCAGTTTCACCGGGAGCTGGTGGATCTTAAGGCCTTCGTTCATGAAGATGAAGGCCTCCCTACTGCCCGTGGTCCAGGAGTAACCTTCGCAGGTTACTATTTCGTAGGCCATCGAGGCCACTTTGCAGTAAGGCCTTAGCGTCGCAACGATGTCGTCATCCTTTACGGCGATAGGAAGGTTGCCTATGATGATCTTCTCGGCCCTTTTCCTGTAAGGGAAGGCTCTCAGGAGAGTGCTGCCGATGGTGAGGCCCTCCTCGATTAGGCGTTCGGCCTTCTCAGCACTGGGAAGTGTCACCAGGACATGGCCGGACATCTTCATGAGCTGGTGAACTGAAGATTTCCCCAGCATCTGCTCCAGCGCTTTCATGTATTGGACTTGGTGGAAGTCCGGGATCCATTCAATGAAGCAGCAATGATCGAATGTAGCCGCTGCCGACCTCGCTTTGGCTAAATCTTGCTGCTGTCTGCTAGCTCTTATATGCGTGACAGCATCCCTTACTTCCCGCCTCGGTTGTAGTGATGGCCCGGCTACGATGGCTTCAGCCTTTGCCACTTTTGCTTGCTGGGTCGGAGAATCCCGGCCTTTTCTTTTGTTGGATTTAGGAATCTTCCAATCTGATTCCAAAGCAGATTGCTTCTCCGAAGCTTCCACTCTTTCCGCCCAATTTGCATTGGCTTGTTTTTTTCCCGGCGGCCTGATTTACATAGTCGCCGGTTGTTTGCTTGATTGAAAATGTATTCTTCGAATCAGGCTTAAAAACTTCTTTCGCCGATTTCTCGGCATTGGTAGGTCTTTTCTGGGTGGGAGTGCCACCATCAAACTTGTCATCATCCTGGCTCTCCGCCAGTATCGAAAATACATTGGAGATCTCCATCGCCTCCATCTCAATCTCTAGAAAACGCGGAGCTCGCGCGCCGCGTGGCCGCACGGCCGAGAGAGAGAGAGAGAGAGTGAAAGGTATTTAATTTTATATTTTAGAGCAATAAATTATACAAGAAATAAAGTATGTGTATTTCAATCTGTTATTTATCCAAACTTATTTGACTAAAATAAACTCTTAGAGTTAAAATACAAAAATAAAACTGATATTGAAGAGGCGTTTCTTGTGCGAATTTTATTAGCAAGCTTTCGGACGTCTTTCTACAGGCTTTTACGATAACTAAACACGAGATGAGTTTTTATAAGATAATATATTATCCTTGTTCAAATTAGGTGTTACATTGCTTAATATATTATCTTGTTGAACAGGATATAAGTTAGGAAAAGTACTATTAAGTGCTTAGATTCCGTATAAAACAAATTTTGTACTGTCCTTTTGACAGTAGATTTGATTCAACAATAACCAAAAGCTTTATTAAGACCTTTTAGTCTTATACAGATTCTCCGAGCAGAAATGCAGGATACATGCAGGGATATATATTATACTAGACGAATGGCCCGGGCAACGCCCGGGTTTTACCCGAGTGCGAATATATTTTAAAAACGTTTTAATCTTCATCTTGTCTACACCTTGCTTCCTAGGGTTGTCGGCGCCCGTTGACTCCCGGCGAGCAAGCGACTGCTCCCGTCGGCAGCCGGCGTGCGAGTGGCTTCCCGGCGCATGCGCGCGCACAGGGAAGCCACGTGTCGCAGGCGGCCAATGGGCGGGCCCCGCCATCAGTTCCACCGCGTTCTAGATGAGCTATTTAGAATAATTTGAATATATAGTTTTAATAATTGATTTATATATTTTTTAAAATAGCCTATCGTCATCCTCGTTATTTTTTACCTATGTATTGAAATTTTGGTGTGAATTAGTGAACTACTGCGAATTTGTATACCGGACATACAGACCAACCAACAAACATACAAACATTCATTTTTATATATATAGATATTATCTTATTAAAACTCATCTCGTCTTTTGTTTAGTTATCAAAAAAGCCTGTAGAAGGACGCATGCTCCGAGAGTTTGCTAATAAAATTCACACAAGAAACTCCTTTTCAATCTCCGTTTTTATTTTTCCAAACCTTTTTAATATATTCTGATAAAAATCATATTTATGCTAGAAAGAGTGGTAGTGATTATCTTCTTAGAGCATGTCTACAAGTCCACTTATCTCTAGCTTTGATTGTGTGAAGAATAGAATACATACGGAGTATGACTGGAAATATATATACGATTGGAAATATTTCTATGAAAGATAAATACTTCGGGCCAGTTGGAGTTTTTTATTTTCTCAACGTTTCGACGAAAATCTTTTATCTTCGTCAGGAGAAGTAAATAAAAATAAAGCATTTGGCAAGGCGTTAAAAATTGTTCTGAGGTTGCAAGGGCGTTCTCACGTGATTTACGATAATTGGAAATATGTATGTATTTTATATTATAATTCATATATTTTTAAAAATAAAAGTAATGAAAATATTAAAAACATTGTCGCGAGCATCGGCCTGAAAACAGCTACAACCTTCGCCAAAAGATGGCGCTTTGGTCTATTTCTAGTCTGGGACTGGTGTGGGAGTCGTCTACTGCTGTGGTCCTGTTTCCTGGCTTAATAATGGTAAATACCTGTTTATACCCCGCCCAGAAATTTCTCCTCCACGTGGGGAGAAGCAGCACAAGTAAGGGACTGCCCTGTAGTACGGTGTCGTGAGCCCCGAGCCGCTACGGTAACTGTGAACAGGGAACTTTGAAATGTGGCTGACTAACGGGGCAATGGCACCTCCCTTCCTTTCCATGGTGGACAAGACACCACCCCTTGTTTATATTGGCTCTGGGATGTAGAGTACTGTAAATACATGTTAATTGACATTTGAATGCTTATGTAATGTGGATTAAAGATGACTATAAAAGAGAAGTGTTACCAGACTTGTTGCCGGTTACTGTCATGACTCTCTCCAACACCACAGTAGCTACTGGTAAGTCTCTCGTGTCCCCCCACCAGTGGTAAGGCCGAGAGATACTGCCAGAGGAAAGGGGATCCAACTAAATGATGGTTCTAAGAGTGTCTTCGGGCTGCCTTCAGGGTAGAGCTGCAGAGGAGGGAAAGCAACAGAGCCAGGGTAGGTGATCCACGGTGGAGGAAGCGGCGTCGTCGCGAAGAACCAGAAGGGAAACGCGCGACAATATTGCCACGTGGAAAATTAGGGAATACAAACTTCAGGATGACACAGCAATTTATTTCAGGCAAGAACAAACTATGAATGATAAACAAAAGATAAGCCACGAGGGAAATTTACAGAGTAGCAAAAATATAAACATAAAAATGACCACTCTGTTATAAAGATAATGAAATTAATAAATACTTTGTTACATTATTTTCGTTTGGCACTCGAAATGATAAACAAGTAGAATTGTTTAAATGCATTTTAAAAGGGAGAGGTTCATCTTTTGGTACATATCACACAACTCGATTCTTTATATTATAATGTAACTCGTTATAAGTGACTCGTACCTAACAAATTTGTGTCCTTGGCACATGAGTGTTATTTCCCGCTTTGTTATGTCTTAAATGGTCAATATATCTTCTAAAATTTGCTGTCGTACTCAGTTTAGAGTTCTCATATTTAGGATATCCCCATATACGTAAATTAGTAAAAAAAACTATTTTTTTTTATAAATAAACATCTAGGTAACAGTAATTATTGATTAACACAAAGCAATAACGCGCCATCTATACATATAAAATAAAAGGATTTAAAAGCGCGAATGTTTCTTTTATACATAAAACGAACTTCTACTGTCCTTACTGCGATGAAAAAATATATTGGGAGGGCTTGGCTCATCAGTGGTGAACCCTCCCAGCGGTTTCGCCAATTTAATCCACCAGACCGCTTCTCAGAGCTCTAATATTGTATTGGATCATTCTGCTTTTATATGCTACACTGAAGGATGGAATCTTAGAAATGGTTTTCAAGTAAACTATGGACATAAGCTTATAGGACAGTAGATTTATATTATATAGATATTATTGATATTACATCAAATCAAATCAATGCTACTTATAATTATTGATAATTATCATTAAAACGATGATAAAAATGAAGGATAATTCTTATACAGAATACTAATTTTCCCATGTATTGATAAAACTCCACGGTCATAGCAAAATTAGCCTGCTGGATGATTCTATTTACTTATAAAATATGAGTATAAATGTATTACAGAAGGTAAATATATAACATAATACATACACGTTAATGCGAAAATATGCAAATTCTTCACAATAATAGTGAATTGAGCCTATATTATTAAACTATAAGTATAAATGTATCACAGAGAGAGAGAGTTAACAAATATTTAACATACTCACATACATGTTAACAGGAAAGTATGAAACTTTTCCACAATCATAGTAAATTGAGCCTATATACTTAAACTATAAGTATAAATGTATTACAGTTAACAAATATTTAACATACTCTCTCACATACATATTAAGAGGAAAATATGAAACTTTACCACAGTCATAGTAAATTGCGTCTGCTAAATCATATTTACTCAAACAATTAGTAGAAATTTAGTAAATAGAAACATCCAGCACAGACTCAATTTAATATAACTGTGGAGAATTTGCATATCTTCCATTAACATGTATGTAATTATGTTATATTGTTGCATCAATACGCCCTACATTTATTCAAAATATTCAATGATATTTAATTAAAACAGATTATTTAGATTATCTTCATTCCTTTTTATAGTTTCATTCCTTTTGTAATATTTTATGGTACATATATCTTGATTGGTTATTGGAGCGAGAGAGGACGGAAAGAAGACTGCGGATCACGACCTACGAGGAAGACAACGAATAAATAAACACAATAACTTTAAAAGGTAATTTATTTTTATTTACTTTTATTTATTTGCTTTGAATATGGAAACCCGCTCGGGAAACGTGTATAACACCAAGAAGGAAGAAACCAAGGTCGACGACCCTGCAAAGCTGCAACTTGGTGCAATAATATATTTACATATTTCGATACATTTTTACTTCTAGTTTAAGTGAATAGAAACATCCAGTAGACTCAATTTACTATGACTATGAAGAATTTGCATATCTTCGCATTAACATGTATGTGGGTGTTATATATTTACATATTTCGATACATTTTTACTTCTAGTTTAAGTGAATAGAAACATCCAGTAGACTCAATTTACTATGACTATGAAGAATTTGCATATCTTCGCATTAACATGTATGTGGGTGTTATATATTTACATATTTCGATACATTTATACTTATAGTTTGAGTGAATAGAAACATCCAGTAGACTCAATTTACTATGACTATGAATAACTTGCATATCTTCGAATTAATATGTATGTGGTTGTTATATATTTACATATTTCGATACATTTATACTTATAGTTTGAGTGAATAGAAACTTTCAGTACACTCAATTTACCATGACTGTGGATAATTTGCATATATTCGCATTAACATGTATGTAATATTGTTGTATAATTAAATTCTGTGATAAATTTATACAGATTTTGTAAAAACAAACTTTTAGCAGATTCAATTTGCTATAACTTTGGAGAATTTGCATATTTACGCATCAAATTGTATGTGATCATGTCAATTTTGCTTTTCTTTGATATGCATATAGCATGCAAATATATTGAATTCTCACATACATTTCAAATGCGAAAATATGCAACTTTCATATATTTAAATTTCCTAACCACAAAAAGCAGCTCCTTTGTTGCACAATTAGCAATTTCTGCACTCTCTCGATATGAGAAAACAGGAAAAAATATATAACCTCAAAGACAAAAGAAAGTGTTACATAGTGTTATTCAGTAATAGAAATGAATAGACATTACTATAACATCTGATATTAGTGTTATGAAAGTAAAAAAAAAAAGGGAAAATTTGCAATATCAGTTAAATACCAGAAGAACAAAAAAAAAAGTAGCCAAGATTTATCAGTTCAGTTATTAGGAGAGATAAAAAAAGGATAAAAGTAAACCAACTGGTAAAAAACTTTGCTCATTGTGCTGAAGTTACTCCACTTTCGGGAAAACAATAAACTCTTGTTTTTTCCCTCTCTCTTCTTACAGGCCTAGATATAGGAAGGATTAGCAGAAAGCTACTATTAGTAACTCGCACGGATATTAATTGGATAAGTATTTATTGATTTCATAGAGATAAATATCACCGTATTTTTATATATTATATATTCCCTTTATTTTATATATTAATATCGTTTTGAAAATAGACCAATCCATACTTAATTCATTAGATAATAAAAGGCACATATTGTATTTAATAAAATATTTTTTTTCCCAATATTTCGGCTGGCTGAACGCCAACCTTTATCGAGGCATTACATTTTTGTATACACAAACTCAGCTGAGTTTGTGTATACAAAAATGTAATGCCTCGATAAAGGTTGGCGTTCAGCCAGCCGAAATATTGGCAAAATAAATCTTTTATTGAATCCAATAAATGCCTTTTATTATCTAATATATTAATATATTATGATGCATTAGCGCACCATCTGTTATCAAAATTCGAAACTATTTTAGACGCTTATGATTCTTTTAAAAAAAGTAGAAATTGTTTTATTTTCTGAAAAATCATACGCGTCTATAATAATTTCGAATTTTGATAATAAAATATATTAATCTATTTATGGATAGGCAAATAAAATCGAAAAAATTAAGTATTAAAAATTTTCATTAATATTATTTTCTGGAAAATAATATTGTTACTGTATAATATCTGCATAGTTTTAATATACACCTATCCCCCGATTTACACGGTACTTGTTTTACACGTTTTCGCTTTTACCACGTTTTCCAAATAAGTTTTTTGTTTTTGTTTTTATCGCACTATACTAAATGCTACTGTAATTGAACACATGCGCTGTGTACATCTCACGAGGAATCCCGAGCTTATGTGCTGACTACATATTTTAACCTGTCAATGCATTTTATTTTTATTTCTGTGTACACCTATCCCCCGATTTACACGTTTTTCTCAGGAACGTATCTACCGTTTAAATCGGGGGATAGGTGTATTTATTTTCATATTTGTTATGTAAATTTTCTTATAATAATTTTTATGTAAATATATAGAAAAAATTGAATTTTTTAAAAAAGCTTTAGTATGCATAGTGAATAAAATTTTGATAGAAAACTGCACTTGGCGTGATTGTTGTTGGCAGTGCTAATCCTGGTACCTATTTGACAAGGGAAATCCATGACAATAATATCAACAAGAATTTAGGCATTATATACTTGTATATAGAAAAATTCAAAAACTATTTAATATTTTATTTTGGAAAATAAATTAGATTCCCTATTTTAAATTTATAACGAATCCCTACTTGTAGATATATTTATACAAGCGAATATTCCCGGCTCCGCCCGGTGTTTTACCCGAGTAAAGGTTTGCCTGAAGGAACATTTGCTAAAACGATTCTAGCAAACATCCAATCCCTACTGAATCTATACTTGTCTATAAATGAATAAAACAAAGCATCAAGGGCTGCGTATCTTTATTAGAACAAATATATAAACGAGCTTTCGGGCACATACGCCCTTCTACGGGAATTAATGAAACAAAATAATCCAACTAGTTTGAAATAAGATTTATATATAAATTTAAATTTAAATTTAAATCTTATTTCAAACTAGTTGGATTATTTTGTTTCATTAATTCCCGTAGAAGGGCGTATGTGCCCGAAAGCTCGTTTATATATTTGTTCTAATAAAGATACGCAGCCCTTGATGCTTTGTTTTATTCATTTATAAATCGTACAGGGCTTTTTCAATTGATACTTGTCTATATTCTCGATAATTTGAAATTTTTCCCGGTCCCTTGCAAAGAGATTTGAACGTTGTATGTAATTATAAGTATTTGAATATTATTACAATTATTATTTTATTTTCAAAGCGCTATATCCCGCAAGGGATACTTGCGCTAAACAAGGATAAAAGTTTATTTACATAAGTTATTTACATTATTCAACACATGAAAACATTAGAGATCCAGATTTTGTAAAATGTTTAGAATGTATTTACAAAATGTGAATTGAACTTTAAATATGATTTTTATCGGAAATCAAATCGCTAAGTTCACAATAACTAGTTCATTCTTCATTCTATAATCTTGAAATGCTGGGCAATCGATCAGTAGATGTCTTGAGGTTTGTTCCTCAATACCACAAAAGCAACTTGAATCCTCCACTGCCTTTATTCTATTTAAAAAAAACTTTCGAAATTTGAGTATTTGAATATATTCCAACAGTTCTAAAAGATTTTCTGTACATAGTTTTGTAAATACCTTTATCAAGAATATCTCTCGTGCATCAGGTATATAATCAGAGAAAACGTCTAAATATAGTATTAGATTGGTATGGAATATTAAACAAGGAAAACAAGGCTTTGCTATGTAATTTTAAGGCCAGTAAAGAAAGTTATTCTATTTATCAAAGGAATAAAATTGCGCTAAAAATAGTTAATTTGCATATATAGATGGAGCGTAATCTCAATATTTTAAAGTTTATTATTTTAAAATTTATTATTATTAAAAAGTTGCTTTTGTGATATTGAGGAACAAACCTCAAGACATCTACTGATCGATTGCCCAGCATTTTCAAGATTATAGAATGAAGAATGAACTAGTTGTTTGTGAACTTAACGATTTGATTTCCAATAAAAAATCATTATATATTTAAAGTTCAATTCATTTTGTAAATACATTCTAAACCTTCTACAAAATCTGGATCTCTAATGTTTTCATACGTTGAATAATGTAAATAACTTATGTAAATAAACTTTTCTCCTTGTTTGGCGCAAGTATCCCTTGCGGGATATAGCGCTTTGGAAATAAAATATTTGATAATTGATAATTTAAAAAATATATTATATTTGTTCAAAAAATAAAAAGAAGAAAAGGGTAAGATAGAAATTTATCTTTGGGGAATTTTATTTAACAAGATCTTCACAATCAATCTCACAATATTCAACCTCAAACTGAAAGGAAAAGATTTAAATAACTACTTTTATTTATCGTTCATATAAATTATATAGCTGTGAATAAAAATAAATATGTAAATATATGAATAAATAAGATGAAAAAAGGATAAATAGGTAAATAAATACTAATGAAAACACCCAAACTCGAATGTTTCTTTTCACGAAATAAATCAAACTCCTACTTTACTTACTGCGATAAAAAAATATTGAGAGGACTTGATTAAAAAAAATGTTAAATATAAAAAGTAAGAAGGAGCGCACACACGACTAACAAAAGACATCTATTTATATACAGAGTAATAGATAACAAAGTAACAAGTCACTGGTCAAAGAATAATAAATCTATTATTGTCCTATTTACAAATGCGCAAGAATTATCAATTTCAACAAGATTAAATAAAACTATTTTTATAAATTCTATCAGCAATTATTTTTATTCTATATATAAATATAATATAAATAATGTTTATTTAAGTAATTTTTAACTTTTTATTCTTATATTATAAGAAAATATTTTAATAGCAGAAGATACCCATAATAAAAAAATTTAACTTCATAAAATAAAATATAGATTAAAGTCTATGTTAGAGATTATGTTTAAAATATTTATGATATTTAAATTATAAAATATTTCTCTTTTTATAAAATTTTAAATATTATGCAGAAAATATTCTTATGTTTTATATTTTATATATATGATTAATTGTACTTGAACTCTCGGATAATTATGAGTTAACCCGAGAACTCTGAGATCATTTATTTAGAAGAATAATGACGTTTTTTCAAAGAAAAGAGAGAAAAATAATTTAATATTATTATAATAAATGAGAAGACAGGATGGTATAATCAACAGTGTTTTTAACTATAAAGATATAAATATTTTGAAAATAACTTTTTTCGTGCACATACAGATATTTAGATAATATAAAAATATATATATATATTGGATTGAAAGAAATATTTATTTGCCAATATATGTATTTTTATTATTTAAATATTTAAATAGAAATTGCTTTATTTTCAGAACATACGAGGTGTGTTCAAAAGGTATCGCGACTTTTGTGTTTTTTCAAAATTTATTTATTTATTCATGAATACCTATTTTGTCCCCTTCAAAGTAATCCCCATGAGATATTATACACTTGTGCCAACGGTTTTTCCAATCTTCGAAGCACTTCAAAAAATCATTTTTTAAAATCTTTTTCAGCTCCTCCTTCGATGCCGTCTTTATCTCGTCAAGCGTAGCGTAACGTCGTCCTTTCATGGGCCTCTTCAGTTTAGGGAACAAGAAAAAGTCACAGGGGGCCAGATCTGGGGAATATGGTGGCTGCGCGGCATCATTGGTGTGTTGTTTTTGGCCAAAGAGTCGCGCACAAGCAACGATGTGTGAGGAGGGGCGTTATCGTGGTGCAAAAGTCAATTTTTGTTCCTCCACAAATCCGGGCGTTTCTGGCGGATTGCTTCGCGAAAATTAGGCATAACTTGCAGATAATATTCCTTATTGACCGTTCTACCCTGTGGAAAGAACTCATGATGCACCACGCCCCTGTAATCGAAGAAAACTGTCAGCAAAACTTTCACATTCGACCGAACTTGGCGCGCTTTTTTCGGTCTTGGTTCGTGCGGCAGCTTCCATTGAGATGATTAAGCTTTGGTTTCCACGTCATAACCATGACCCACGCTTCGTCACCAGTTATGACCCTCTGGAGCAAATTTGGGTCGTCGCGGATAGAGTCCAACATCTCATTAGCAATGTTCATGCGATGCTGTTTTTGGTCGCAATTGAGCAATTTTTGTACGAATTTCGCGGCGACCCGTCTCATGCTCAAATCATTGATAAAAATCGAATGGCACGAGCCAATCGATATGTTTAGGTCCTCAGCAACTTCTCTAACGGTGATTCGACGATTGGCCAATATCATTTTCTCCACTTCATTAATTTTTTCGTCTGTTGTTGAAGTGCTCGGGCGTCCGGCACGCTCTTCGTCGTTCACATCTTCTCGGTCTTCTGAGAACATTTTGTACCACCGATAAACGTTGCTTCGGTCTATGGTAGCTTCTCCGTATGCCACAGTCAACATTCGGAATGCATCCGCGCACTTAATTTCGTTTTTCACACAAAATTTGATACTGGTTCTTTGATTCATTTTTTTAATAGGTAAAAATCGAAGACGATCCAAAACACCTGCAAGTAAAGCAGCTGTCAACAATTAAGTGAACATTCAAAATGGCCGAGCTTGTCGGCATAAGTGAGAGACATGAGTACCAACATAAAGCCACAAAAAGATCGAAATTCGAATATACGTAACCCGCGAAAATTTTCAAAAGTCGCGATACTTTTTGAACACATCTCGTATAGGTATATTGTTTTTAAATAATATAATAATAATGTGTGTGAAATATATAATATTATATAAAGAGACAACGGTCGCCTCTCCCGTCAAAATAGACGTCAAAACCAGGCGCCATCTATTGACCGTCGCCGCAACTAGCGGCATCGGGTCGGTGACAAAGCCACAACACCAGCTTTGGCAAACTGAGAAGCGTCCACCTAGAGACCATGGTTTCGGGCTAATGGCCCTCGTCAGCCTAGGGCGGACTTTATTCCATGAGATCCACACGGGATCTAATGGAATCTTCACAATCTACCAAAGAGGTGTTTAGCTGGCAAAGTGGCTGGGTCAAATCTATGGATAAAATATAGATGGAAATCTTGCCTGGAGGATATCGATCTAAAGAGACAAAGGTCGCCTCTCCCGTCAAAATAGACGTCAAAACTAGACGCCATCTATTGACCGTCGCCGCAACTAGCGGCCTCGGGTCGGTGACAAAGCCACAACACCAGCTTTGGCAAACTTCTACTCGCCTTAAGCCAGGCATTACCTTTATCAAATTATGTTCTTTTATATATTCTTTTAGTTCAATTAAATTACTGATCAAAATTATTTTATTATCATACTTTCAAGATTTTAACCACGACTGCATTACATTACCATAATTCTCAACACAATCAAAATACAACAGAAAATCTCTATTCATTTTTATATAACATATATATGTTATGATTATAATGTTTTGATGTTGGAATGATAAAGAATTGAAGTCGTGAAAAAGGAAAGATAGTTATTTACTTATCAAGTAGTTTTTATTTTTAATTACTTGAAAAGAATTGCACACATTAAATATTTTTCACAGTAATATAGAATTTATAAAATGATTTTTATATTCGTTAATCAAAAAATAGGTAGGTTACCTATACATATTTACAACAAATATTTAAAGTGTTATGTTCTAAATATATGGTATATAAAAGAATAGTCAATTATGAAAATAAAATACATGTTTTTGAAAAATAAAATATTTGCATTTTAGATTATATAATATATATATATTCACTCATGGACAACACTTAAGGAAGTTGTACCTCTCAGCATGTATCTCGGGATTCAGACAATAACTCAATTGCCTCTGTCTTCTTAAAAAAAAATAAATAGAAGAACAGAGATATCAAAGACTTTCTACCTTCTTAAGTTATGTCAATGAGTGTATGTACATCAAAAACATAAATACACATCTATTTGATAATAAAATATTATATTTTTGTTAAATGTCAAATAAATATAAATTAAATTCAATCCAGGTCCTCGGGACGTACATGATATTAATAAATATTATTTATTAAATCTCACAAACGACTTCAAAATATTCATACTAAAATATTTATAAAGATAAATATCAAATTTCAATACGATTTAATATATATTTAGACAATATTTAATAAAAATAAATTACAAATTAATAATTAAAACATATCAGATTTGAATTATCAAAATATATAAAATATATCTCAAATAAATTAATACCAAACGATATAAACATATCATTCAATTAATAATTCATTTTAAAGAGGTCACTTCTCTATTTAATACGCCATCACTTACAAGAGACAATAAATATTAAAAATTGTCATAAATTCTAAATCATCCAAGAGGAAGAATGGGTCAAAAGACAAAAGGAATATTTTATAATGAAATCCGCAACAAAATGGCATATTATAGCTCTCAGAACGACCTCTTTCAAAGGCAGTTAATAAGCGATGATTACAATAATACAATGGCCACTAACAATGGAAGAATTCCAACAATGAGCCTTCGCAGATGCTGAAGGAATAGTATTAATAATGGCGCCTTTTTTTCATGCAGTGTATCTGAATGTCTTTAACGCTACATAAAGCAGGCATAATTACTTATTTCATTGATTCTCTCATTTTTATCTTTTATTTTCATTAAGTATAACTTTAATTTTAAATTAAATTTAAATCGAAATTTAATTGAATAATTGACTTATATTTTTTTAGTTCTGAGATATATTTGTTAATTTATATTAATATATAATAAAATAATTAGCTAACTAATTATGAAATAGATATTTTTAATAATAAAAATATGTAATTGCATTTTTTTTATAAATTTGTGTGTTTTGATACAAATAATTTTATAATCGTATATATATTTAATGAATAATTTATATAAAATTAAAAAGGATAATACATAATATATTTTAAATGTAATGTGGTGTGTTTTTGGGAGCAAAAATAAATCAACGAATACAAAAAGTGAGTTTATTATTTTCGTAAATGAATACAAAATATTTTTTAGTATCAAATAAATATTTATATAAATATTTTATAAATATGGTAGAAACAGAAAAGATATTCAAACTGATTTTAATCGTATCATATAACTTTATTATCATGGATGAATTGCAGCAATTAATATGATATATTTTAACCATTACATATTAATATAAAATTCCAAATAAATATATAAATTATTCAAAATATATAATTTGATCTGAAAATTCTTTTATATTTGGTCAATCACGTCTGTTTAAGTCTATAAAAGGATTTTGTACCTATTTTGTATTTTGATACAAATTCTTTTTTCCTAATCCTGTTTTGTTATATTTTTAGAATAAAAGTTTTGTTTTCAAAGTAAAATAGAAACTAAAGATACTTTTGAAATTCAATTCGTCCTTATTTTCCCTTTTAGCTAAGATCATATTACAAAGCTTCTTCTACAATATTTTCTACACATATTAATAGAAACATTGGTAAGGCTGATCAGTCTTAATGGCAAAGAATCAGTAAAATATTCTTCTGCATCAATATTACGGTTAAAACATTAGGCTTACAGGTATAAGTTTATATTATTTATCTTAATAAAGGCAAATATTTGATTAAAAAGGCATATATCGGATCAAAATATCATTTATTTTACCAATATTTCAGTTGGCTGAACGACAACCTTTATCAAGGACACACTTTAAAATGTTATAACACCTTGATAAAGGTCGGCGTTCAGCCAACTGAAATATTGGTAAAATAAATGATATTTTGATCCAATATATGCCTTTTTAATTAAAGATTTATCTATGGATTGCTCTATTTTCAAAAGGCAAATATGTAAATAAGAAACGAAAACATCCGATTTTAATAGATCATTTGTTGAATATAAAAATATTCGAATACCTTACGCAATATTGCATAAGTTTTTATTTTGTTATATTTATATATGGAAATTTTGCCGGGAGGATATTGATCTAAAGAAACATAGGTCGCCTCTCCCGTCAAAATAGACGTCAACACTAGACGCCATCAATTGACCGCCACCGCAAACTAGCGGCCTCGTGTCCGCCCTAGACTGACGAGGGTCATTAGCCCGAAATCATGGTCTCTAGGTGGACGCTTTTCAGTTTGCCAAAGCTGGTGTTGTGGCTTTGTCACCGAACCGAGGCCGCTAGTTTGCGGCGACGGTCAATAAATGGCGTTTAGTTTTGACGGAAGAGGCGACCTTTGTCTCTTTAAATATATATATTTATAAAATAAATCGCAAATTTTCTTATATCTGAAAATTGTTGAATATATTGTCACTGAATAATTATTGTAAATACTCTGTTGTCAGTTTATCATCATCAATATTTATCTACGTCATTACCCCTTACCATGCGTGTAGATTCTAACTTGTAAAAAACTAATTATAACTTTTTGCATGATATAAATTTAATTAATAAATTATTTTTACACAAAAGAAATAATAAACTGTACATAAAATATAATAAATACTTTTCAACAATATTATATTTTTTCCAATCAGAAAAATAATTACAATCCTACTGCCCATAAAGTCACCTCTTTGTTGGTTATACCAATTATATTCCAGACCGAATATACTTGTTTGAAAATATTGGTATTCTATAACAATATGCAGTAGAGACTTGTAGATATTTGATAGTGGTTGTTAGAGGATATATAATATGCAACTATCTAGGACAATATGCAAAAAAGGAACTTCTAGTTGCATATTCTTTATTGCTTTAATTGGTTTAAAGATGACGAGGCGTAGTTGTCGTCTAATTTGAAAAGAGAAGAGACAAAAAAAAAAACAAGTTGAGACAGTTGTTTTATTATTTTTATCTTTTAACTGCAATAACGATGAATTATTGATTATTAATTATGTAAAACTACTGTGGGATTTATCTGTATAGATGTCACTTTGTCGTTTGCTCTTTTAGATTCCTTTAAATTTATTAATGTGGTCTTCGTACGGTAAGGTACGATAATCTATATTATTACTAGACGGGTGAGCCGGGCTTCGCCCCGGGATTGACCCGTGTGCATATCTACCCGAGTGATATATATTTAGATAAGATTTTTTAAATAATTGTTTGTTATTAGCATTATCTATTTGTTTGCATCAGCATAATATAATCTAATCTTTGATAGAGGGCGCTGTTCGTGAGCTAAGTAGAATAATTTGAATATATAGTTTTTAATAATTGATTTATATATTTTTTAAAATAGCCTATCGTCTTCCCCGTTTTTTTTTACCTATGTATGGAAATTTTGGGTTGAATTAGAGAACTACTGCGAATTTGTATACCGGACATACAAACAAACAAACATACAAACATTGATTTTTATATATATAGATATCTCTCTCATACACAAAATATTCAGCATATATTATAATCATTTTTTCCAATTTATATATCTTAAAAAAACTAAATTAATTTTGAGATTTATTCGTATTTTACAAGTAATGTACTTCTTAAGCAGCAAAATAAACACAATTTAATGATATGCAAATAAGCGCTGTTGAATGACCTTAACAGAATACAGAATATTATTATTATGTTGTTTACGAAAGAGGGATAACTCTAGTATCAAATAGAAATGAGTGACCATTGGTCAAATTAGATGGTACAATAGTCAAATTAAATGGTCCAATAGTCAAAATAGAGGGTCTAATGGTCAAAATAGATGGTCCAATTGACAAATTAAAGGCTCCACTGGTCAAAATAGAGGATCGTATGGTAAAAATATACGGTCCAAAGGTCATTATAGATGGTAAAGGTATTTTAGTATTATATATGGTTAAAATAGATTGTCTAATGGTCAAATTAAATGGTCCAATGGTCAAAATAGAGGGTCCAATGATCATTATAGATGGTACAATGGTCATATTTAATGGTTCAATGGTCAGAATAGATTGTCCAATGGTGTGTTGTCATAATAGAGGGTTGAATGGTCATATTTAATGGTCCAATGGTCAAAATAGATTGTCCAATGGTCAAAATAGATTGTCCAATGGTCATAATAGAGGGTTGAATGGTCATATTTAATGGTCCAATGGTCAAAATAGATTGTCCAATGGTCATAATAGAGGGTTGAATGGTCATATTTAATGGTCCAATTGTCAAAATAGAGGGTCGAATGGTCAAAATAGATAGTCCATTCTGTGCGTAACCCGGATTCCTGGAGCGTTACTATTTGGACTATTGTCCAAATAGTAACGCTCCAGGAATCCGGGTTACGCACAGAATAATGATGTCAAAATAGATAGCGTTGAGGCATTAGCTATGATTTAAGCAGAGCCGAATGTGTAGTTCTTTTTCTTGACATTCAGGTCTGTTCGACATTGTCAAGAAGTCAGGATCGCACAGGTGAAGATAGTGAAATCTGACATGGACTGAGGGAATTGAAGGACTTGTGCCTATTGAGGCGACTGGATGATCTTCAAGATCAGGACCCATTCTTACAGTACAATATAGGAGTCCAAGAGTGTGTTGGATACCAAAGAAACAGGACTCTGAAGTCCATCGTAGGGATAGATCCAGAGTCGATATCACCAATCTCCACTTACACTCTTGGCCCAGCTAAGCGGCGATCACGGTGAATATACAGTTAAACTTGTCTATAGCACTCCTCTAAATAGCGCCTTCCTCTCTATAGCGCCCGATTTTAAATACGTAGTACGATGCGATTTACATTAAAAGTGACCCATCTATAGCACCCCCTCTCTATAGTACTCTAATTTTGATGAGTTCCAAGAGGTAGCGCTAGAGACAGGTTTAACTGTATCACGTCCATTAGCATTTCCTAAAGAAGAAGAAATAATTCGAGAGAGACTATGCTAAATCAAAGAAAATAAAACTGTTACCAATCAAAATATGATATCATAATTGGTATTTAAACCAAGAGCCTGGAGATATTCTGGAATGTGGGATGAACCAATAGGAGAAAACCTATATATCCAGATTCAAAACTGGTTATACAGACACAGTGCACCAAATGCAGGACAAGAGAGGCCTCACCG
>CP092869.1:2272799-2297984 GCA_030710605.1 Cordylochernes scorpioides | reverse complement strand
GATCATCTACTGGAATGTATAGAAGCCAAAAGACAGAAGTCTTATATACCAACTCTACCAATTGGAGAGGTTGAGGACTCTAGCTGCCATTGTGGCAACGAAATCCAGGGCTTTTTATAGAGGATCAAAATGCTTTTAGACCACATGCTCCAAGTATAATTAGATAATTTTAAATGCAAAAATTGATTAATTATTTCTAAAAACAAATGAAACATTCCAAAGAATTTTCCCGTTTGGAATTCCAATATTTTTCCGTTCCAATTTTTATAATACCCAGTTTACAATGAACCATGTATAATTTAAGGGATTTTTATCAAAAATTGGAGCGGTTGAAGACTCTAGTTGTCATTGTGGCAACGAATCCCAGGAATCGAGACACCTACTGCTGGAATGCCCACTCTTCTTCACCGCTCGACAACAGACAATAAATAATGTTGTAGATCTATATCAATTTGTAAATAGCAGAGAGAATTATCATAGATTTAACTATTTTTGTAAATATATTTATGATTATCTTTCTAAACTGGAAGGTTCAGGTTCCTAATATATCTTATTGATTCTCTTTTTTATTTTTATTTTTTTATTGTATAATATGTTTCTAAAAACATGTTTATAACTGTTTCTGTTTGAAAATGTAAATCGACGCAATTATCCCTAGCCGGGATATCGGGTTTTGTGTGTTGAGATAAAAAAATAAAACCCTAGCAAGATTGTAAACCTTACCCACATGAATTCAGTCTCCATAACCTTTTATCATTATCTTCTTCTTTCTTATCTCCACTCAATCATATTAGGGTATCAAGTTGTGACCCTTGATGGTGTTTGTTTGACAACCATCATGACTGGGTGAAGTAGAATGCCTTTGTCATTAAGACTGGGAGCACTACTCAGTGGCAGGCCGACTTAGCTCCAAAAGAAATGGCCACCTCTGACATGAGGAACAGACGTCATGTGCAGCCGCTCCTAACATGGAGTACAAACGCTGCTCATCCTGTATACCTGAATTAGGAGCCCTTACAGGGTACTATCAGCCGGGCCAGCTGAGCCCAGGTTTTTTAGTGAGCTTGTTACTGCTCCCCTCCTCCTTTTCATCCTGGCTTGGGACCAGCAAAAGCGGAGTTTTTTATGCAATCGAGTAAAGAAAATTGATATTTTTTCACGAAGTTCAAATAAAAAGAATTAATATGAAAATAATTTCCTAAAAATGTTTCTAAATGATTCCTATAAAACAAAGATTGAATAATATATAATATTATTTTATAACTACAGCCTTGAATTATATTTGGTTTTGCCATGTACAAATAGAGTGGCAAACATAAAAACATCTTTAATGTCAAACACAAACAAAAGAAAGAAAATGCCTAGAATCGAACCCATGATCTTATTTATAATTTGGAATTACATTACATAATACAACAATTAGGCTAAAAAAACATTGAACATTAACTGGCTAATCAACTCTACGCTGATTGGCTGGTTAACGTCACATGATAGTAGGGAACAAATCATCGTGCGAATAAAACGGACAATATGTAAATACCATGCTAATAAACATATTAAATATTATGTAAATATATGAAGACCTTCTTGAGAATAGTTATCTTTTGATCATATATATATTTATTATATTTATTTTAAATATTAAACTTTTTAACTTTTGAAGTAAATTAAATTATAATTTTTCATCACATTTTGAACTCATTATAATAGGCGCACACATTAAATCATACAAAAATTAAAATGTTAATAGAAATTGTCAATAACCTTTTCCTATTATATATAGCAAAATAGCTAAATATTTTCTTTTTTAAATAAACATTTCTCTAATACTATATAATTCGATACATAATAAAATTAGTTTTATATGTGATTAAAAATGAACGAAAGTTTATCAAATCATAATATATTGCAATGTTTTGACATTATATATCAAAATGTATATATACATATATATTATAAATAAAAAATATATTCTGCTTGATTTTGGAATTATTTTTAAGATTGAGATTATGATCTTGAGATTTGATATAATTTGGAATACATTAGTATTAGGTTAATGGTATTGGTATGCAGTCGTGGCAAAAGTCTTGAAACTATAATAAAAAAAGTAAAGATTAGAAATAGCTTTAATTGAGCTTATGGAATATATAAAACATAATTTGATAAAAGTACTGCCTGGCTCAAGGCGAGTAGAACAAGGAAAAACAAAGGAATTTTTACATAATTACATATAGTTTGAGCCGGCCATCGGGAAACTAGAACAATGATTTTTTATTGGGGAAATGTGACCTCTGGCGGTCGATTTAGCAGAGTATTTGAATCTATAAAATATAATTATAAATATAATATTATTTTAATATAACATATATAAAGGTTTTATAATATTTAAATAAAGTTTTATAAATATTTGATGTCGAAATGAGAGTATAATGTCAGTATAGCACGCTATGCATATATATATATATATATATTGATATATAATGTCAAAACATTGAAATATATTAAATTTAATAAATTTAAAACTAATTTTAATATTTATCCTATCATTGAATACTAAATAAATGTTTAATTCAAAAATATTTTTAAAGCTATTATGTTTATGATATGGTATATGCTATTAAACATTTTGATATGTTGTGATATGGTGTGTAATATTTCATTTTATATTTCATTAATGAAATGTTTTGTCCTCGTATATTTTTTGTACCATCCATTATCTCTAAATATCCGATTTTCCTTAAAGTCTTTTGGGAATAAAAAAAAAACTTGGGGAGCTTTGTTATAAAAGAGCCTAGGGGCTAGTTCCTATTTACTGTCGAGAGCTCGGCCAAATTTTTGGAATTGTTCTCAGAGGACATGTCTTTAAGATTTCTCTATTGATTAATATTTCATATTAGTCATTATATTTAACGTTATTTCTTTTTTATTTTTAGCTATTATTAAATATTTTATGGAAATATTTTATCAAGAATAAATATATTCAATGATATTTTATTCAATATATTTATAAAGTCAGAATTACTTTAGAAATTTATTGTTTAATGTTGTAAAAAAGTGATTTTTTTTACTTTATTTCTATCTTTTGGCATCGAAAGTAAAAAGAGAAAAAATCGCAGCAGATGGCAAATTTTCCACGAATTATTCCGTGTCACAGAAGGAAACTTTCAGCCAAAAGATAGTTCACCTATAGAAGTATATACATCTATTATATTATTATATACTATTATTATATCAATATATATACTCAAGGTTTTATTATCAATTTCTTATATATAAATTAATATTCTGAGTTTTTTCATTAATAAATAATAATGTGAAAATAACACATTGATAATTATAATAAATAAGAAAACATGGCGAAAAGGTTTCAAGCGAAATTTATTAAATAACACGCAGATATTTTTCAATATTACCCAAAATTAAAGTTTACATATGTTGTTAATTTTCGATTGAAGAGTTGGAGCATTTCGATATAAAATACAGGGTGATCTAAAAGTCCCGCACAACTTTAAAAATTAATAACTCCGCGAATATTTGCGCTAGAGCAATGCGGTAAACACCATTGGGTTCAGGATACAATGGGATTTTTTATGGCAAATAATGAAAAATTCGAAATTGATTTTAGTTACAACTTTATTCGCTAGAGATGGCGCTCTACCAGAATCAGCGATTCAGCGGCCAAATTGTTTGATAAATTGAAAAATATAACTGAACGACACTTATTTTTCCTTTTTGAATACCAGGAAAGAACCCTAATAATATCAAATGATGAATTAATAAAACACCATTTCGCCAAAAGTTAGAAGAAATGGTTAACGATTTTTAAATACAATCTGAGATATGTAAAATAGGTATATGCAAATTAAAACATGTAGCAAAAAAAAAAAACCTGATATTTTAGATGCGGTTTGCTGGAATCCTCTCAGCTATTTAAATTTCGAAAATAATAATTTTCTATTTTTTTTTTAATTCAACTCTCTCTCAGCATCGATTATATTTATTTTAATTCATTTGAAAAATATTTATCTATCTCTGATGATTTATTTTACTCTGGAATGCCGTTGTTGTTTTTGTCGTGTCCAATAAAGAGCCTCAGATGTCTCCATGCATCACTATCACAGCAGCAGCAGCATTGTCCACTATCTTGGGTGTGTAAAGCAGCTGCTCTGGGTCTATGTCAATTTTCTGCAAGGCTGCGGGCATGAGAATATGTGGGTAGGTGTTAGTTCCACACCAGGACAGTTGTTGCATGTCCTATAGGTTCTTGTGCCATCTGGATGTATTGTCATTTCTTTATAGTGTTTTGTTCTAAGCCGTGTTATAGTTTTTGTCATTTTTCTCTCAGTGTTTATTTCGCATTTTGATTTTTTTCTCATTTTTGTTCAATTATCTTGTATTTTTCCAAAGCATCAGCGTCAAATAATGACATTTGTTCTTTCCTTTGGCTCAACTTTCTGGCTTCCTTTGCAAATTCAACTGCCATTTCATTACCCCCGATCCAAACACTGGCAGGAATCCATTGTAGAATGCAGTTATTCTCCAATGATATCAGTTGAGTAAGTAACGAGTGTATTTTCTGTGTGATTATAGTATTGCCCTTCTGAATTGCTTCTAGATCGGATATGAAGTTGTACGGTATATAATAATTCCTTCTGCTTGATGCAGGGATGGTTGGTTAAGGCATACATCAAGAGCTTTCCAGATAGCTGTCAGTTCACAAGTGAAATCTTTCTTGCTCCTTCTTTGATTTTGATGTATGTTCCATCTTGCAGTATTATGTTAATTCCAGCCCCTCCATTACTTATGGTAAGGTCTGATGATCCATCTGTATATGCTGTTAAATAATTTATCTGATCGCATAAACCAATTGTGTCAAGTCCTTTCTTTTTTAGTATGTTTTTGTTTTCTTTTTTTATTGCAGGGTTCATTCAGGTTAAGATTGATGATTACATTTGATGGCAATGGAGTAGGAAATATTGGTTATTCTCGAATTTGAAATTCATTATGTTTCATATTTATGCTCTTTCTAATATTGTTGTCGTACTGAAGTGTTGAAGATATTTTGAGCCTTTCTTTTTGCGTCCAGTTTAAATAGGTTCTATGGGATATGTGTTCGGTTTCTTTAGTTTTTAAGCTATTGGTGAATTTTATTGTTTTTAATTGTCTTCTGCTTTCAAGTAGGTCTAGACCACATTCTCTCTGAATTTTCTAATTGTTGGTATTTGAAACAGAACCAGTGATTAATTTGGCCGCTTTTGCTTGAACACTGTCTAGTCTTCTTTTTAGTGATGAACTTGAGGGAGCCCAAACAGGTGGCCTTATTAAGGTGATATATGTGGTTCTGAGAATTTTGGGTTTTGCTACCCAATTTGTTCCACATAGCCTTCTCAGAATGTTTAGGTTTCTGGTAGCTCTATTTGAGGTGCTAATTATGTGTTCTGTAAATCGCAATTCCTCATCAAGTATCACACCTAGGTAATTTGGAGATCTAATTTTAACAATTATATGGTTGGTTATGCTTATTTTGGAGTTAAATTCATGCCTTTTTTCCTGTCAGTGAAGGAGACCTATAGGTTTGTGGTTATTGGGTTTATTGTCATTTTGAGTTTCAATGCCCACTTCTCCAGTCCTCTCATTGATGTGTTCAGTATTTTTCTGATATTTCTATACTGCTACTTGTGTGCCATATGGCTATATAATCAGCATAACAGGCAACCTTTGTGTCTTCAGTGAGGATGGATGTTGTTAAGGTTGTGTCGTAATTAGACGTACAACAACTCAAACTTGACCATGACTCTTTATTTAGATCTTATTCTTTTCGTTTGGCCAACAAAAAATGTCCAATTTATATACAGATATATTTTTACATAATGAGACTTTAAAGAATGCAAATAATTTTCATCTATTTGCATACACAACACATCTCCCCCCTTAATAATACTCCAGTCGGTCTGGGGATTTCCTGGCTCTCTGAGGTCTAGGACTGCGGACGGGCACTTGCACAGCGGCAGGCTCCGGTTTAGGAGTGCAAGAGGGCACGTGCACAGCAACAGGCCCTGGTCTAGGAGTGCAAGAGGGTACGTGCACAGAAGCAGTCTCTTCCTTGTTTCCTGATGTAACCTCTGGAACCTCCTCTTCACTTTATTTCTGACTTCCACCTACAGGCTTCTCTCCTGATGTTCGAGGAAGTATCAAATTTCTTGTCACCACTTGTTTCTTTCTCACAAGTCGCAATTGATTGATATGCCTCTTATACACGACGCCCTCTTAACTTATAAGGTAGTGACGGTAGCTCAATAATTTCAAAATGGTACCTTTTTACCGTTTAGGTCCAGTTGCATTGTTGCGGAAATAAACCTCGCAACCTGTAGTAAACTGCTCCTGCCTTCTTACGGCCCCATGAAATACCTCTCGCGGATTTCCCTTCTTGGTATTAAATTCGAGAATCCTGATCTTAAATTTCTCTTCATTAGCAGTTCCGCGGGGGAATTCTTTTATTACAGTTTGGGGGAATGGTCTATGAGCAAATAGGAATCTTTGTAGATTCGTTTCTAAATCATCCTTCCTATTATTCTTTCTCAAAAGGTTTTCAAACTCTTACATATATCTCAGCTAAACCATTTGTACTAGGATTATACGGACTGGTCTTAGTGTGCCGTATACCATTCATTTTGGTAAATTGCTCGAATTCACCGGAGACAAACTGTCTTCCGTTATCTGTAACCAAAAATTCAGGCAATCCAAATCTGGCAAAAGTTTCTCTAAGATGATTTATAATCGTTTTGATGGTAATATCTTTGATGATAAAAATTTCTATCCACTTTGAGTGTGCGTCCACGAGAACCAAAAACATTCTTCCCATGAACGGACCCGCTAGATCAAGATGAAGTCGATGCCACAGTTTTTCGGGCCAAGTCCATTCCGAGATGGAGCCGGGGGCATGCTTGCCGATTCTTGGCATATTCTACATTCTCTAATTAACTCCTCGATGTTACTGTCTATGCCTGGCCACCAGAAAATACCGTCTGGCAATCATCTTCATTTTAACAATCCCCATGTGTATTTCATGCAAGTCATTTAAAATTAAAGATCTTAATTTTTGGGGAATTACCACTCTTTCATGCCATTGAAGACAACCAAACTCCAAACTTAATTCCTCATTGGTCTTATAATGAGGAGCTAGTGGGTTTTCTCTCGGTACCCTTGTGAATTTACAGTTGCCTTCTCTAACATTCCTTAATACTATAGACAATATTTTATCTTGGGGCGTCTCATATGCGACCTCCATAAAAGAGAACGGTACCTCATTCAACTTCCTGAGAAGAAGTACCTGGTCTTTATCAAGAGACTCCCTGACACTCGATTCAAAGGAAGAAGTGACAATGCGTCAACATTGGAATTATCACTAGTTTTTCGAAATTCCACAGTATCACTAAATGCAGCTAATTTTAAGGACTATCTTTTGATTCTGGATGATGCACATATGGGAATTGGTTTATGAGGTGAAAATATATGAATTAAGGGTCGGTTGTCTGTGACCAATACAAATTTTCGTCCCAGTAAGTATTGTCTGAATTTCTCAACGCCAAAAGTTATGCTCAACGCTTTCTTTTCTAGTTGAGAGAAACGTTTTCCCCGCTTCAGTTAATGTTCTAGAAGCAAAAGCTATAGGGCATTCTTCCTTTCTATCATTTCTACGACTCAGAATTACGCCTAGTCCATAGTCCATTAATAATGATTTACATTTTTGAAATAACATTCGATATTCTTTCGTCCAATTCCATCTACAATTTTTATTCAAAAGTTGATAGAATAGCGCTAAAATGTTTGCTATATTCTTTATGAATCTATAATAATAAATTAAGAGTCCTATGAAAGATCTTAATTGCGAAACATTCTTTAGATTCAGGCGCCTCTATCACTGCTTTAATTTTATTTTCTAAGGGATGCAGTCCATATTTATCCATTTTAAACCCTAAATATTCCACCGATTTCTTTTTAAATTTCCATTATCTCTGTTTAACTTTAAACGTTTTTCTAGCAATCTTCTAAACACTAGATCCAACTTTTGTTCATGATCTTCAAAGTCTTTTCCTGCAACCAAAATATCATCTATGTAGCAGGCGACACCTGGCAAATCAGCAAATAGACCTTCCATAATCCTCTGAAATTTATTTGGTGCTACCGCTACGCCATATGGTAGTCTTTTATAAGAAAACAACCCCTTTGTTGTGTTTATATTAACAACTGCTTTGGCTTCTTGCGCTAACATTATTTGTAAATAAGCCTGTGATAGGTCTAGAGTCGAAAATACGGTGCTTGTAGATAATTTTGAGAAGATCTCATCGATCGATGGAAGGGGATACCTATCTAATTCTATTGCTTTATTAGCTATACATCTAAAATCACCACATATCCTTACACTACCATCCTTTTTTAATACCGGTACTATTGGAGCGGCCCAATTTGCATGAACTATAGGTTCTAAAATGGCAGAATTCACTAAACCATTAAGTTTCAACTGTTCAAGCCATTCTCTTCCTAATTAAACTACCTGGAATTTTTCATTTTCAACTATTAATCTTAAATATTGGTTGGCTTCTTTTACAAAACATTTCTTTGACCTATAATCTCTATTGATTTACCATAAAAGGATTTTAATCTTAAATTTGTTGGAAATAATTTTTACCTTGCCAATAATTCTTATAAATATCTTTAGGTATTAACGTAATTGGACTTCCTGTATCTATTGTAAAGCACAAAGAATAATCATCTACTGTTAAATTTATTGTGGCATCAGTTTCGCCCTGTACAGAATATATAGAGACCTCTTGTACAAATTTAAATCCCCACATTTTTTACTAGCTTTGCAGACCCTACTTAAATGACCCAGTTTTTTACATTTTAAAACAAGTCTTTGTTCTATGAGGGCAAACAGAGGCCACGTGTGAATGTCTTTCACCACATCTATAACACATTATTTCTCCCCTTTGCCTGAAAGGCCTATGCTGCACCATACTATTATTGTACTCGCCCTTTTTATCTTTTCCATTCACAGGGGATATCTTGGCCACTAATTTATCTTGTAATTTTCTAGTATTTATCTTTGCCAGTTCGAACGAGATCGCCACTGCAAAACTTTATCTAGGGTGACATCGTCGTTTTCTTGTAGTAGCTTCTTTTGCAGGCTTTCCAACTTGATTCCAGCCACAAAACGGTCTCGCATCATGGTTCCCAGCATATCGCCGAAATTACAATTTATTGCTAAAAGTTTCAATTCTCTATGATATTCCGAAATTGATTCTCCTTCCTGTTGAATTATCTTTAAAATTCTGCATCGCTGTGGTATCACTTTCTTCTTTGGATCCAAATGCAGCTTTTTTCTTTGAATGATTGTATCATAGGGTTGATCTTTTATTACACTAGGAAGAAAATGTCGTTTCCCTGCTTCAAAGTTTCAGAATCTGGTAGCGAGGTAAAAATCAGCACTTTAATCTCCTCCTTCAGATGCCAAAAAGAAAGCCTCAAATATTTGTACAAAAAGATCGAAGTGTCCTCCACTGGGCTATAGCATCTAAAAGGTACTATTAACTTTGAACTTGTCATGCTGATCTTTTCTACTCCTTTGTTTTCTTGATCCAGATAGTTTAAAAGATGTAGTTGTTATACTTGCATAGACGCCGTTTTCCTCAGCTTTTTACTGGCTCTGTAGATCGCTCATCCTCGTCGCCACTTTTGTTGTGTCGTAATTAGACGTACAAGAGCTCAAACTTGACCATGGCCAACAACAAATGTCCAATTTATATATACATATATTTTTACATAATGAGGCTTTAAATAATACAAATAATATTCATCTATTTACATAAACAACAGTTAACATATAGCGAGAAGAGTAGAGGACTGAGCACAGATCCCTGAGGTACACCAGCCCATGTTCTTCGGTCCTTGGAAAATGCTCCATTTACCCGAACCTTTATCTGTCTTCCCCTTAAGAAGTCTGCAATACAGATTAAGACTTTTCCTTTTACTCCGATGTTGTGCAGCCTTTCAAGTAATATTTCTCCCTTCACACTCGATCAAAAGCTGAGGTCATATCCAGAAATACGGCCGTTGTCTTCTTTGGCGGTTTTTCCTAGAAATCTATTATTGATTGACAGAAGTAGAACAGTTTATAAGTTGTACAGTGTCTGGATCTTTAGGCAGTTTGGTAGAAGTTTATTTTATTATTGTTAGTGAGCCAGACTATGAGCCTACAGTGGATAATTCATTCTGTTATTTTACAAAGTATGCTGGTAAGAGCAATTGGCCGATAGTTCTTGCATTCCTTGGCATCTTTGTTTGGTTTCAGTATTGGCACTATAATTGATATCTTCCAATTCTTTGGTAGTTTACCAGTTTGCCATGAAATCTTCAGCATTCATAGGAGTTGATTTTTAGCTTTGTCTCCAAAGTGTTTAATCATTTGACTAAATATTAGAGCATCTCCAGGTGACATCTTGTATTTAACTTTCCTATTGATGAGTTTAGCTCATTCAGTGTGAAGTCTCTCGAGTAAATATCTTGTTGATGGTAATTTCTTGCTTGTTTAACTAACCTGTTTACATTATTTTTTAGAGTCCTGCCTTCATTCGTATAGCTGAGTCTGGAAGTGCTTGAAAGATATTCAGCAATTATTTCAGCCATCTGTTTGTTCGTTCTCGCTATTCATATCGGTTAGAGTATTGGAGGATTAGTGTTGGTTTTGATTGTTTTATAACACTAATTATACTCCAGTGATGGCTTTCCTTTTTTGGATCCATATTTTTCGCAGAATTCTGCCCATTTTTCTTGTTTGAATATCCAAATTTCTTGTTCTCTTTTGTGACTAATTTCAATGAGTTCCTTTATGATTTCTTCTGTTTTATTTGTTTTAAGAAGTTCATTGATATTGTCTCTCTCTGCAATCATTGCCTCGATATTGTGGTCCTTACAGTAAAGTATTCACAGGTCTTTACGTCTACCTCTAGGTATCGATTCTTTTGCAGCTTTGGATATGTTCGAAGATAAATTTTCCAATTTTTCGTCAATCGTTCTGTGATTTAATTCTTCGTTGCACAGTTCTTCAAACTTTTCTGTGAATATTTTTCCAGTGTTCTTTTATTCTGTTGGAAATTCTCAATTTTGAATTTTAGGGTTGTTAAAATTGGTCTGTGGTCACTGATTGCACTTTTCAGAATTTTCCATTGTATTGTGGGTGCGATGATGTAATTTAACGCTGTGATGTCTATTGCGGATTCTGTGCCTGTGGACTTAGATAGATAGGTTTTCTTTTCGTTATTTAACGTTGTAAGGTCGAGGTCGGTTAGCATGTCCTCAACCTGCTGACCTTTGTTATCCTGGACAGGTGATCCCCAAGTTGGTCTTTCGGCGTTAAAATCACCAAGCATGATTGCGATATCCGAAGACGCTTCACTTAATGTCTCTATCAGGCCTGTATTGATGCTAGTATTATCGTGGAGATAAACATTTATGATTGGAATTGTTTTATCTGTAAGATAGATTTCTATTGCCCGAGCTTCTGTCGTGCTTTCTCTAGGCTTACTCTGATTATAGGCGATTTCCTTAAATTTGATTTCTAGAGTTTTAATCAAAACGGCAAGTCCTCCTCCGAATTTTCCCGGTCTGTCCTTTCGTATTGTTGTATAATCTTTGATATTGAATCTCAGATTCTGATTTAATTTTGTCTCCTGAGGACAAGTAATATGTACATTGTTGTCACAGAGAAGACAAGTCAGCTCTTTATTTTCCTCTGGGTACCATTTATATTGAGTTGTAGTAGATTGAATTGTATCCTCGTAGTAGATTTCTCATAATGAGCTCGAGCTGCAGCTCCTGACGCGGCGGTTACCCCGGACGCGGTAGCATTACTGGAGATATCAGTTTTGCTCTTCATTTGAAAATGGGTGCCGTTGCAACGTTAGTCATCTTGGAAACGAACCAGAATTTGGTCAAATATTCCAAGGGTCCAGGGGGGACCGCAAGGAGGTGTGGTCGGACTTCTCCCCTTTCCCCTGGAATGCCGTCACTACAGGATAAAGCACTCTTGGTGAATTTTTTAAATTGTGATACAGAATCTACCACTGAAGCTTTACGAGCGTTTCGTTCCTTTAAAGATATTCGAAGCGGTAAAGGACCAATGAGTTGCTACTCTCTAAAGCGATTGATTAAAAGTTTTGAGGAAACTGGATCTCTGGAAGCAAAACCTCGGAGTGGAAGACCATCGACATGCAAGTCAGTGGCTGTTACGGTTTTGCAGAATGCTGAAGCTATTTAAAAGTTGTCCACGTATGGAGAAGTAAGTGCTAGACAAGTTTCTCGACAAACGGGGATTTCGTATGGAACAGTTTGGAGAGAACACACATTTAGAATTTTTCTATAAAAATACCCTAACAAAATTCAAAGTTTTCACGAGTTTAAAGTCAACGATTTTGAGAAGCGTCAAGAATTCGCTGCATGGGTTTTCCGGCAAATTGATATTGATGAAAACTGGCTGTCAAATGTTCTAAGAACAGATGATGCTCACTTTTATCTAAAGGGAGAATTTAACATTCAAAACTACCTCATTCTGGCAACAGAAAACCCTAGGAATTTTACAGAAATATCACTTCATCAGCCCAGAGTTACAGTTTTGTGTGGGTTCACTTATTCTTTTATTATTGGGCCATTTTTCTTTGAAAAAATCAAAGGAAGAACTTTTAAAACCGTTTTTGTAACTGGTGAACGTAATGTTCAACTTTTGAGAGAAAAGGTTATTCCCATATTGCAGGACAGACAAGCACTAAGCGAAATAACATTCATGCAAGATGGAGGACCTCCTCACTTATCCCGCGGTGCCAAACAATTGCTGAAGGATACGTTCGGTGAAATTCGTTGATAAGTCGCCACTTTATATACCAGTGGTCTCCAATATCACCAGACTTGACGCCTTAAAATTTCGGTTATGGAGGTACATTGAGTCGCGTTTTTATCGATGACGGCCTACCACATTGGCCATGTTGAAGGCTTCTATCAGATGGCACGTTTTATAAATTTCAACTATTTAATTGTGACCATTCTGTCATCTATAGTCTGTAGGCGGTGTTTGAGAATGAAGGGCGCCACATTGAGCAAGGATTGTGACCTAATACAAGAGAGAAGGCAGTTACCTCAGGTGTTATATTTTGCAGCTCTTTGTTTTGGGTTATGGGAATAATGAATGCTGTCCTCACATCTTGACTCTTTTTTTTTTCTGTGAACAGTAATTTTTTTGTTTGTCATTTGCCCACATCTTATATTATGTCGTGCAGGCCAAAGTGTTATAACTTCTCGAATAACACTGGTATACACAATTTTACCCCTTATGTTTAGTTTATCGCTTTTCGCTCATTAGAAGAAATAGCATAAGGAAAATTCTCATTATCACCCCGCCCCCACCAACTTTAGAAATTTTGCGCAAAAAATAATACAAAATGATTTTACTACCACGTTTTTCAACGCAAAAGGTCGATTTAAAAATGATTATTTTGAGGGGATACATTTTCAAAATTATGTACAGTATAATAAACAATGATAACATTTGACAAACCCATAGGATATTTGGAATAAAGTACGACAAATATATTTTGTCACTCCCCTCTATATTTCATTTTTGGATCATGACAAATATCCAGTTAAATAGTCAAGTGTCGCCCATTAGTCAAGAAACTACACATTCCTTATAGCACGAAATCCTGTTAGTAGTGCCATCATAATTTTTGGTACTATATTAACATTTCAAAAAATCGTGTATTGATATCAGCAGTGTTTTTCAAACATTCAATCTATTTCATAAAACCCCATCTAAAATATAGATATTTTTTGCTCCATGTTTTAATTTGCATTTACCTATTTTACATATCTCAGATTGTATTTAAAAATCGTTAACCATTTCTTCTAACTTTTGGCGAAATGGTGTTTTATTAATTTATCATTTGATATTATTAGGGTTCTTTCCTGGTATTCAAAATGGAAAAATACGTGTCGTTCAGTTATATTTTTCAATTTATCAAACAATTTGGCCGCTGAATCACTGATTCTGGTAGAGCGCCATCTAGCGAATAAAGTTGTAACTAAAATCAATTTCGAATTTTTAATTATTTGCCATAAAAATTCCCATTGCATCCTGAACACAATGGTGTTCACCGCATTGCTATAGCGCAAATATTCGCGGAGTTATTAATTTTTAAAGTTGTGCGGGACTTTTGGATCACCCTGTATATATATTGGCTCTTATATACTTAGCACAACATTATAAAAGTAAGAAATGATTAAATGCAAAAGATTATATATCTAAATACAAAAGGTTATTCGAAAATTAAAGATCATCCTTTGTTCTTCATGTCAAAACATTCTTCTTTGTTCTTCATGATTTTTATTGATTTTCCTTTTTTTTTTTTTCACAGACATCAATATATAATTAGAGTAATAACAAAAATATTAAAATTTAATTTTTCTTGAAGATCATCTTTCCCAAAAATAATATTGATAACAAATTCTAGTTATATTTTCAAATATTTTAATATCTAAAATATCGTATTGTAAGACGTATACTACCTCGTATATCAGTGATATATTAGATGTGATGGATTCCATACAATAATTTCTAATAGTTTTACACTTATTTTAAACAATTTTCAAAATAATTATTAATTAAGCCAGTTTAAGAGAAATTATCACTTGAAAGCTAGCATTTTATAATAAAAATATATACTCATTGTGAGAATATATTTGTAGCTTTTAAACGATATTTTCACAATATCATCTAGGATTATTTTTCATTGAAATTTGACCGATTAGGGCATAATTGTTATTATTTTCAGTTATTTAGGCGCGTCGATTGCTTACGCGAGTAGACCTTCTTTTGGATTGGTAGAGATACCCGCTGTTGAGGAATAGAATAGATAAATAAACTACAGTAGAATTGTGATTTTATTATTATTAATTTATATATAACATTTTTGGATAACATGTAAACTCTTGCAGGGAATGTAAAAACTCATTAGTGTAAGAATGGAAAGTATTTGGAAATTTGAACTACTTGTGATGTAAAGATAGAGGCAGCCTGGCCGGCATTCATATTTATTGAAAATAAAGATACTTCGGCCAGTATAAATCTTTTTATTACCTCGACGTTTCGACAAATATCTTTTGTCCTCGTCAGGAGCAAACAAAAATTAAACATATAGCAAGGCGTTAAAAATCTTTCTAAAGTTACAAGGGCGTTCTAACGCGATATTTAAAACTTTTGTACAACATCTAAAGCACGAGTCAAAAATGAATATTTTACTCACAAAAGACTATGATCTTTAAAATAAATTATAATATACATATATATATATAATGAGAAATTATAAACAAAAATAAATATAAAAATAATAATAATATTTACAAAGATTTCCCAATAGTATATATAAATCGATATCTATTACTTACAATTTATACCAACCTTTTTAAACTACTTTTTAAATTTAAAAACGAATTGTATTGTAGTGGAATATCTTCAAATACATTTATACTTCTTGCCCCCATTTCCTTCTGACGAGCATAAAATATTTTTTGTCGAAACGTCGAGGTAATAAAAAGATTTACTGGCCGAAGTATCTTTATTTTCAAGAAATATTTGTGACGTGTTTCTTCTTGACAACCATCATAACTGGGTGAAGTAGAATGCGTCTGCCTTTGTCATTAAGACTGGGAGCACTATTCAGTGGCAGGCCGACTTAGCTCTAAAAGAAATGGCCGCCTCTGACATGAGGAACAGACACCATGTGCAGCCGCTCCTAACAAGGATTACAAACGCTGCTCATCCTGTATCCATGGAGCCCCTACAGGGTACTACCAGCTGAGCCCAGGGTTTTTAGCGAGCTTGTTACTGCTCCCCCTCCTCCTTTTTTATTTGAGCTTGGGACCGGCAAAGGCGAAGTGACGCGTATGATTCTTTCCATATCTTCTACTGCCTTTACTGCAATGTTTATAAATGATGGTATGGCCCAGCTCACCAGTAATTAACCCTACCAGCGGTTTTTCTGAAATGCATCATGGAAAGGAATGCTGACGCTACAGCTAAACCGTAGTCTGATGCAGCATCATGCTCTTTACCATAAAATATGTTTATAAAGTCATTGTGTTTCTTTGACTAGAGAAGTTTCTTGTAAATATGAAACTCGAAAACCTATGAAATGATACAATTCTTATATTAATTGTTTATATCTTTAATGTGAATAGTGTACATGAAATATTATGGTGTGTTTGAAAGTTATATTCTTTTTTTATTATTTATACTTAATGTTAACTTTGACACTCTAAATTGTATATATACCCATAGTTGAGATTTGCAGTACTTCGGTAGAGCACAAATCTCTTAAATCTTTTCTAATTGCCTTTGAATAAAATAATAATAAAAATAGTGCGCTTAGAGCAGTAAAATTTCGACAATAGGATTCTGGTATCAAATCTAGAATTGTTCACTTTTAATTTCCTAATAATAAGTTACATCAATAAACATCGAATTGCCTCAGTCACCATCACCAGTGAGAGAAAGTATTCAAACAGGGCTCTGGCACTTTGCGAGCTTAAATCAACTTGATTCTTCTTATGTACACATGTGGTGTTTTACAGTACAAACATTCACTAATTGCTATAATTCCCATTGGCTTTAAACACCACCTTTATGGAGGTTTGTATAGGTACAAACTGCACAACACTGATGAGGGTGCCATTGTTTCGAAGCACCCACCTTGTTGGCTGATGTATATAAGTTATTTATCATCATTATTTAGCGCCATTTATCGGCTCAAATTAGAACACATTTTTACTCCTACATTTTTATAATTAAAACTGTTTTTTGGCATATCTTATACTGATATGAATATAATTTGAAACGAAGAGTGTATGATTCGCAAGTGATTGCGTATTCGCAAGAACAGTAGAAAATTGTTTTATTTTTAAAAGAATCATACGCGTCTGTAATAATTTCGTATTTACATAATATGTTGAAAATAAAATTTTAATATTGATAGATTTGATAAGGCACAATTTGGATTATAGATTATAAACACAAGGTAATAAGACCAAATCCAAATAAATAAATAGTGTGTGACGTTTCGGTAACATCGTTGTTACCATCTTCAGACAAAAGTACTGAGTATTAGTACAAAAGTACAGTACTTTTGTCTGAAGATGGTAACAACGCTGTTACCGAAACGTCACACACTATTTATCTATTTAGATTTGGTCTTATTACCTTGTGTTTAGTGATAGATTATTTAGAATAAATGTAGTTTGACGTATCAAACATGATGTTATAACAATATAGAATATTAATATAAATGCGTACATCACAATTTATCAGAAGAATGTGTTTAATTAAATTGATAAATAAACACAAAAACGCCATCGAGAGAGTTTGCGCATTCTTCTGTTTACTTTGACGGCATTATTGGGAGGGCTAATTATAAATTTTTGGAAGGAAATCTCTGGCAACACCAGCCAACCATGAGATATCCCGGCATTCCTCAGGAATGATGTTAATATAGCTTTCTTCTATATACGCTTACATCTTGGCTTCAAGATGATATCTTAAAAAAGGTAATTATCAAACGTCTTTTTTGTTTGTTTTCATATAAAAAAACAACTTCCACCTGATTTTATTACGATGGAAAATATTGTACATAGTTTGCTTGAATACTTCAATCAAGAATATCTCTAAAGTTCCGGGTAAATGAGCAGAATAACCTAATATAATATTAGACTTATATAGTGAATTAAACTTCCGAAACCTCTGGGAATGTTCAGCATTGATGATCCAGGTTTTACTGTTTCTACTGCGATGGGAAAATATGTCTTATTTTTTACTTAAAAGTACCTCTCAAACGGGAATGACTCTAAAATTCAGGATAAATATAATCAGAGAAGTAAAAAATATAATATTAAAGAGATATGGTAGATAAAACTAGCGAACCGCTGGGGGGGTTCTCCACTGATGAGCCAGGGCTTATTGTTTCTAATGCGATGGGAAATCAAAACCTGACTTATTGGGATTTAATTCAACCTCCAATAAGTGACCACCTCGAAGAAGGACAAGGGCGATATATTATATGTTAATGTAGCTCTCTTAAAGCTTTTAATAAACCATTTACACATATAAAGCGTCATCTTTATAAATAAAAGGAAACTATAATTAATAGGCTAATCCCTTAAAAAAAAAATAGAATGTTAAAAAACCAATAAGCTTTAGGGATGAGTATCTTTAGCAAATAAATTTATTTCAAGCTTTCGGGCTCAACCGCCCTTCGACAGGAAAATTACCCTACTCAGTACAGTAGCGTAATTTTCCTGTCGAAGGGCGGTTGAGCCCGAAAGCTTGAAATAAATTTATTTGCTAAAGATACTCATCCCTCAAGGTTATTGATTTTTCAACAAAAGAGAAACAATATTTAGCGCGATTTTTTCTTTTTCAAATAAAAAAACTTCCTACTGCCTTACGAGAAAAACATTTTGAGATGGAGAGATTTCCTAATTTATTGCATACATAAAATGCATAAAGAATATTTCTATCACCACACTGCCACTATACTATTATCATTGATAATATAACTGAAAAAAAAATATTTTTTTCAATAAGTTTCTTTTAGGAATACAGGAACAAATGTCATATTTGACGCTGATGCTTCGGTAAAATACAAGATAATTCAACATAAAATAAAAAAAATCAAATATGAGAAATAAAGTCCGAGAAAAGAATTACAACAACGAAGCCTTTATTTAGGGCCTCTCGCCCTATACAGGATTCGCCAGTTCACAAGGGATGGGGAGAACAATGTGTGGTCCGGGATATAATCCTGTGGAATCCAAATATCGCCACCGCTATATACTTATTCTTTGATATTTCATTAATTAGTGCCGGAAATGAAGGACAATTTAACGTTTTATCATTTAGTTTTCGTCTTTCCTCAGACAGAGCAGCACAATCAAATAAGTAGTGCAACATCTTCATTGTTATCCTGAGAAGAATTACAAAAATAATAACAAGACTCGGAACTAAAACATTATAAAGGAATGACAATACATCCAGATGGCACAAGAACCTATAGGACATGCAACAACTGTCCTGGTGTGGAACTAACACCTACCCATATATTCTCATGCCCAGCAATGGCCGCATCCTTGCAGAAAATTGACATGGACCCAGAACAGCAGCTTAACACACCCAAGATAGAGAACATTGCAACTGCTGTGATAGAGATGCATGGAGACATCTGAGGCTCTTCATTGGACACGACAACAACAGAAAATTGACATGGACCCAGAACATCAGCTTTACACACCCAAGATAGTGGACGTTGCGACTGCTGTGATAGAGATGTATGGAGACATCTGAGGCTCTTCATTGGACACGACAACAACAGAAAATTGACATGGACCCAGAACATCAGCTTTACACACCCAAGATAGTGGACGTTGCGACTGCTGTGATAGAGATGTATGGAGACATCTGAGGCTCTTCATTGGACACGACAACAACAGAAAATTGACATGGACCCAGAACATCAGCTTTACACACCCAAGATAGTGGACGTTGCGACTGCTGTGATAGAGATGTATGGAGACATCTGAGGCTCTTCATTGGACACGACAACAACAGAAAATTGACATGGACCCAGAACATCAGCTTTACACACCCAAGATAGTGGACGTTGCGACTGCTGTGATAGAGATGTATGGAGACATCTGAGGCTCTTCATTGGACACGACAACAACAGAAAATTGACATGGACCCAGAACATCAGCTTTACACACCCAAGATAGTGGACGTTGCGACTGCTGTGATAGAGATGTATGGAGACATCTGAGGTTCTTCATTGGACACGACAACAACAGAAAATTGACATGGACCCAGAACATCAGCTTTACACACCCAAGATAGTGGACGTTGCGACTGCTGTGATAGAGATGTATGGAGACATCTGAGGCTCTTCATTGGACACGACAACAACAGAAAATTGACATGGACCCAGAACATCAGCTTTACACACCCAAGATAGTGGACGTTGCGACTGCTGTGATAGAGATGTATGGAGACATCTGAGGTTCTTCATTGGACACGACAACAACAGAAAATTGACATGGACCCAGAACATCAGCTTTACACACCCAAGATAGTGGACGTTGCGACTGCTGTGATAGAGATGTATGGAGACATCTGAGGCTCTTCATTGGACACGACAACAACAGAAAATTGACATGGACCCAGAACATCAGCTTTACACATCCAAGATAGTGGACGTTGCGACTGCTGTGATAGAGATGTATGGAGACATCTGAGGCTCTTCATTGGACACGACAACAACAGAAAATTGACATGGACCCAGAACATCAGCTTTACACATCCAAGATAGAGGACATTGCTGCTGCTGTGATAGAGATGTATGGAGACATCTGAGGCTCTTCATTTGACATGACAACAACAACAAGAAGGAAATCAAGTTCGGTGACCCTGAAACCTGGTATAACTACTGAATAGGTATTTTAAAAATTCTGACAATTGACATATATTACTAAATCTATATAATATTTATATAAAAAATAGACACTTCGGCCAGTTGGAGTTTTTTTATTTTCTCAACGTTTCAACAAAAATATTTTGTCTTCGTGAGGAGAAGTAAATAAAAATAAAGCATTTGGCAAGGTGTTGAGATTGTTCTGAGGTTTGCAAGGGCGTTCTCAAGTGATTTTTCGAATTTAGTACAACATCTAAAGCGCAAGTCAAAAACAAATATTAAACTCGTCAAAGACTATGATCTTGGAAATAAAAATATATAATAATAAAATTATAATAAATTAAGTAAAAATAAATAAATAAAGTAATATAATAATAATAATCATAAAGATTATTATATAGATTTCTAACAATTATGTCCAATTTTTATCTAGCTTATTAACTACTTTTTAAATTTAAAAATGAAGCATATTGTGTTGCGGAATATCTTCAAAAGTATTTATAGTATTTTTCCAAATTCTCGTGATACCCATCCCTCTAAAAAGATTTCAACCACGAACGCGTTTCGGGCTTTTGGCTCTCGTCAGCGTAGTGCAGACTGTACCTCTACGACCTAAGTCTTACCGAGAAATCAAGAAATGGGTATTTAAGGTCAAAATAGCGTAAATACGCTGAATATATTTTATATACGATAAAAACAATTCTATATACTAAGTATATATATTTGAGAACAATCCCTTGAGTCATTGGTCCATTAAAGCTTTGTCCACATGTACATACTTCCAGTTCTATAGTTCAGCAGAAAAACTGAAGATAACGTTAAAAAATAAAAACGGGGATGACTAGAAACCATACAGAGTTATTATGTCCCTCCACCAAGACTAGGTATAGCGTATTGCTTATTTACATAGGGATACTTTCTTCCGTTGTTTTGTATTGAATGGGCTCTGGGACAAGTCAATGTGAGTCGAACTAACCTAATGAAAGACTTCTATGGAATGTGTTCTTTATATATCTCGAGGATTACGCCATCACCATCTCCTCAGTGGCGAAGTACAGAATCTACATATTCTTCGTAGATCACGAAATGCGTGGTGTCGCTGGAGACCCACTGGCGATTCTCCACCAAACTCTGCAGCGGCGCCATGTACATTGTACATAGTATGATGCATATATATTTTACATTTTTGAAAATTGAACAATACCGGCTCTCATGCTATTCATTATTTTTGAAACAGCAATTATAATTATTTTCTAATTCTATTATTTTATATTTATTTTCAAGATCACATAGTGTTTGGCGAATTTGATATTTGTTTTTGACTTGTTATTTAGATATTGCACTAAATTTTAAAGATCGCGTGACCTCAAAATCATTTATAGAGCCTTGTCAAATGATTTTTTTTTTCTAGACGAGGGCAAAATTATTTTGTCGAAACGTTGAGATAATAAAAACTTTTCAGGCCGATGTGTTCTTATTAAAAAAAAAATATCATAAACTTTACATAGGGTTGTTTACACAAGTTTATCTGTAAACTGGGAGAGTTTGAATGATTGATTGATGTTTGATGAACGAAGATTGGAATGATTATGCAAATTAAATGGTGGGAGTTCTTTGGGTAGTTATTACAAATTTTTAATCTTTTAAACAATTAGACCATTCAATATATTTTATTAGCATTCTTAGTCAATTGAGAAAAGAGGCATCTTCTTATCAGCAACTTTCAGTTGCACGATAAGGAGATGCCTTTTGCTTAATTTATGCACCTTATCCCAGTACAATATCACATTTGTACTATTTTTTCACTCTTAGTACATTGTTACAAAAATCAAAGATAAATTAAACAAAGATAAATGTAAATATTTACAATTTGGTGATTAAAATAATATAAAAAACTGTTCTCAGGAAGGGAGGCTCCTCCATCTTTACTCTTTTAGATCTATTTACCTTTTTAACATGACATCTTATATAGTAATGCGTGAAAAAGAGATTATAATTTTACTTTATTTTTTAACTTTTTACATAGAGCCGCACAATATAGATATAATTTCAAGAATTTATATAATTGAAAAAATACGCACAGACAAATAACAACCCTAATACACACACAACATGTTTTCTATTTCAACACACAAAACGAGATATCCCGGCTAGGGATAATTGAGTCGATTTACATTTTTAAACAGAAGCTGTTATAAGCATATTATACAAGAAAATAAAAACATAAAAAATAGAAACAATAATATATATTAGGAACCTGAACCTTCCAGATAAGAAAGATAATTATAAATATATTTATAAAAATAGTTAAATCTATGATAATTCTCTCTGCTATTTACAAATTGATATAGATCTACAACATTATTTAATGTCTGTTGTCTAACGCTAAAGAAGAATAGAATATTAAAGCTCTCAACAAATCAATAATTCTTGATGGAATTGTGAAATACGTTTAAAAATACAAAAATATGTTCACACAATGAATTTCTTTATATTACCAAACGCTAGCTTTCAATTGATAATCGCTCTTCAACACGTTTAATAAGAAACATGGACTATATCTTCCAAGAAATATTCCATATACATTTTTAAAATTTCAGTTGTAAATAACCAAGCTGCTTGCGTATATATTTGTAAATAGAGTTGCACCAGGTTGCGGCTTGGCAGACTCTTCAACCTTGATTCTCTCCTGTGCCGGGTCTTGTATCTTACCAGAGCGTGTTTCAACCATCCTACAAATTTATATAAGTGGAGATAACTCTACTTTAAGTTGCCTCCAGAATTTATTTCTCACATCAAAGAGAGCAGTGAAGTCACACAGTGTACCAAAATACAAATGATGATTTTATAATACATAAATATGTTTATAATATATATATTCTGTTTAATAAAATAAATAAATATAAAATATAAATTTGAAATATATGAAAAATAATATTGCAATTTAAAATAAAATCATTAGCCATGATGCAACAATATTTCTTTTAAGATATAGTCCATGTTTTTTATTAAGCCTGTTGAAGAGATATTATCGTTTGAAAGCTTGCATTTTAGAATTAAAAGAAACTCATTGTGAGAACTATATGTAGTTTTTAAATCAATAATTACTTATCATACGGAAGAATATCGAAAAAAAGGAGATAATTCATAGAGTAAGGAAGTTGAAAGTTTGAAACTGGTCATCGTGGCAAAAATATCGATCAGTTATCGACCCGCCATCTCATTAGATCAGGAGTTAGCTCATTAAGAGGCAGTATGCCCTAGGCCCCCCATTAACAATACCCAATTAAAACAGGGACCTGAACACCCTTAGGCTCTTGGTCTGCCCTTGAAATTGATCCTTTAATTTCCCTTCCCTTTGTGTTCCTCTTTATTTTTAACCACATTTCTTTATAACCCTCTAGAGAAGAAATTCTTTGAAATGGTTAAGTTATTAGGAATTTTGTGTAAAATACACTTTAAAGCTAATTTGATTTTTATTGATATTCTCATATTTTGAATCAGACGACCTCTAAATATATATGTTGAATATAACATTTCATTAATAATATTTAATATTATCACAATTTAAATTTTGTTTGGAAAAGAATAGATTTTCAAAATCAAACAAGAAAAATGGCATCTCCTGATCGTACAAGTAAATTTTTTGATGGCCTGCGCCTTCTATCGGAAAGCCATTAGCAGTATATCTACTTGATCCCAGTACAATTTCACTTTTGTACCATTTTTCACAAAATAAAAAAAAATATATGATTCAATAATAATATTATTGTGTTTTTTTTTTGCTTATCCCTAATACACGTGGTACAGGCCATGATAATCATGGTGGGTAGTTAGCGACTGCTTTTTTACTGAAGGGCACCACATGTCTACACATGTGAAAGCAGTTCGACTTTGTACTTACAAATGTACCAGAGCCCCGTTTGGTTACTTGCACTCGCTGGTGGAGGTGGACTTTTGCAAGAATCGGGGGCCATTGGAGCATTTTTTAATTTTTTTTTTTAAACAGAAAAAAAGTATCTAATGCGGGAATCAAACCCGGGTCGTAGTGGTTGAAAACCAACGGTTTAGACCATCCTTCCACCGACCCCCCATAATATTATTGTAATATATAGTGCTACGATAATATGCAAAATGATGAAATAAAAATATAAAATTGTATTAAAATATATATATATAGGTCAGAAAAATATATATTTATAGAAAAAAGGTTTTTCGTGCACACACACTGTTGAGCGCGTCGTTTGATATCTTTCTTTGCGTTGCCAGATCAAAACAATTCACTAAATATTTGACATCAAACACGATTCTTTGAATATAATTACATAAAATGGGTATGGATGGAATTTTACCGGGAGGATATTGATCCAAAGAGACAAGGGTTACCTCTCCCGTCAAAATAGACGTCAAAACCAGACGCCATGGTCAAGATTCCATTAGATCCCGTGTGGATCTCATGGAATAAAATCCACCCTAGAGTGACGAGGGCCATTAGACCGAAACCATGGTCTCTAGGTCGACGCTTTTCAATCTGCCAAAGCTGGTGTTGTGGCTTTGTCACCGACCCGATGCCGCTAGTTGCGGCGACGGTCAATAGATGGCGTCTGGTTTTGACGTCTATTTTGAC
>CP092869.1:2167878-2272699 GCA_030710605.1 Cordylochernes scorpioides | reverse complement strand
AAGCCAATATAGAATGTTAAATGTAGGTCGAGGAAGCTTAGTTCTTCGAGGCTTTAGCAAACTAATCAGACACGCACGCTATGTTCCATGAAGAAGACCTTTCTGACATTCCGGCAATAGGCGAGACGAATGCCGCTCGATGAGATCGCTTCTGGGTAGCCAGTAGATTGTAGGAAGCTGAATATGCCAGAACATTTTATAGATTATAGTGAAAAATGAGAGATATAATGATATATCCAAATAACATTTATAACTTTAACTGATATCTATCGTTAAAATCTGTAACAATTATTTTTTTAAAAAAGGCATCTCCTTATCGTGCAACTGAAAGTTGCTGATGGCTTGCGCCATTTATCGGAATAAATATCAACTATTCTCGTTGATTTTTAATTATTACAGAATTGGCCAAATACACAACGAGAATAGTTGATATTTATTCCGATAGATGGCGCAAGCCATCAGAACTTTCAGTTGCACGATAAGGAGATGCCTTTTTTCATAATTTATGCACCTTATCCCAGTACAATATCACATTTTTACTATATTTTCACAATTAATTTTTTGTCAATGTGTTTCCTTTTATCTCTACACACCTTACTACAATGTTAAAGTTATGAGCCAAGCCCTCTCATTACATATCTTTTATATTTGCACTAAGGTCTGTAGAGATGAAAGGAAACGTATTACCAAAAAGGTAATTGTTGCAGATAATAGAATTCGTTATATATTTCTTTATTCTGGAGAGTGATTAGATAGACGTAAATGAATAAAGAAATATTACTGACCTGGTACTTGGATCCAGTGATAGAGCCTGAGATAGAGCTTGAGTTTCATGCAGGGTCGTTCTTCTTATTCTAGACGTTCTTTGGTGGTCTTGAATCGTCCAAGGAGATGCTTGATGGTAGATCGTTGAAGTTCTTGAGCCATAAGGAGTGAAAGAGGTTAGCGCACAGAAGTAGCTACATTCACAATACTTACTGTTAGTTATAAAGATATTTTGAAATAAAGCGCTTGGTTTCTGGTCATATTTGTGGTGATCATTCTCTTGAAAGAGTCCCGTTTTACTTCTTTAATACTTAAATGCTGGTCGCTGTTTGCTTCGAAATGGTTCATCTTATTGGATTTATTAAATCCTTCTGTGAGAGGGGAAAACCGGAATTGAATCTCTTCAGAAATTGAAATTCCAGAATTCCAGATGTGTAGTAAATTGGCCAATTTTAAGGATTTCATTGAGAAAAATGATAGAGACAAAATTTTGATGATGACGGCGGTGACAGAAGACACAGGAAGTGGGTTCCTGGCGTTTGGCCGTGTGGACTAACCGGGAAGACGGTGACGAGGAGGATCCCTCTAGTGGCGGACAATGAAAGCAAGTCCATCTACTGTACATAGTAATGGTGATGGTGTCTTGTCCATTCTCCATTGAAAGGCCCATTGCCATTGCCCCGTTAGTCACAGGTGTACAGACTTCGGTCTAGGTATCCCACCATCCAATTGTGCCCCGTTAGTCAGCCACATTTCAAAGTTCCCTGTTCACGGTTACCGTAGCGGCTCGTAGCTCACGACACCGTACTACAGGACAGTCCCTTACTTGTACTGCTTCTCCCGCCCGCCACGTAGAGGAGGACTTCTGGGCAGGGAATATATTTATTAAATTCCTTAAAGCTCCTGGCAATAAAGTATATAAGCTGTATCCACAATGAACCTACATTAAACCTTGTAGGCAAACAACGATTGCAGAAAAACGTCGTAACACTAGTAAAATCTATATATTTATATCAGTCAATATCGTAATTTCGAATGGATTGCTCAATATTCAGATATATCATATATACATATAATACTCACATTCTAAGTATAATTGTATAACGAATCTAAAGTTTTACGAAGGAGCCTCTTTTATTATACTTATGCAAGCTTTCGAACCGTTAGTATAGTCATACTAGCCACGCCTGTGGAAGAACCGATAGGTTCGAAAGCTTGCATAAGTATAATAAAAGAGGCTCCTTCGTAAAACTTTAGATTCGTTATACAATTATACTTATTATACGGAGTTTACCTGTAGAAACTCACATTCTAAGTATTTAGGATTATTTTCCTACTAACCTTTATAAACTTCCGTGAATTTCAACTGTGCGACACCAGAATAGAATCTAGATATTCGAATATGTGGAAAAATAATTTAAAAAATAAAAGAATAAAAAAGTAGAGGTAAAGTCTGCAACATGCTGACGAGGACCAACAGCCCGAAAGGCGTTCGTGGTTGACTTTTCTTGATTTATATAAAAAAAAGGTATAACCTAATATAAAGGAACAGGTTATATCAACGTTTAGTTGATTTCTATACCACTAGATGGCGCTATGCCATCTAAAAATTCATATGAACGTGGTCAGGATATGTCTTTTTTATTTTAAAAAATATCGAATATATATATTTAAATTAATAAATACATAGTTATTATAATGGTACTTGCATTCATATGCATAAAAAGCACATATTCCTCAAAATAAATGCATTGCTTTGTACAATTTATTAAAAGAGAAATGTGCCTTTTTTTGCATATATATATGCATATTGAAACTTTGCCATATAATATATTAATTTATTACAGTTGCATAATTGTAATATCAGAATTCCGAAAAAAGAGAGGCGGCAAAAATATCTAGAATTCGTTAATAAATGGACAACCCATTTTTTACCTTCCATCTGCAGTTTTTTAACACTTTTGTTAATAAGGCCTAATTGTTTTTCTTAAAACGGTAATTAGAAAAAATGAAATAAATCGATTTTTTTTCTTTATAGGGAACAATTCTTGTTCATTATAGATAATTAATTGTAAAGGAATGTGTGCTGGGGAGATATTTAATCAAAAAGTTGCTAATTGCAGAACATTTTTTTTTTTTCTTGGAATTCTTCTCATAAACTTTTGTTGGAAGGAAAAGCTGTTTTCTTGATAGCCCAAGGGATCTCTGAGTGCCACAGAAAAACATTCCACATAAAAATATTATTCATTATTTATAAATATTTGTTGAATTTTTATTTATATATTAATTATTACACATGATAATCTTTCATTTAATTTTGTGAAAGAATAATAACCTAATGTATATTTCTATCTATATTTTTATAATTAAGTTTTTTCAGTTTATATTTTATTTAAACGCGTACTTACGTATTTTATTAAATTTCTATTTCTTCATTTATTTTACACATTTATTTATTACATTTATTCATTTCATAAAGATAAAAAAGAATTATATACAGTATATTATATTCTTTGAAAATAGAGCAATCCATAAATAAATCTTTAATTAAAAAGGCATATATTGGATATTGTCCATAATATAATTATATATATATCAATTTTTTTCTCCCCATTGAATATAAGATTTTTTTAAAACTTAATTCTATTGACGTTATGTGGCGCTGAGTTTGTTGTTGACACACATTAAATATGTTATAACACCTTGATAAAGGTTGGCGTTCAGCCCACTGAAATATTAGTAAAATAAATGATATTTTGATCCAATTAATGCCTTTTAAATTAAAAATATATTATATGCATATATTACATGTATTTAACCCTCTCTATATTTATATTAGGAAGATTAACATTGTTTTGAAAAGAAGGCAAAAACTATATTTATTAACCGAACGGAAAACTTCAAAATATCTACCAGAGTAGTCTTGATTTAAAAAAATAATTATCCATTTATGTTCAATACATTAGAACCTGTCTTCACAAAGTTTTTACGTATAATAAATATTTTGATATTACAATTATGTTGGTCAGAAATATTAACATTTTTGAATAATAAAATTAATTATTTTTATTTATTAGCCTTTATTAATTTCAAACGCTCAAAGAACCTGAATATTTATATATCAGTTGCATTATATAAAAATATAAAAATTTCTCTCTCCTTTCTTAAATATTTTTATTTCAACACACTAAACGCGATATACTTATTGCGTCTATTTACAGTTTTAAACAGAAGCAGTTATAAACATAAAAAAAAAATAAAAAAATAAAGGGAAACAATAAGATATATTAGGAACCTGATCCTTCCAGGTTAGAAAGATAATTATAAATATATTTACAAAAATAGTTAAATCTGTGATAATTATATCTATTATTTACAAATTGAAATAGATCTACAACATTATTTATTGTCTGTTGTCTAGCGGTAAATAAATTTCAAATTTATTATCAATGTAAATAGAAGAGATTTTTCTAAAATTTAAATATGCAAAAGCTTAACAATTATATATTTTTAGAAAACCTTGCAAACAATCGTCATATTGAAAAAGAAAGAAAAAAAAAACATATATAAAATAAACTATTTGTTTAAAAGGGTAGAGAGTATTTGGAAGATTTTTAGAACGAGACACATTTTATCTTTTGCTTCTTTTTTTTTTTCAAAATTAAATGCCCCCCAAGCACTTCTATTTCCTTTAAAAGCAGTCTTTAAGAAATTACCCACGTTTAAAAGTTAACAAACAGCCAATAAAGGAAGATAAAATAGGGTCGTTTTTAAGACAAGACTACTATTCAGTATTCTAGTCTCGTTTCCACTTACTTTTTAGAAAGAGTATGCTATGGTACACAATTATGCTACTCCTTTATTGAAGAGAAACTTTTTTACTTGTTTTAAATTCTTTTCTACAAAGCGCGCAACGTAATTTTTGGTATCGTCTGAAAGTTTATAAAAACGAAAATGTTTTGAGAGGGAAAATGTTTGAATTATTTTCAAAAAATGCTAAATATATTAAATTTATCTACGGTATTTTATATAAATATATTTTCCTCTATACTTTATATATAATAAATATATTGAAAATATAAAATATTTTATATATAAAATTTGTAAATTCTATTGAATATTTAAGGATATTTTAAAATGATAAATATTTAGATATAGAATATTAATATGAGAGACATTAGTGTGCGCCATCTGTTATCATTGCAGTGAAGGCAGTAGAAAATAGTTTTAATTCAAAAATAATTATACGCGTCGAAAGATTTCATATTTCATATATAATATTTAATTTTATTATTTTTAAAATTAATATAATCAAAAAGAGAAATAAGTTCTATTTTATTTTTATTACCGCAAATATGCAACATGGAAATAGTAATAATGCTTACAATAATATAAATAATAACTATAAAACCTGATATTTTTAACCTCTAATTAATAAAAACATTTTAAAAAATATGTTTTATTTAAATTTTCATACCATGAATAATACTTCTTCCAAATTAAATATCCATTGTTTTAGAGAATATTTCTGCGAAAAAAAAAGATTGTAATTGAAATGTAAAATATTATAATATATTTATAATTTAATATTTATAATATTAAAATTGAAAAGGATTCAATAAAACTGTGTCCTTTAAAATAAATTACATATGTGTATTTATAACTACATGAAAATTAATATAAACTTTGTTATATATTTTCTAAAATTCAATTTTAATTTCGTTAAAAGAATCTTAAAAAAATAATTTCTGAAATATAATGTGTAATTTATTTATTTATTATAAAACACACGCTATATCCTTTATGGGTATTTGCATGTAAACGTCTAATCTATTTTATGTACATAGTTTTTAAATATATATACAAATTATTTCTAGTTTTAAAGAGAGACTGAAAGTTATTCAAATTTACATTTTAGATCAATAGCTATACAAGAAATAAAGTTGTATATTTTAATCTGTTATTTATCCAAACTTATTTGACTAAAATAAATTCTTCGAGTTAAAATAGAAAAATAAAATGGAGATTGAAGAGGAGTGTCTTGTGTGAATTTTATTAGCAAGCTTTCGGACGTCTTTCTACAGGCTTTTTTGATAAATAAACAAAAGACGAGATGAGTTTTTATAAGATAATATATTGTTCAAATTAGGTGTTACATTGCTTAATATATTATCTTGTTAAACAGGATATAAGTTAGGAAATATACTATTAAGTGCTTAGATTCCAAATAAAACAAATTTTGTACTGTCCTTTTTACAGAATATTTGATTCAACAATGACCAAAAGCTTTATTAAGACCTTTTAGTCTTATACAGATTCTCCGAGCAGAAATGCAGGATACATGCAGGAATATATATTATATATTATCTTATTAAAACTTATCTCGTTTTTTGTTTAGTTATCAAAAAAAGCCTGTAGAAGGACGCATGCTCCGAAAGTTTGCTAATAAAATTCACACAAGAAACTCCTCTTCATCTCCGTTTTTATTTTGCCAAACTTATTTAATATATTCTAATAAAATCACATTTGTGTTAGAAAGAGTGGTAGTGCTTATATTCTTAGAGCATGTCTACAAGTCCACTTATCTCTAGCTATATTTATGCGAAGAATAGAATTCCCTCGAGGTATGACTGGAAATGTATATACGATTGGAAATATTTCTATGAAAGATAGACACTTCGGCCAGTTAGAGTTTTTTATTTTCTCAACATTACGACAAAAATCTTTGTCTTCGTCAGGAGAAGTAAATAAAAATAAAGCATTTGGCAAGGTGTTAAAAATTGTTCTGAGTTGTTAGGGCGTTCTTACGTGATTTACGATAATTGTAATATGTATGTATTTTATATTATAATTCATATATATTTTTTAAAATAAAGGTAATGAAAGTATAAAAAAATAGTTTCGTGAGTATCGGCCTGAAAACACCTACAACCTCTGCCAATAGATGTCGTCTATTTCTAGTCTGGGACTGGTGTGGGAGTCGTCTACTGCTGTGGTCCTGTTTCCTGGGGCTGATAATTGTGAATATCTGTTTATACCCCGCCCAGAAGTCCTCCTCTACGTGGGGAGAAACAGCACAAGTAAGGGACTGCCCTGTAGTACGGTGTCGTGAGCCGCTATGGTAACCGTGAACAGGGAACTCTGAAATAAGGCTGACTAAAGGGGCAATGGCACCTCCCTTCCTTTCCATGGAGGACAAGACACCACCCTCTGTTTATATTGGCTCTAGAATGTAAAGTACTGTAAATACCCGTTAATTGATATTCGAGTTCTTATGTAATGTGGATTAAAGATGACAATAAAGTAGGAGTGTTACCAGACTTGCTGCCGGTTGCTGTTGTGACTCTCTCCAACACCACAGTAGCTTCTGGTAAATCTCTCCTCGTGTCCCCCCACCAGTGGTAAGGCCGAGAGATACTACCAGAGGAAAGGGGATCCAACTGAATGATGGTTCTAAGAGTGTCTTCGGGCTGTCTGCAGGGTAGAGCTGCAGAGGGAAAGCAACGGAGCCAGGGTACGTGATCCACGGTGGAGGAAGCAGCGTCGTCGCGAAGAACCAGAAGGGAAACGCGCGACAATATTGCCACGTGGAAAATTAGGGAAGACAAACTTCAGGATGACACAGCAATTTATTTCAGGCAAGAACAAACTATGAATGGTAAACAAAAGATAAGCCACGAGGGAAATTTACAGAGTAGCAAAATATAAACATAAAAATGACCACTCTGTTATAAAGATAATGAAATTAATAAATACTTTGTTACACCATTTTCGTTTGGCACTCGAAATGATAAACAAGTAGCATTGTTTCAATGCATTTTAAAAGGGAGAGGTTCATCTTTTGGTATATATCACACAACTCGATTCTTTATATTATAAAGTAACTCGTTATAAGTGACTCGTACCTAACACATTTGTGTTCTTGGCACATGAGTGTTATTTTATTTGTTATGTCTTAAATGGTCAATATATCTTATAAAATTTGCTGTCGTACTCAGTTTAGAGTTCTCATATTTAGGATATCCCCATATACGTAAATTAGTAAGAAATATATATATATTTTTATAAATAAACTTCTAGGTAACAGTAATTATTGATATTACATCAAATCAAATCAATGCTACTTATAATTATTGATCATTATCATTAGAATGATGATAAAAATGAAGGATAATTCTTATACAGAATACTAATTTTTCCCATGTATTGATAAAACTCCACGGTCTTAGCAAAATTAGCCTGCTGGATGATTCTATTTACTTATAAAATATGAGTATAAATGTATTACAGAAGGTAAATATATAACATAATACATACACGTTAATGCGAAAATATGCAAATTCTCCACAATCATAGTAAATTGAGCCTATTTACTTGAACTATAAGTAGGAATGTATCACAGTTAACAAATATCTAACATACTCTCTCTCTCTCTCTCTCTCTCTCTCTCTCTCACATACATGTTAACACGAAAATATGAAACTTTTCCACAATCATAATAAATTGCGTCTGCTGAATCATATTTACTCAAACAATTAGTATTAAATTCAGTAAATAGAAACATCCAGCACAGACTCAATTTAATATAACTGTGAAGAATTTGCATATTTTCCATTAACATTTATGTAAGTATGATATACATTTGCGCACCTTTTCTCTCTGTGATACCTTTAATACTAATGCTTGAGTAAATAGAAACATCCAACAGACTCATTTACTATAACTGTGAAGAATTTGCATATCTTCCATTAACATGTATGTAATTATGTTATATCGTTGCATCAATTTTAAGGCGCCCTACATTTATTCAAAATATTACATGATATTTAATTAAAATATATTATTTAGATTATCATAAATCCTTTTTATAGTTTCATTTCTCTTGTAATATTTTATTGTACATATATCTTGATTGCTTATTGGAGCGAGGGAGGACCAAGACTGCGGATCACGACCTACGAGGAAGACGACAAATAAATAAACACAATAACTTTAAAAGGTAATTTACTTTTACTTATTTGCTTTGAATATGGAAACGCGCTCGGGAAACGTGTATAACACCAAGAAGGAAGAAACCAAGGTCGACGACCCTGCAAAGCTGAAACTTGGTGCAACAATATATTTACATATTTCGATACATTTTTACTTCTAGTTTAAGTGAATAGAAACATCTCCAGTAGACTCAATTTACTATGACTATGAAGAATTTGCATATCTTCGCATTAACATGTATGTGGTTGTTATATATTTACATATTTCGATACATTTTTACTTCTAGTTTAAGTGAATAGAAACATCCAGTAGACTCAATTTACTATGACTATGAAGAATTTGCATATCTTCGCATTAACATGTATGTGGGTGTTATATATTTACATATTTCGATACATTTTTACTTCTAGTTTAAGTGAATAGAAACATCCAGTAGACTCAATTTACTATGACTGAGTAGATTTGCATATTTTCCTGGCAACATGTATGTGGTTGTTATATATTTACATATTTCGATACATTTATACTTATAGTTTGAGTGAATAGAAACATCCAGTAGACTCAATTTACTATGACTATGAATAACTTGCATATCTTCGAATTAACATGTATGTGGTTGTTATATATTTACATATTTCGCGATACATTTATACTTATAGTTTGAGTGAATAGAAACTTTCAGTACACTCAATTTACCATGACTGTGGATAATTTGCATATATTCGCATTAACATGTATGTACTATTGTTGTATAATTAAATTCTGTGATAAATTTATACAGATTTTGTAAAAACAAAATTTTAGCAGATTCAATTTGCTATAACTTTGGAGAATTTGCGTATTTACGCATTAAAATGTATGTGATCATGTCATTTTTGCTTTTCTGTGATATGCATATAGCATGCAAATATATTGAATTCTCACAATACATTTCAAATATAAAAATATGCAACTTTTATATATTTAAATTTCCTAACCACAAAAAGCAGCTCCTTTATTGCACAATTAGCAATTTCTGCACTCTCTCGATATAAGAAAACAGGAAAAACGTATATAACACTCAAAGACAAAGAAAAAAGTGTTACATAGTGTTATTCAGTAATAGAAATAAATAGACAGTACTATAACACCTGATATTAGTGATATGAAAGTAGAAATAAAAAAAGGGAAATTTGCAATATCAGTTAAATACCAGAAGAACAAAAAAAGTAGCCAAGATTTATCAGTTCAGTTATTAGGAGAGATAAAAAAAAGGATAAAAGTAAACCAACTGGTAAAAAACTTTGCTCATTGTGCTGAAGTTACTCCACTTTCGGGAAAACAATAAACTCTTGTTTTTTCCCTCTCTTTCAGGCCTAGATATAGGAAGGATTAGCAGAGAGCTACTATTAGTAACTCGTACGGATATTAATTGGATAAGTATTTATTGATTTCATAGAGATAAATATCACGATTTTTATATATTATATATTCCCTTTATTTTATATATTAATATCGTTTTGAAAATAGAGCAATCCATACTTAATTCATTAGATAATAAAAGGCATATATTGGATTTAATAAAATATTTATTTTGTCAATATTTCGGCTGGCTGAACGCCAACCTTTATCGAGGCATTACATCTTTGTATACACAAACTTAGCTAAGTTTGTGTATACAAAGATGTAATGCCTCGATAAAGGTTGGCGTTCAGCCAGCCGAAATATTGGCAAAATAAATCTTTATTAAATCCAATATATGCCTTTTATTATCTAATGAATTAATATATTATGATACATTAGCATGCCATCTGTTATCAAAATTCGAAATTATTATAGACGTGTATGATTCTTTTAAAATAGTAGAAATTGTTTTATTTAAAAAAAATCATACGCGTCTATAATAATTTCGAATTTTGATATTAAAATATATTAATCTGTTTATGGATATGCAAATAAAATCGATAAAATTAAGTTAAAAATTTTCATTAATATTTTCTGAAAAATAATATTGTTACTGTATAATATTTGCATAGTTTTAATATCTCTTTTTTTTCATATTTGTTATGTGAATTTTATTATAATAATTTTTATGTCAATTTATAGCCAAAATTGAATTTTTTTAAAAAGCTTGTTTTAGCATGCATAGTCGATAATGTTTAGATAGAAAACTGCACTTAGTGTGATTGTTATTGGTAGTGCTAATTCTGGTACCTATTTGACAAGGGAAATCCATGACAATACAAGTATTTAGGCATTATATACTTGTATATAGAAAAAATTGAAAAATATTTTAATATTTTCTTCTGGAAAATAAATTATATTCTTTATTTTCAATTTTAACGAATACCCACTTGTGTGATATATATATTTATACTAGCGAATATTCCCGGCTTCGCCCGGTTTTTATCCGAGTAAAAGTTTGCCTGAAGGAACATTTGTTAAAACGATTCTAGCAAACATCCAATCCCTACTGAATCTATACTTGTCTATATTCTCGATAATTTGAAATTTTTTCCTGGTCCCTTGCAAAGAGATTTGAACGTTGTATGTAATCATAAGTATTTGGATATTATTACAATCATTATTACAATTATTATTTTATTTTCAAAGCGCTATATCCCGCAAGGGATACTTGCGCTAAACAAGGAGAAAAGTTTATTTCGTAAGGTGGAATCCTCTGGTGTATAATTAGCAGCAAACATAAAAATTCCGAGGATAAGTTTCTTTTATTTCAAAAATAATAATACTTCAAGCTTTCGGGCGTAAATAGCCCTTCTTCAGGAATATAGGAAATAATTTCAAATATAATTTCAAATAGAAATGTTTGTATACAATTAGATGGTATTTTTCTTTGGTCCTGCATAGCGTGAGTGAATCTCGTATCCACGTGATTTAGTTTAAATATAAAAACTTTTATAAAGAGAGGTGTTTTGCCTCTAGAAATATTGGCCGATTACATTGAATATATTGAAAGGATTACTTGTCTTAAAATGAATATTCTAAGTCTGAATTAAATTTTATAAATATAAATTAATCGGGAAATTGCTATTGTTTATCTAGAATGTAGTTTTATGTATCAGGATTGTGTATTAAGCTATTGTATATTTCTGGAATATCTATAGTCTATTGATGCTCTGGTGTTTTTTGGATACTATTGCTTCTAAGATTAGTCTTTTATGTTTATTTTTTATGTTGGTGTAGTAGGTTTTTGGTTCAGCTAAATTAAAAGTATGGCCTGTTGTTTTAATATGTTGAAAGATAAGTGATCTATTGTCTTTGTTTTTTATATTTCTATTGTGTTCATTAATCCTGTCCTTGACTGACCTGCCTGTTTCTCCTACATATATACTATTACAATGGTTACATTTAACGGAATAGATGGCCTGTTTGTTGTGTATTGGTAGGATAGGGCTATTGTTTTTGGTGTTAGGATTTCTAACTATAGAACCAATGTTTGGAGTATTTTCATAAAAAATTCTGATTCCGTGTTTTTTAAGTTCTCGGGCTATTTTGATGTTATTGGGGGAATAAGGTATGATGCATGTTGATCTATATGTCTGGTTATTGTTGATTGTGGAAGGGTTATAAAAATGTCTTAGTATAAATATTTTGGGTATCCTGCTATGAGAAGGTTTTGCATTATATTTTGAGTTTCTATTGTTTTAAATGTTTGATTGGAACAATGGGTATGGATCCTTTTTGTGAGGGTTTTTATGGTGTTTATTTTATGATTTAAAGGGCAATATGAGAAGTAGTGTATATAGTTGGGTTGGAAAGTGGGCTTATAATATACTGTTGTGTTGAATTTCTGGCTTTGCCTGGTGATGAAAATATCTAAGAAAGGTAACGTGCCATTGGTTTCTTTTTCTAGGGTGAAGTCTATTTCTTTATGAAAGTCTTTTAATTTGGTTAAAATGCTATCTATTGTTTCTGTGTAGCATAAGCAGAATATATCGTCTATATACCTGCTCCATATTTGAATTTCTGTTGGGAAGTGGCCAGTAATCTGTCGGTCTATCTGTTGCATGACTATTTCTGCTAAAGGGGATGATAGTGGGCTTCCCATTGGGGAGCCTTTAGTTTGTTTGTAATAATTGCTATTGAATGAAAGTTTATTTACATAAGTTATTTACATTATTCAACACATGAAAACATTAGAGATCCAGATTTTGTAAAAAGTTTATAATGTATTTACAAAATGTGAATTGAAGTTCATTCTTCATTCTATAATCTTGAAATGCTGGGCAATCGATCAGTAGATGTCTTGTTCTAAAATATTTCTGTACATAGTTTTGTAAATAACTTTATCAAGAATATCTCTCGTGCATCAGGTATATAATCAGAGAAAACGTCTAAATATAGTATTAGATTGGTATGGAAGATTAAACAAGGAAAACAAGGCTTCGCTGTGTATTTTTAAGCCCAGTAAAGAAAGTTATTCTATTTATCAAAGGAATAAAATTGCGCTAAAAATAGTTAATTTACATATATAGATAGAGCGTAATCTCAATATTTTAAAGTTTATTATTTTAAAATTTATTAATATTAAAACTTGCTTTTGTGGTATTGAGGAAAAAATCTCAAGACATCTACTGATCAATTGCCAGCATTTCAAGATTATAGAATGAAGAATGAACTAGTTGTTTGTGAACTTAACGATTTGATTTCCGATAAAAAATCATATTTAAAGTTCAATTCATTTTATTAATACATTTTAAAATTTCTACCAAATCTGGATATTTAATGTTTTCATGTTTTTAATAATGTAAATAACTTATGTAAATAAACTTTTCTCCTTGTTTGGCGCAAGTATCCCTTGCGGGATATAGCGCTTTGGAAATAAAATAATTGATAATTTAAAAATAATATATTAGGTTTTTTCAGAGAAAGAAGAAGAAAAATAAAAGATAGAACATTTATCTATGGAGAATTTTATTTAACAAGATCTTCACAATCAATCTCACAATTTTCAACCTCAAACTGAAAGGAAAAGATTTAAATAACTACTTTTATTAATCGTTTATATCCTGTATGGGACTTTGATTCCAGTAAAAGGCTTGTTGTTGCTGTTGTATATAGTCACAGTGTAGAAAATATTATACTATACCTAATACATATAGGCTTCTCTCTGTATTCTTAGTTCTCTTCTCTTACTCTGTAAACTGGCGAATCCTTTATAGGACGAGAGGTCCTCAATAAAGACTTTTGCTGTGGTATTAATCGTTTATATAAGATTATATAGCCTTAAATAAAAATAAATATGTAAATATATGAATAAATAAGATTAAAACAGGATAAATAGGTAAATAAATACAAATGAAAACACCCAAAGGCGAATGTTTCTTTTCACAAAATGAATCAAACTTCTACTGTACTTACTGCGATAATAAAATATTGAGAGGGCTTGATAAAATAGATAAATACATTTTAAATTTAAAAAGTAAGAGAGCGCACAAACAACTAACAAACGACATCTATTTATATACAGAGTAATAGATAACAAAGTAACAAGTCACTGGTCAAAGAATAATAAATCTATTATTGTCCTATTTAGAAATGCTAAAGAATTATCGTTCTCAATTTCAACAAGATTAAATTAAACTATTTTTATAAATATCAGGAATTATATTTATTTTATATATATAAAAATAATATAAATAAGGTTTATTTAAGTAATTTTTAACTTTTTATTCTTATATTATAAGAAAATATTTTAATAGCAGAAGATATATACCCATAATAAAACAAAGATAACTTCATAAAAGAAAATATAAATTAAAGTCAATGTTAGAGATTATGTTTAAAATATTTATGATATTTAAATTATAAAATATTTCTCTTGTATAAACATTTTAAATATTATGCAGAAAATATTCTTATGTTTTATATTTTATATATATGATTAATTGTACTTGAACTCTCGGATAATTATGAGTTAACCCGAGAACTCTGAGATCATTTATTTAGAAGAATAATGACGTTTTTTTAAAGAGAAGAGAGAAAAATAATTTAATATTATTATAATAAATGAGAAGACAGGATGGTATAATCAACAGTGTTTTTAACTATAAAGATAGAAATATTTGGAAAATAACTTTTTTCGTGCACATACAGATATTTAGATAATATAAATATATATATATTGGATTAAATAAAATATATATTTGCCAATATATGTATTTTTATTATTTAAATATTTAAATAGAAATTGCTCTATTTTCAGAACATACGAGGTGTGTTCAAAAGGTATCGCGACTTTTGTGTTTTTTCAAAAATTATTTATTTATTCATGAATACCTATTTTGTCCCCTTCAAAGTAATCCCCATGAGATATTATACACTTGTGCCAACGGTTTTTCCAATCTTCGAAGCACTTCAAAAAATCATTTTTTAAAATATTTTTCAGCTCCTCCTTCGATGCCGTCTTTATCTCGTCAAGCGTAGCGTAACGTCGTCCTTTCATGGGCCTCTTCAGTTTAGGGAACAAGAAAAAGTCACAGGGGGCCAGATCTGGGGAATACGGTGGCTGCGCGGCATCATTAGTGTGTTGTTTTTGGCCAAAGAGTCGCGCACAAGCAACGATGTGTAAGCAGGGGCGTTATCGTGGTGCAAAAGCCAATTTTTGTTCCTCCACAAATCCGGGCGTTTCTGGCGGATTGCTTCGTGCAAATTGCGCATAACTTGCAGATAATATTCCTTATTGACCGATATACCCTGTGGAAAGAACTCATGATGCACCACGCCCCTGTAATCGAAGAAAACTGTTAGCAAAACTTTCACATTCGACCGAACTTGGCGCGCTTTTTTCGGTCTTGGTTCGTGCGGCAGCTTCCATTGAGATGATTGAGCTTTGGTATCCACGTCATAACCATAAACCCACGCTTCGTTCCAGTTATGACCCTCTGGAGCAAATTTGGGTCGTCGTTGATAGAGTCCAACATCTCATTAGCAATGTTCATGCGATGCTGTTTTTGGTCGCAATTGGGCAATTTTGGTACGAATTTCGCGGCGACCCGTCTCATGCTCAAATCATTGATAAAAATTGAATGGCACCACCCAATCGATATGTTTAGGTCCTCAGCAACTTCTCTAACGGTGATTCGACGATTGGCCAATATCATTTTCTCCACTTCATTAATTTTTTCGTCTGTTGTTGAAGTGCTCGGGCGTCCGGCACGCTCTTCGTCGTTCACATCTTCTCAGCCTTCTGAGAACATTTTGTACCACCGATAAACGTTGCTTCTATCTAAGGTAGCTTCTCCGTATGCCACAGTCAACATTCGGAATGCATCCGCGCACTTAATTTCGTTTTTCACACAAAATTTGATACTGGTTCTTTGATCCATTTTTTTAATAGGTAAAAATCGAAGACGATCCAAAACACCTGCAAGTAAAGCAGCTGTCAACAATTAAGTGAACATTCAAAATGGCCGAGCTTGTCGGCATAAGTGAGAGACATGAGTACCAACATAAAGCCACAAAAAGATCGAAATTCGAATATACGTAACCCGCGAAATTCAAAAGTCGCGATACTTTTTGAACACATCTCGTATAGGTATATTGTTTTTAAATAATGTAATAATAATGTGTGTGAAATATATAATATTATATAAAGAGACAACGGTCGCCTCTCCCGTCAAAATAGACGTCAAAACCAGGCGCCATCTATTGACCGTCGCCGCAACTAGCGGCCTCGGGTCGGTGACAAAGCCACAACACCAGCTTTGGCAAGCTTCTACTCGCCTTAAGCCAGGCATTACTTTTATCAAATTATGTTCTTTTATATATTCCTTTAGTTCAATTAAATTACTGATCAAAATTATTTTATTATCATACTTTCAAGATTTTAACCACGACTGCATTATATTACCATAATTCTCAACACAATCAAAATACAACAGAAAATCTCTATTCATTTTTATATAACATATATATGTTATGATTATAATGTTTTGATGTTGGAATGATAAAGAATTGAAGTCGTGAAAAAGGAAAGATAGTTATTTACTTATCAAGTAGTTTTTATTTTTAATTACTTGAAAAGAATTGCACATTAAATATTTTTCACAGTAATATAGAATTTATAAAATTAATTTTATATTCGTTAATTAAAAAATAGGTAGGTTAACTATACATATTTTTAACAAAATTTAAAGTAGTATGTTCTAAATCTATGGTTAATAATAAAAGAATAGTCAATGATGAAAATAAAATACATGTTTTTCAAAAATAAAATATTTGCATTTTAGATTATATAATATATATATATATATATATATATATATATATATATATATATATATATATATATATATATATATATATATATATGTCATAATATATGCTCTTCCAGGAATAATAAAACAAATCTACAGTCGACCAGAGAGAGAGAGAGAGAGAACGTAGCTGAGGCCGGTCACTTGATATAGCAGTCACATTCCAAGGGGGCGACCGCAGGGCCTTTTCTTGGAACCTCAGTTCTATGTTTACTCAGTCGGGGGGGTGGTGGACACACAAGACGTGCATTTCCGCGGTGGCAGCCGCTAGCGCTCCCTCTCTCCCTCGGTTTGCTGGGTTCCATCTTCCATACTTGTTGTTTCCTTATTTCTCACTCACCACATTATTATCACTATAGTGCCACATCGAAAGTCGACAGGATCATATCACAGAAAAGTCGACAGGATAAGACCTGGCCGGGAAGCAAATCCCTCATATACCGGAGTATGAAGAAACAAGAAGCCAAGCCACGATGATCGGCCAAACCCAACTCAACTGTAACCACTCCTCTTCGAATCCTCAACCCCTTCTTCGCCAACCTTTGAACCGTGATCCCGAAGAAGTATTCACCTACGACGGAGATGGAGCTGCCACACACTTCTTCCAGCACTAGATCTACCCAAGAACGACCACCGTGCCAGAGCAGGACACCTTCCATCATCATGGACAAGACTCCGCCATACCCCTGCCGCTACTGTGATGTACAACACTGGTACGCTCAGTGTCACAGACAGAACTCTCCCGAATCTCAATGAACTTACCTGCTCTCTAAACCAGCATAACCTGTAAGTGAAATTGTTTTACCCCTTCCATTCATTCTTTAAATAAGTCATTCCTTGTAAATTGTCCCAATATTTACATAATTAGCTCCATTTATTCTCTCCATGCCTATTAACAATGATTTTATTCTCCATACTATTTATCGAGATATTTGTAACTCATTTAATTAGTTACCTTACCAGAAGAATTTAACAATCGTTATTTTAATTAAATAATTTCCATTTTTAACGTAACTCTTAAAAAAAAAAAAAAACTCTTAAAAAAAAAAATTGGAATTCTACATATTAATGCTTTACGATTTTTACTATTAACAATAGATTTTTCATAATCAAATTATTTATAAAAATATGCCTCCAGCACCTAAACTTTTGTATAGACCTCTCCTACTTGTAAGCACGGCTCACGAAAAATAATTTCTTTCCCTAATCGATTCAAAATTCACCCTGTAATTCAGGCGTCGAAGAATTCCAACCACCACGTGAGCCTTACTTACAACCAACCCTTGGTGACTCTTATCTATCTTCCCCTGAATGCCCTCTCATTCTTACAACTTTGTTAACTTTATACCAGCTCAGGACCTTTTATAGAGAATTATTGATTAATCAATTATCGAACTTCTATATTGTCATTTCAAAATCCTAACCTTCGCCCTTCATTTATGATAATATATTCCGCAGTTCATCTCTAGCATATCCACCGACCCACACCATCTAGCCAATGGTGTGTTCGTCACAGGGTGCAGATTGACTAACTGCTAGATATTTATCAACCCCTTTTTGTTCGCACTTGAACAATCTGCATCGAGCGACACAGTTCGCCCCTTCTTCTCGCGCCACACGTTCGCCACACGGACCCTGTCTTCAAATCTATGTTTGTCCATTGTCCAAACCACGATATAGCCTACCTCCGATATTTCCCACGGAGGTACGTTAAACATCGTCGCTGATTCTGTCCGGTCCGTCATCATTTCGCGCAGACATGGGTCTTACTTTCAACCCACCGCGAAATCATCGCTTTGCACAAGCTCCCACGACGGTTCAAACACCTCGTGTCCGAGCAGCTTGTCACTTGTAACGGACAACGTAGTCCTCGTCCCAATTTTTGGCACTGTGCGCGCATACTTTCCGCAAATTAAATATAAGTCCGTTCGACTTCCTCACCTACACACGGGACTTTTTCCCTCGGACTCGCTACACAAGTAACTGCATAGATAAGTTAGATTGGCCCAAAGCAAGTTTCCCCTCGCTCTGTTCGCCGAAATTCTAACATTGTATGTAGTTCGATATTTACCTCAGTCCTGAGCTCACACAATTGCCAACCTCAACCTCATTTCTCGTACTCTACACTTATAGCATAGAAAGCCCATCACAAGTTTCCCCTTGCCATGTCCGCCTGAAAAATATCTTAAAGTGTAGAGTTCCCCCAGTCTTAATGATCTTCAGAATTTCATCATATGTATGTGACTCTTCTTCTCGTTGTTCACACTCCTCCATATCACTTTCCTTATAGTACATTAGATTTTGTTGTATATAACCTTGATATTTTCAAGAATTTCCTTAAATATCAAACTCTCCGGTGTTGTAAAACTGCTTGTAAATAATATTTACTTGTACCATACAATATTTTATTTACATAAAATTATGTCACCATTACCTTAACTAATTTCAACTGTAAATTATTTTCTCTATTCCTGGCTTCTCCAGCTTTAAATATACTCAAACCATGTTCAGCCTTCTTCAACGGGGGCCATATGTCATAATATATGCTCTTCCAGGAATAATAAAACAAATCTACAGTCGACCAGAGAGAGAGAGAGAGAGAGAACGTAGCTGAGGCCGGTCACTTGATATAGCAGTCACATTCCAAGGGGGCGACCGCAGGGCCTTTTCTTGGAACCTCAGTTCTATGTTTACTCAGTCGGGGGGGGGGGGGGTGGTGGACACACAAGACGTGCATTTCCGCGGTGGCAGCCGCTAGCGCTCCCTCTCTCCCTCGGTTTGCTGGGTTCCATCTCCCATACTTGTTGTTTCCTTATTTCTCACTCACCACATTATTATCACTATAGTGCCACATCGAAAGTCGACAGGATCATATCACATATATATATATATATATATATATATATATATTCACTCATGGACAAAACTTAAGTAAGTTGTACCTCTCAGCATGTATATCGGGATTCAGACAATAACTGAATTGCCTCTGTCTCCTTAAAAAAAACAGAAGACCAGAGATATCGAAGACTTTCTACCTTCTTATTATGTCAATGAGTGTATGTATATCAAAAACATGAATACACATCTATTTGATAATAAAATATTATATTTTTGTTAAATGTCAAATAAATATAAATTAAATTCAATCCAGGTCCTCGGGACGTACATGATATTAATAAATATTATTTATTAAATCTCACAAACGACTTCAAAATATTCATACTAAAATATTTATAAAGATAAATATCAAATTTTAATACGATTTAATATATATTTAGAGAGACAATAATTAATAAAAATAAATTACAAATTAATAATTAAAACATATCAGTTTGAATTATCCAAAATATATAAAATATATCTCAAATAAATTAATACCAAACGATATAAACATATCATTCAATTAATAATTCATTTTAAAGAGGTCGCTTCTCTATTTAATACGCCATCACTTACAAGAGACAATAAATATTAAAAATTGTCATAAATTCTAAATCATCCAAGAGGAAGAATGGGTCAAAAGACAAAAGGAATATTTTATAATGAAATCCGCAACAAAATGGCATATTATAGCTCTCAGAACGACCTCTTTCAAAGGCAGTTAATAAGCGATGATTACAATAATACAATGGCCACTAACAATGGAAGAATTCCAACAATGAGCCTTCGCAGATGCTGAAGGAATAGTATTAATAATGGCGCCTTTTTTTCATGCAGTGTATCTGAATGTCTTTAACGCTACATAAAGCAGGCATAATTACTTATTTCATTGATTCTCTCATTTTTATCTTTTATTTTCATTAAGTATAACTTTAATTTTAAATTAAATTTAAATCGAAATTTAATTGAATAATTGACTTATATTTTTTTAGTTCTGAGATATATTTGTTAAATTATATTAATATATAATAAAATAATTAGCTAACTAATTATGAAATATATATTTTTAATAATTAAAATATGCAATTGTATTTTTTTTTATAAATTTGTGTGTTTTGATACAAATAATTTTATAATCGTATATATATTTAATGAATAATTTATATAAAATTAAAAAGGATAATACAAAATATATTTTAAATGTAATGTGGTGTGTTTTTGGGAGCAAAAAGAAATCAACGAATACAAAAAGTGAGTTTATTATTTTCGTAAATGAATACCAAATATTTTTCTAGTATCAAATAAATATTTATATAAATATTTTATACATATGGTAGAAACAGAAAAGATATTCAAACTGATTTTAATCGTATCATATAACTTTATTATCATGGATGAATTGCAGCCATCAATATGATATATTTTAACCACTACTGATTAATATAAAATAACAAATATATATATAAATTATTCAAATATATAATTTGTTCTGAGAATTCTTTTATATTTGGTCAATCACGTCTGTTCAAGTCTATAAAAGGATTTCGTACCTATTTTGTATTTTGATAAAAATTCTATTTTCCTAATCCTTTTTTGTTATATTTTAAGAATAAAAGTTTTGTTTTGACAAAGTAAAATAGAAGATACTTTTGAAATTCAATTCGTCCTTATTTTCCCTTTTAGCTAAGATCATTTTACAAAGCTTTTTCTACAATATTTTCTACACATATTAATAGAAACATTGGGAAGGCTGATCTTGTCTTAATGGCAAAGAATCAGCAAAATAATCTTCTGTTTCAATATTAAGGTTAAAACATTAAGCTTATAGGGATAGGTTTCTATTATTCATCTTAATAAAAGCAAATATGTAAATAAGAAACAAAAACATTCGATTTTTTATAGATCATTTGTTGAATATAAAAATATTCGAAAACCTTAAGCAATATTGCATGAGGTTTTTAAATTGTTATATATATATATTCATTTCGATTTTCCTAAATTTACCCTCGGGTTCATGCTAAGAGCAGAATGCGGACACATTATATGGTAAATGGAAATTTTGCCGGGAGGAAATTGATCTGATGAGACAAGGATCGCTTCTCCCGTCAAAATAGACGTCTAAAACCAGACGCCATCTATTGACCGTCGCCGCAACTAGCGGCCTCGGGTCGGTGACAAAGCCACAACACCAGCTTTGGCAAACCACCAGCAATTTTGACGGGAGAGGCGATCTTGTCTCTTTATATATATATTTATAAATTAAATCGAAAATTTGAAAAATTGAATATATTGTCACTGAATAATTATTGTAAATACTCTGTTGTCAATTTATCATCATCAATATTTGGCTACGTAATTACCCCTTATCATGCTTGTAGATTATCACTTGTAAAATTATTATCACATTTTGCATTATATAAAATTAATTAATAAATTATTTTTTACTTAAATTAATGATTAACAGTACATAAAATATAATAAATACTTTGCTACAATATTATATTTCTGAAAAACGGAAAATTATTTGCATTCTTAGACCTCATACACTTATCTTTTTGTTGGTTGTACCAATTATATTCCAGACCGATTATGCTTGTTGAAAAATATTGGTATTTTATTACAATATACGGTAGAGGCTTGTAGATATTTGATAGTTGTTGTTAGAGGATATAGAATATGCAACTATCTAGGACAATATGCAAAAAAGGAACTTCTAGTTGCATATTCTTTATTGCTTTAATTGGTTTAAAGATGACGAGGTGTAGTTGTCGTCTAATTTGAAAAGAGAAGAGACAAAAAAAAAAACAAGTTGAGACAGTTGTTTTATTATTTTTATCTTTTAACTGCAATAACGATGAATTATTGATTATTAATTATGTAAAACTACTGTGGGATTTATCTGTATGGATGTCACTTTGTCGTTTGCTCTTTTAGATTCCTTTAAATTTATTAATGTGGTCTTCGTACGGTAAGGTACGATAATCTATATTATTACTAGACGGGTGACCCAGGCTTCGCCCCGGGATTGACCCGTGTGCATATCTACCCGAGTGATATATATTTAGATAAGATTTTTTCATAATTGTTTGTTATTAGCATTATCTATTTGTTTGCATCAGCATAATTTAATCTAATCTTTGATAGAGGGCGCTGTACGTGAGCTAAGTAGAATAATTTGAATATATAGTTTTAATAATTGATTTATATATATTTTTAAAATAGCCTATCGTCTTCCCCGTATTTTCTTTTACCTATGTATGGAAATTCTGGTTTGAATTAGTGAACTACTGCGAATTTGTATACCGGACATACAAACAAACATACATACAAACATTTATTTATATATATATAGATATCTCTCTCATACACAAAATATTCAGCATATATTATAATCATTTTTTCCAATTTATATATCTTAAAAAACTAAATCATTTTTGAGATTTATTCGTATTTTACAAGTAATGTACTTCTTAAGCAGCAAAATAAACACAATTTAATGATATGCAAATGGGCGCTGTTGAATGACCATAACCGAATACATTTTATTATTATTATGTTGTTTACGAAAGAGATTAACTCTAGTATCAAATAGATATGAGTGACCATTGGTCGAAATAGATGGTCCAATGGTCAAAATAGAGAGTCCAATGGTTTAAATAGAGGATCGAGTGGTCATTATAGATGGTACAATGGTCAAATTTAAAAGGTCTAATGGTCAAAATTGAGGACTCTAGCTGTCATTGTGGCAACGAAATCCAGAGGTCTCTATAGAGGATCAAAATGATTTTAGACTACATGCTCCAAGTATAATTAGATCATTTTAAGTGGAAAATGGATGAATTATTTCTAAAAACAAATTAAACATTCCAAAGCTTTTCCCGTTTGGAATTCCAGTATTTTTCCGTTCTAATTTTTATAATGCCCAGTTTACAACGAACCATGGAAAGTTTAAGGAATTTTTATCAGCAATTGGAGGACTCTAGCTGTCACAAGGAAATCCAGGACTCGAGACACCTACTGCTGGAATGTCCACTCTTCTTCACCGCTAGACAACAGACATTAAACAATGTTGTAGATCTATAACAATTTGTAAATAGCAGAGAGAATTATCATAGATATAACCATTTTTGTAAATATATTTATGATTATCTTTCTAACCTGAAAGGTTCTAGTTTCTAATATATATTATTGTTTCTCTTTTTTATTTTTAATTATTTTTTTTTCTTGTATAATATGTTTATAACTGTTTCTGTTTTAAAAATTGTGAATCGACGCAATTATCCCTAGCCGGGATATTGCGTTTAGTATGTTGAAATAAAAAATAAAACCCTCCTAAGATTGTAAACCTTACCCACATGAATTCAGTCTCTATAACCTTTTATAATTATCTTATTCTTTCTTATCTCCACTCAATCATATTAGGATATCAAGTGTGACTCTTGATGGTGTCTGTTTGACAACCATCATGACTGGGTGAAGTAGAATGCGTCTGCCTTTGTCATTAAGACTGGGAGCACTACTCAGTAACAGGCCGACTTAGCTCTAAAAGAAATAGCCATTTCTGACATGAGGAACAGACGTCATGTGTAGTTGCTCCTAACATGGAGTACAGACACTGCTCATCCTGTATCCCTGGATTAGGAGCCCTTACAGGGTACTATCAGCCGGGCCAGCTGAGCCCAGGTTTTTTAGTGAGCTTGTTACTGTTCCCCCTCCTCCTTTTTCACCCGGGCTTGGGATCAGCAAAGGCGGAGTTTTTTTTTATGCAATTGAGTAAAGAAAATTGATATTTTTTCACGAAGTTCAAATAAAAAGAATTAATATGAAAATAATTTCCTAAAAATGTTTCTAAATGATTCCTATAAAACAAATATTGAATAATATCTAATATTATTTTATAAATACAGCCGTGAATTATATTTGGTTTTGCCATGCACAAATAGAATGGCAAACATAAAAACATCTTTAATGTCAAGCACAAACAAAAGAAAGAAAATGCCTAGAATCGAACCCAGGATCTCATTTATAATTTGGAATTACATTACTTAATACAACAATTAGGCTAAAAAACATTGAACATTAACTGGCTAATCAACTCTACGCTGATTGGCTGGTTAACGTCACATGAAAGTAGGGAACAAATCATCGTGCGAATAAAACGGACAATATGTAAATACCATGATAATAAACATATTAAATACTATGTAATTATATGAAGACCTTCTTGTGTGAAATAGTTATCTTTTGATCATATATATATTTAATATATTTATTTTAAATATTAAACTTTTTAACTTTTTGAAGTAAAATTAAATTATAATTTTTCATCACATTTTGAACTCATTATAATAGGCGCACACATTAATTCATATAAAAATTAAAATGTTAATAGAAATTGTCAATAACCTTTTCCTATTATATATAGCAAAATAGCTAAATATTTTATTTTTAAATAAACATTTCTTTAATACTATATAATTGGATACATAATAAAATTAGTTTTAGATGTGATTAAAAATGAACGAAAGTTTATCAAATCTTAATATATTGCAATGTTTTGACATTATATATCAAAATGTATATATACATATATATTATAAATAAAAAATATCTTTAGCGAATAACGAGTGATAATCTTCTCGGTATTGTTTATGCGATAAAACAGAATAAGAGAAGAAAAGTTTCTTTATTAGACAAATTATAACGGTGCGAGCTAGAGAAGGGCCTCAAGTTCCGCATCCCCTCCAAGCCCAATATCCCTGAGGTCATCAGCTCCGTCGAATCTACCATCAAACAGTACAGCCTGCAAGACAAACATTCCGTGAGAACATTGGTTGCCAATACTCTAACTAAACCTTATACTCCTCCTCCCAACTACCGTGCAGACCTAAGAACACTTCAAAGACTTAAGCAGAGTAAATCCATAGTCATCACCCGATCCGACAAGGGCTCAAACACCGTCATCATGAACCAAGAGGATTACCGAGCCAAGATGCACGATCTACTCGGAGATGATACCACCTTCTCCCCCATCTCAGACAAGGTTAGCCTCTCCCTAGTTAAAGTGTTCAGAACCTCCCTACTACAGTTGAAAAAATCTAAACATACAGGGTGATCCAAAAGTCCCGCACAACTTTAAAAATTAATAACTCCGCGAATATTTGCGCTAGAGCAAGGTGGTAAACACCATTGTGTTCAGGATGCAATGGGATTTTTTATGGCAAATAATGAAAAATTCGAAATTGATTTTAGTTACAACTTTATTCGCTAGATGGCGCTTTACCAGAATCAGCGATTCAGCGACCAAATTGTTTGATAAATTGAAAAATATAACTGAACGACACGTATTTTTCCTTTTTGAATACCAGGAAAGAACCCAAATAATATCAAATGATAAATTAATAAAACACCATTTCGCCAAAAGTTAGAAGAAATGGTTAACAATTTTTAAATACAATCTGAGATATGTAAAATAGGTATATGCAAATTAAAACATGTAGCAAAAAGAAAAAAGATATTTTAGATGCGGTTTGCTGGAATCCTCTCAGCTATTTATATTTCGAAAATAATAAATTTATAATTTTTTTAATTCAACTCTCTCTCAGTATCGATTATATTTATTTCAATTCATTTGAAAAATATTTATCTATCTCTGATGATTTATTTTACTCTGGAATGCCGCTGTTGTTTTTATCGTGTCTAATAAAGAGCCTCAGATGTCTCCATGCATCTCTATCACAGCAGCCGCAGCATTGTCCACTATCTTGGGTGTGTAAAGCAGCTGCTCTGGGTCTATGTCAATTTTCTGCAAGGATGCGGACATGAGAATATGTGGGTAGGTGTTAGTTCCACACCAGGACAGTTGTTGCATGTTCTATAGGTTCTTGTGCCATCTGGATGCATTGTCATCCTTTATAATGTTTTGTTCTAAATCTTGTTATAGTTTGGTAATTTTTCTCTCGGAGTTTATTTCACATTTTGATATTTTCTTATTTTTTGTTTAATTATCTTGTATTTTGCAAAAGCCTTACCGTCAAATAATGACATTTGTTCTTTCCTTTGGCTCAACTTTCTGGCTTCCTTTGCAAATTCAACTGCCATTTCATTACCCCCACGGGCAGGAATCCATTGTAGAATGCAGTTATTCTCCAATGATATCAGTTGAGTAAGTAAAGAATGTATTTTCTGTGTGATTATAGTATTGCCCTTCTGAATTGCTTCTAGATCAGATATGAAGTCGTTGTACGGTATATTATAATTCCTTCTGCTTGATGCAGGGATGGTTGGTTAAGGCATACATCAAAAGCTTTCCAGATAGCTGTCAGTTCACAAGTGAAGTTTGACGATATCTTTCTTGTTCCTTCTTTGATTTTGATGTATGTTCCATCTTGCAGTATTATGTTAATTCCAGCCCCTCCATTACTTATGGTAAGGTCTGATGATCCATCTGTATGTGCTGTTAAATAATTTATCCGATCGCATAAACCAATTGTGTCAAGTCCTTTCTTTTTAAGAATGTTTTTGTTCTCTTTTTTTTTATTGCAGGGTTCATTCAGGTTAAGATTGATGATTACATTTGATGGCAATGGGGTAGGAAATATTGGTTATTCTCGAATTTGAAATTCATTATGTTTCATATTTATGCTCTTTATAATATTGTTGTCGTACTGAAGTGTTGAAGATCTTTTGAGCCTTTCTTTTTGTGTCCAGTTTAAATAGGTTCTATGGGATATGTGTTCGGTTTCTTTAGTTTTTAAGCTATTGGTGAATTTTATTGTTTTTAATTGTCTTCTGCTTTCAAGTAGGTCTAGACCACATTCTCTCTGAATTTTCTAATTGTTGGTATTTGAAACAGAACCAGTGATTAATTTGGCCGCTTTTGCTTGAACACTGTCTAGTCTTCTTTTTAGTGATGAACTTGAGGGAGCCTAGACGGGTGTTGCATATTCCATTATTGGCCTTATTAAGGTGATATATGTTGTTCTGAGAATTTTGGGTTTTGCTCCCCAATTTGTTCCACATAGCCTTCTCAGAATGTTTAGGATTCGGGTAGCTCTATTTGAGGTGCTAATTATGTGTTCTGTAAATCGCAATTCCTCATCAAGTATCACACCTAGGTAATTTTGAGAACAAATTTTATCAATTATATGGTTGTTTATGCTTATTTTGGAGTTAAATTCATGCCTTTTTTCCTGTCAGTGAAGGAGACCTATAGGTTTGTGTTTATTGGGTTTTTTGTCATTTTGAGTTTCATTGCCCACTTCTCATTGATGTGTTCAGTATTTTTCTGATATTTCTATACTGCTACTTGTGTGTCATATGGCTATATAATCTGCATAACAGGCAACCTTTGTGTCTTCAGTGAGGTAAGGATGGATGTTGTTAAGGTTGTGTCGTAATTAGATGTACAACAACTCAAACTTGACCATGACTCTTTTTTTAGCTCTTATTATTTTCGTTTGGACAACAAAAAATGTCCAATTTATATACACATATATTCTTACATAATGAGACTTTAAAGAATGCAAATAATCTTCATCTATTTACATACACAACACATCTCCCCCCTTACTAATACTCCAGTCGGTCTGGGGGTTTCCTTGCTCTCTGAGGTCTAGGACTGCGGACGGGCACTTGCACAGCGGCAGGCTCCGGTTTAGGAGTGCAAGAGGGCACGTGCACAGCAACAGGCCCTGGTCTAGGAGTGCAAGAGGGTACGGGCACAGAAGCAGTCTCCTCTTTGTTTCCTGATGTAACATCTGGAACCTCCTCTTCACTTTATTTCTGACTTCCACCTACAGGCTTCTCTCCTGATGTTCGAGGAAGTATCAAATGTCTTGTCTCCACGTGTTTCTTTCTCACAGGTCGCAATTGATTGATATGCCTCTTATACACGACGCCCTCGCAACTTATAAGGTAGTGATGGTAGCTCAGTAATTTCAAAATGGTACCTTTTTACCGTTTAGGTCCAGTTGCATAGTTGCGGAAATAAACCTCGCAAACTGTAGTAAACTGCTCCTGCCTTCTTATGGCCTCATGAAATACCTCTCGCGGATTTCCCATCTTGGTATTAAATTCGAGAATCTTGATCTTAAACTTCTCTTCATTAGCAGTTCCGCGGGGTTATTCCTTTATTACAGTTTGGCGGAATGCTCTATGAGCAAATGGGAATTTTTGTAGATTCGTCTCTAAATCATCCTTCCCATTATTCTTTCTCAAAAGGTTTTTAAACTGTCTTACATATCTCTCAGCTAAACCATTTGTACTAGGATTATACGGACTGGTCTCAGTGTGCCGTATACCATTCATTTTGGTAAATTGCTCGAATTCACCGGAGACAAACTGTCTTCCGTTATCTGTAACCAAATATTAGGGCAATCCAAATCTGGCAAAATTTCTCTAAGATGATTTATATTCGTTTGGCTGGTAATATCTTTGATGATAAAAATTTCTATCCACTTTGAGTATGCGTCCACGAGAACCAAAAACATTCTTCCCATGAACGGAACCGCTAAATCAAGATGAAGTCGATGCCACGGTTTTTCGGGCCAAGTCCATTCCGAGATGGTAGCCGGGGGCATGCTTGCCGATTCTTGGCATACTCTACATTCTCTAGGTAACTCCTCGATGTTACTGTCTATGCCTGGCCACCAAAAAATACCGTCTGGCAATTATCTTCATTTTAACAATCCCCATGTGTATTTCATGCGAGTCATTTAAAATTAAAGATCTTAATTTTTGGGGAATTACCACTCTTTCAAGCCATTGAAGACAACCAAACTCCAAACTTAATTCCTCATTGATCTTATAATGAGGAGATAGTGGGTTTTCTCTCGGTACCCTTGTGAATTTCCAGTTGCCTTCTCTAACATTTCTTAATACTATAGACAGTATTTTATCTTGGGGCGTCTCATATGCCACCTCCATAAAAGAGAACGGTACCTCATTCAACCTCCTGAGAAGAAGTACCTGGTCTTCATCAAGAGACTCCCTGACACTCGATTCTAAAGGAAGACGTGACAATGCATCAACATTGGAATTATTACTAGTTTTTCGAAATTCCACAGTATAATTAAATGCAGCTAATTTTAAGGACCATCTTTTAATTCTGGATGATGCACATATGGGAATTGGTTTATGAGGTGAAAATATATGAATTAAGGGTCGGTTGTCTGTGACCAATTCAAATTTTCGTCCCAGTAAGTATTGTCTGAATTTCTCAACGCCATAAGTTATGCTCGACGCTTACTTTTCTAGTTGAGATTACCGTTTTTCCGCTTCAGTTAATGTTCTAGAAGCAAAAGCTATAGGGCATTCTTCCTTTCTATCATTTCTATGACTCAGAATTACGCCTAGTCCATAGTCCATTAATAATGATTTACATTTTTAAAATAACATTCGATATTCTTTCGTCCAATTCCATCTACAATATTTATTCAAAAGTTGATAGAATAGCGCTAAAATGTTTGCTATATTTTTTATGAATCTATAATAATAAATTAAGAGTCCTATGAAAGATCTCAATTGCGAAACATTATTTAGGTTCAGGCGTCTCTATCACTGCTTTAATTTTATTTTCTAAGGGATGCAGTCCATATTTATCCATTTTAAACCCTAAATATTCCACCGATTTCTTTTTAAATGTGCATTTATATCTGTTTAACTTTAACCTTTTTCTAGCAATCATCTAAACAATAGATCTAACTTTTGTTCATGATCGTCAAAGTCTTTTCCTGCAACCAAAATATCATCTATGTAGCAGGCCACACCTGGCAAATCAGCAAATAGACCTCCCATAATCCTCTGAAATTTATTTGGTGCTACCGCTACGTCATATGGTAGTCTTTTATAAGAAAACAACCAATTTGTTGTGTTTATATCAATAACAGCTTTGGCTTCTTCCGCTAACATTACTTGTAAGTAAGCCTGTGATAGGTCTAGAGTCGAAAGTACGGTGCTTGTAGATAATTTTGAAAAGATCTCATCGATCGATGGAAGGGGATACCTATCTAATTCTATTGCTTTATTAGCTGTACATCTAAAATCACCACATATCCTTACACTACCATCCTTTTTTAATACTGGTACTATTGGAGCGGTCCAATATGCATGAACTATAGGTTATAAAATGCAAGAATTCACTAAACGATCAATTTCATTATCTACTTTGTTTTTTAGAGAGAAAGGTAAACTTCTGGCCTTACAAAACACAGGAGTCACATCCTTTTTTAAATTAAAATTTATTTTAACATCCTTTAGACAGCCCAAATCTTTGTTAAACAAATCTGCATATCTATCAATCAAACTATTCTTATTAGATTCATTATTGAAATTTTTAATGCTAAACATTCTAGAATTCTCAAGTTTTAACTGTTTAAGCCATTCTCTTTCTAACAAAATTACCTGGATTTTTCATTTACAACTATTAATCGTAAATATTGGTTGGCTTCTTTTACAAAAACACTTTTGACCTATAATCTCTATTGATTTACCACAAAAGGATTTTAATCTTAAATTTGTTGGAAATACAATTTTACCTTGCCAATAAATCTTATAAATATCTTTAGGTATTAACGTAACTGGACTTCCTGTATCTATTGTGAAGGACTAAGAATAATCATCTACTGTTAAATTTATTGTGGCATCAGTTTCGCCCTGTACAGAATATAAAGAGTCCTCTTGTACAAATTTACATCCCTACATTTTTTACTAGCTTTGCAGACCCTACTTAAATGACCCAGTTCTTTACATTTTAAAACAAGTCTTTGTTCTATGAGGGCAAACAGAGGCCACGTGTGAATGTCTTTCACCACATCTATAACACATTATTTCTCCACTTTGCCTGAAAGGCCTATGCTGCACCATACTATTATTGTACTCACCCTTTTAGCTTGTAATTCTCTTGTATTTATCTCCGCCAGTTCGAACGAAATTGCCACTGCAAAACTTTATCCAGGGTGACATCGTCGTTTTCTTGTAGTAGCTTCTTTTGCAGGCTTTCCAACTTGAATCCAGTCACAAAACGGTCTCGCATCATGGTTCCCAGCATATCGCCGAAATTAAAATTTATTGCTAAATGTTTCAATTCTCTAAGATATTCCGAAATTGATTATCCTTCCTGTTGAATTCTCTTTAAAAATCTGCATCACTGTGGTATCACTTTCTTCTTTGGATCCAAATGCAGCTTAATTCTTTGAATGATAGTATCATAGGGTTGATCTTTCATTAGACCAGGAAGAAAAGGTCGTTTTCCTGCTTCAAAGTTTCAGAATCTGGTAGCGAGGTAAAAATCAGCACTTTAATCTCCTCCTTCAGATGCCAAAAAGAGAGCCTCAAATGTTTGTACAAAAAGATCGAAGTGTCCTCCACTGGGCTATAGCATCTAAAAGGTACTATTAACTTTGAACTTGTCATGCTTATCTTTTCTACTCCTTTGTTTTCTTGATCCGGATAGTTTAAAAGATGTAGTTGTTATACTTGCATAGACGCCGTTTTCCTCAGCCTTTTACTGGTTCTGTAGATCGCGCATCCTCGTCGCCACTTTTGTTGTGTCGTAATTAGACGTACAAGAGCTCAAACTTGACCATGGCCAACAACAAATGTCCAATTTATATATACATGTCACAATATCGTTGCGGAATTTCTTGTTGTTCGATGAGAATGGTGAGGATTGGTTGAAACGCAGTCGTTTGAGTGGAAAGTTGAGCATACAGTGGGGAATAACCAGGACACGTGATGGGGTTTTGAAAATAAAAGGCAACTGGTTTGGAGGAAAGAAAGGCTTTGGAGAAGATAGAGCGGGTTGTCTATTAACTATCTGATCACATGGCGGTGATTGGACTTAGCTATGGGATGAATTGGGGAGGTCTCGAGAGCAGATGTTACCTCGGTGAGAGCGAGTTCCTAACTGACAATCCTTGCTTCTCGATTTAACACGAAGACCTATCTCCTTTCCCATTGGAGGAAAGCTGTGACGTGGCCTTTTTCTATTGGTTGACCTTTGGGAAAGTGTTCCCTCATTGGTCCTTGCTCATTTCTTTGTCTTTTGGACTTGTTCTGACACGACCAGGAAATACTGTGTCGTTGAACTCAACTTTTATTATTTCCGCGATCATAAAATCGGCTGTAATTTTGCTAATGGTGCTGCTGACTTCTAAGCCTATTTTCTAGGCCTCGTTTCTCTAAGGCGTTCTAACCTCCAGTTACCTTATTCTTTATTAAGTCTTTGAAACATACATTGCATACATATTGGGTCGGGGTTGCATACAGCTATTTACAAATTATGACAGATGCGCCCCCTACATGTGAAGAATTTATGAAGGGGTTTTAGTCTGAATAAGTTCTTTACATCAAAGAAAATAATTTTGGCGAAAATTAATTGATTATAGGGAGGTTATATACAATATTGATAAGGATATAAAAGATAAAAATGTAGTGTTAATGCTATAGTTGGTTGTTAGTTAATAGAAATCAAAATAAAATAAAAGAGATGTTGAGCGAAATCAAAGTTGAATGCTTGGTTGAAAAAGTGAAAAAAAAATGCTTTGGTAAAAGAAAAATGCCTAATTACTTTTTGCTCGAATTTTGGGAAAGAAATCGAGGAAATTTCATAAGGTGTTTTGAAATCAAAATAAAATAAAAGAGATGTTGAGCGAAATCAAAGTTGAATGCTTGGTTGAAAAAGTGAAAAAAAAATGCTTTGGTAAAAGAAAAATGCCTAATTACTTTTTGCTCGAATTTTGGGAAAGAAATCGAGGAAATTTCATAAGATGTTTTGAAATCAAAATAAAATAAAAGAGATGTTGAGCGAAATCAAAGTTGAATGCTTGGTTGAAAAAGTGAAAAAAAAAATGCTTTGGTAAAAGAAAAATGCCTAATTACTGTTTGCTCGAGTTCGGGAAAGGAAAACGAGGAAATTTCATGAGGTATCAAAAATAAAAATAAAAGAAATGTTGAGCGAAATCAAAGTTGAATGCTTGGTTGAGAAATAAAAAAAAAATGAAAAAGGTTTCAAAAATAAAGGATGACTTAATGTCTTAAGTTTAACCGAAAACCAATGAGTTTTCGTTGATAAATGAAGCTACGATAATATAACTAAGTGGTACATAAAATAGTAATTAATGGTTAAAAGTGATAATAAATTGAATAATTTGCTAAATTGGTTAAATATTTTAATTTTAATTTGAGAAAAAATAGTGAAAATGGTTAATATATAAATAATAAGGTGTATTGGTTTGAACCCGTTGTGTATCTACATGCCCTGATCTAAATGTCTTAATTGCTTAATTATGCCCTATAAATTTTTTGTCTCTCTGTAGCGACACTTAGGCGGAAACGTGATCCTAATCCTCAAGTGCGCTTTTATGCTATGTGTACAGGAGACATGGAAATCTATATAACCCTTGTGTGTATTTTTGTCTTGTGTTATTGTGGAAAATGTTAGAAGTTTTGGTGTAAGAAATGTGTGAAACGAATTCTATGTGTTGTCGAGATCCTAAGGTCTGTGATATCTACGTGTAGGTGGAGTATATAACGTTTTTTTGGGAGTCTGTAAAATTAAATGAAAATTAATTATAATAGGGATGTAATAGAGGTGTAATAGGGACGTGAATTCATTGAGAATGTTTGTGTGTGTACCTTGTTTAATTTTCTTGTGATAAGGCGATTGGACTACATTTTGCAAAAGTCGGTACGCAGGGTCGACTGGAATCCAAGATTGGTGGCCTGGAGAAATCTGGATGGGAAAAGCGGTGACCTATTTTTATGTGCTGGCCAAGAGAGGTTCCCAAGCTGGCGACATGTAGAAATCGTCAGTTTGACCTCCATTTAACTGCTGGTCGAGGGATCCGGGGTGGTAATTGGATCCGGAAATGGGGGGAACTAAGCTCCCTTTGTTTGCATACGGCTGGCTGCTCGACTTTTATTACCTCGCGGGCCTCTTACTTCCTATCTGCTAATTGATTTTGTGTGCGACTTGCATCTTTTATTGTCTCTCTACTTATTTTATTGGCGTGGGGATTTTTTTCTTTCTTTCGGCCCTGGTTTGTTTCCTTTCAGTTACTTCTATCTTCTCGGAATTTATTTAAATTTTCTGCAACAATGATTCCTAATATTACAATAAGCTTTACGAATGCTTGTCCAAAATGAAAAACTGCTTCTTGCAGCTCGAAAACTTTAGGGGAGGGCATGGGGTAGATTACCAGATATATTAGCAGGAATAATACTGGGGTATATTTATAGGGTAGGACTAGCAAACAAAGGATGAAAATCAGATGAAAGATAGGGTATCGATACATGTTTTTCCATATTGTTGTAAATGGGGACTCTGAAATCTTTGTTCGAACCTTATTCATTGTTGGCCGTTCAATTTCGCACTGTTTGTTGTCGTTGGGGATTGGCGTGTATCTTTTTTGGGACAGAATGATAGGATTGGAATGATGGTCAGGTTCGCAGTTCTTAATGTCGGGGAAGAATGGTGCAAATCGCCTTGTTGCAAAAATGGCAGGGTCTAAATGCCTGAAAGGCTCGCTGTTGGTGGGTTTGAATCTTAATGGATCTGCCGGGAATAATTCGGGTGTTAAATGCTTAAAAGGGAACGTGTAATCGGGTCCGTGCTTTATATGATATGTGCTAACGGCGGGCGGTGATATATAACGGACTGTTTCTGTATACAGTTTAAGCTTGTTGACGTGGATCGTGTCAGTGTCTCTTTGAAGAGGTTGATTTGGTCGATCTAAACGGACCACATTGGGTGAAATGATTTCTAATACTGTGTGGGGTCCTGTGAAATATGGCGCGAGTTTCCCTGTATTGGGGTGGTGATATAGTTAAATAACACTAGATCACCTACTTCGAAATGTGGTTGTTTGTGTCGTTGATCATAAATGTTTTTGTCTTGTAAATGCTTGTTTTGTGTGCGTGTGTGTGCAATTTTTCTAGCTTTGTCGATATCTGGGTAAGGTGTGCTGTGGTTAGAGATTTCTGGGGGTAGTGTGCCAAACATTAAGTAGATGGGTGGAAAACCTGTGGTAGAGTGTGGGGTTTTGTTATATATAATTGTAACTCTTTTGACCAACTTGGTCCATGCGATCTTAGGATTTTCTAGATGTAACAGCCTAAGTTTTCCCGTGAGGGTGGCGTTCAGGCGTTCACATAGACCGTTGGCTTGTGGATTATTGCTGGTTGTGAGTAACGGGTGAATATTTCTATTAAGTAGGAAACTACGAAATTTGGGTGAAGTGAAAGCAGGGGCTCTATCCGTAAGGAGGCGTTTCGGAGAACCATCCTGTAATACTCGCTTAAGTACCTGTTGGTAGGTGATGATGCTGGTGGATTTAGATGGAAAAGTCCACGCGTAGCGCGAAAAATGATCGACTACCACATGGAGGTATATTTTGGTGTTGCCATATTTGGCAAATCCTGCTATGGTGTCTAGGGATAATAGGTCAAAGGGTTCTTTGGCTTCCGGAGGTTGACTTAACTCCCCGTAAGTGGGTCCCAATGGACGTTTTGTTAATTGGCAGGTGGGGCAGGTCTTAACCTTTTGTTTAATATCTTTAGACATACCTTGCCAGTAATATTTCGTGGAGATGAGTCGTGACATTTGTGAAATACCGGGGTGATTGTATTGTGTGTGTACTGTTTGTAAGAGTTGTTGTATGAGTGGTTTTGGAATTATTATCTTGGTTACACCTTTTCGGGAAACTGTATGTAATCCATTACGATCAATGGTCAGGTTAGACTCTCTCGATGGAGGAGATTGGTGTGTCTTGATAAGGGTGGCGTCCAAGAATCCACAAAACGGGTTACGGGACAAGAGATCTGCCTCATACTGTAATTTTCCCTTTATGTAGCGGACCTCATATTCGTAACTCGATAGTCGTAAACTCCATCGAAACAATCTGCCGGACGGGTTTTTGATGGTCTTAAGCCACTGCAATGCGTGATGGTCAGAAAATATAGTAAATTTCCTGCCCATAAGATAGATGCGAAACTTCTCCACACTCTCAACGATTGCTAAGCACTCAAGTTCAGAGATGGAGTAGTTTTCTCGTGTGGGCGCAATGTTCGGCTGAAAAACTGAACTGGATATACGTTCCCGTCAGGGTGAACTTGTTTGAGAATGCCTGCTATACCGAGGGTGGATGCATCGCAATACACTTGGCATGGCAGACCTTCTTTGTAAAGGTGTAAAATGGGGTGTTGTGTGAGGTTCCCTTTCAGGTCAATGAACGCCTTTTGACAAGTTTCATCCCAGATCCACACGACATCCTTTTTGAGAAGGTTGTTGAGCGGTGCTCGCAAGCGAGCGTATTCCGGAATGAATTTGTTATAGACGTTCACAGCGCCTAAAAAGGATTGTAGCGTTTTTCGGTTGTGTGGCTGTTTAATGGCGTGAATAATGTCGGTGTTGCGTGTGAGCGGTGTAGTGGTACCAGCTGTTATGGTGTAGCCTAGAAAATCTATGGACTGCTTAAAAAATTCGTATTTCGCGAAGTTAAGTTGTAGCTTCTCTGCTTCGCAAAAGGCGAAAAATTGTCGCAGGTGGTTTTGATGTTCCTCCAATGTGTTGGAGTAAATGATGAAATCATCAAAGTAATGTGCCACGCAGTCAAGTCCGTGTCTCTGTAGGACCTGACTTATGGCTCGTTCGTAGACCTGAGGGCTGGTTTTTAATCCGAAAGGTAATCGAGTGGGTTGGTATAATCCTTCGAGGGTGGCAAATGCTAACAGTGGTCGAGAATCGGGGTGTATTGGGACTTGCCAATACGCAGAGGATATGTCGGCCGTGGAGAAATATTTGGCCTGTGCGAGGCGGTCGAGAATATCCTCGATTCTCGGGAGGGGATGGACATCAGAGCTGATTAGCTCGTTCACCTTTCTATAATCGATACAAAACCGTTTGATCTTGTCGCGCTTAGTGACGAGGGTGACAGGGCTCGAGAAAGGTGAAAAAGATTGCTCTATGATGCCGTTCTCCAGCATTTGTTGGACTTGATTACGGATTTCTTGTTGGTCACATATCGGAACACGATATGGACGTATGGTAATTATTTTGTCGGAATTCGTGGGTATTTTTACTGGTGGAATCCGTAAGCATGGTACGTTGAATTTGTTCTGTGTGAATATGTGAGTGTTTCTTTGTAGAAGTGTTGTGAACTGCGGTGTATAGCGAGTGTTAAGTGTTGTGTTGTAGTATGCATGTGGGAAAAGGTTTTGTTGTGTATCAATGGGAGTGTCGACTTCGTTGTGTGGTTTTGTCATGTGATAGTTGTGTGACGACGTGTGATCACCTATGTGCTTGGTATGCGAGTTGTCCTGCTGTATTGACATGTTTTGGGCAGGTTTTTTACAAGTTAAAGTCGTTGTGGCTTTGTTATTTGATGGCATATAAAAAAGGCAATTGGCCTTAGTGAAAAAAGGGCATGTAGGTAAGGGGGTGTTTTTCAATGAATGCACGCAATGGTTGTCATAGGCGGAAGATTTGGCTGTATGGTAAGATCTTTGTGACATCGCCTGACACTGCCAGTACGTGCATACATTTGGTACATTGTTAAAATGGTAGGATGGGGTAGACAATGGTGCGCCCAGCTGGAATATAGTGCATTTATTAAAGTCTATTGCTAATCTGAATTTGTGGAGGCTATTAATGCTAAGAATTCCAAATGGTAACGGTGCATTCACTACATGGAAATTCTCTCTTCGGGATATTTGTCCTATTGTCAGCGGGATAGACAGTTTACCCATGGTTTTTGCAAAACCGTTTAGGGTTTGGAGATCCAGTGAATGTCCCTTAAGGGTTAAATTAGTTAGGTGGGTTTTTAACATATGGTAAAGATTATATGGCACTATATTCAGGTTGGCGCCTGTATCAATTAAAAAGGGGCATGGTATATTAGGGGCTAGGAAAAGTTTGACAGTCAGTTGGGTCAGGGATCCTACCTCAGTCTCGAAAAGTCTGCTCTGCTGGGGTGTCTCTGGCTTGACTTGGTTGCTGGGGACTCGGGACTGGTTGTTTCGGGACTGTTTGCACTGTCCGAACGCCTTGGTATCTGTTTGGTGGGACTGATTGCACTGTCCGTTCTTTTTCGTGGGTCGCCGGGACTGGTCGATGCCGGCATTCGCTGTGCCAGTGCCTCGCGCCGCAGAACTTACAGTTGGACGGCAGAAGATGTGCATTCCATGCACCTGGGCGTTGGGGTGTGCTGTGGTACGGACCTGACATTGTGGGCGGTTGGTCCTCTCGAGGTCGCGTTGTCGGTACACTGGGACCGTGGATCCGCTGCACCAGTCGGAACCACTCTCCTAGGTTCTCGGGAGGCACTACGCGGACTAGGCGCTGGTCGGAGAATGATAACCCTTCTGTCAGCGTCTCGAGGATCACCTCCTGCGGGAGTCCTAGTTGCAGTCCCATGGCGGTTTTCTCCCGGTAGTAGGTTTCTAGGTTGGCTTGTCCAGTGAGTTTCATGGCGAAATATTTCGCAAAGGACGCTTCGCTTGACTCAGGAAAGAGATCTAGGAGGATCTGTCTCACCTGGAAATAGCTCCGGTCGGCCAGCCGAAGTTTCCTGAAAAGTTCCAGGGGTTGTCGCGCCAGGTAGTTTGGTAGGCGGAGTAATTTTTCTTGTTCTCCCATGGAGGCGTCTTCCATTTTTCGATCGAACGTTTGGAAAAACTGAGTCGCGTTGTAGGTTCCATCGAAGATTGGTAGGTCCGCGCCCGGGGTGTCGTATCTGCCTCGGGCTAACGCCGCCGCAATCTGACTGATGGCTGCCACCAGGGGTTCCGTCTCTCGGCCGGTCATTTCCTGTCCGTTCCCCTCTCTTACTTCCTGCCTTTCTCCCGTTGGTTGCGTTTGGTTGTCCGTTTTTACGCCTATTTGATCCTGGCCAGTCTCCATAATATCCTGTCGACTTAACCCTTCTGTCACAATATCGTTGCGGAATTTCTTGTTGTTCGATGAGAATGGTGAGGATTGGTTGAAACGCAGTCGTTTGAGTGGAAAGTTGAGCATACAGTGGGGAATAACCAGGACACGTAATGGGGTTTTGAAAATAAAAGGCAACTGGTTTGGAGGAAAGAAAGGCTTTGGAGAAGATAGAGCGGGTTGTCTATTAACTATCTGATCACATGGCGGTGATTGGACTTAGCTATGGGATGAATTGGGGAGGTCTCGAGAGCAGATGTTACCTCGGTGAGAGCGAGTTCCTAACTGACAATCCTTGCTTCTCGATTTAACACGAAGACCTATCTCCTTTCCCATTGGAGGAAAGCTGTGACGTGGCCTTTTTCTATTGGTTGACCTTTGGGAAAGTGTTCCCTCATTGGTCCTTGCTCATTTCTTTGTCTTTTGGACTTGTTCTGACACGACCAGGAAATACTGTGTCGTTGAACTCAACTTTTATTATTTCCGCGATCATAAAATCGGCTGTAATTTTGCTAATGGTGCTGCTGACTTCTAAGCCTATTTTCTAGGCCTCGTTTCTCTAAGGCGTTCTAACCTCCAGTTACCTTATTCTTTATTAAGTCTTTGAAACATACATTGCATACATATTGGGTCGGGGTTGCATACAGCTATTTACAAATTATGACATACATATATTTTTACATAATGTGCTTTAAATGATACAAATAATATTCATCTATTTACATAAACAACAGTTAATATATAGCGAGAAGAGTAGAGAACTGAGCACAGATCCCTGAGGTACACCAGCCCATGTTCTTCGGTCCTTGGAAAATGTTCCATTGACACGAACCTTTATCCTTCTTCCCCTTAAGAAGTCTGCAATCCAGATTAAGGTTTTTCCTCTTACTCCTATGTTGTGCAGCCTTTCAAATAATTTCTACACTCGATCAAAAGTTGAGGTCATATCCAGGAATACAGCCGTTGTCTTCTTTGGCGGTTTTTCCTAGAAATCTATTATTGATTGACAGAAGTAGAACAGTTTATCAGTTGTACAGTGTCTGGATCTTTAGGCAGTTTGGTAGAAGTTTATTTTATTATTGTTAGTGAGCCAGACTATGAGCTTAGAGTGGATAATTCATTCTGTTATTTTACAAAGTATGCTGGTAAGAGCAATTGGCCGATAGTTCTTGCATTCCTTGGCATCTTTGGTTTCAGTATTGGCACTATAATTGATATCTTCCAATTCTTTGGTAGTTTACCAGTTTGCCATGAAATGTTCAGTATTCGTAGGAGTTGACTTTTAGCTTTGTGTCCAAAGTGTTTATCTATCAAAGATATCTTGGATTTAACTTTCCTATTGATGAGTTTAGCTCATTCAGTGTGAAGTCTCTCGAGTAAATATCTTGTTGATGGTAATTTCTTGCTTGTTTAACTAACCTGTTTACATTATTTTTTAGAGTCCTGCCTTCATTCGTATAGCTGAGTCTGGAAGTGCTTGAAAGATATTCAGCAATTATTTCAGCCATCTGTTTGTTCGTTTTCGCTATTCATATCGGTTAGAGTATTGGAGGATTAGTGTTGGTTTTGATTGTTTAATAACACTAATTAAATTCCAGTGATGGCTTTCCTTTTTTGGATCCATTTTTTTCGCAGAATTCTGCCCATTTTTCTCTCTCTCTTGTTTGAATATCCAAATTTTTTGTTCTATTTTGGGACTAATTTCAATGAGTTCCTTTATGATTTCATCTGTTTTATTTGTTTTAAGAAGTTGATTGAGTTTGTCTCTCTCTGCAATCATTGTCTCGATATTGTGGTCCTTCCAGTAAAGTATTCACAGGTCTTTACGTCTACCTCTAGGTATCGATACTTTTACAGCTTTGGATATGTTCGAAGAGAATTTTTCCAATTTTTTGTCAATCGTTTTGTGATTTAATTCTTCGTTTCACAGTTCTTCAAGCTTTTCTGTGATTTTTTCCAGTGTTCTTTTTTTCTGTTGGAAATTCTCAATTTTGAATTTTATGGTTATTAAAATTGGTCTGTGGTCACTGATTGCACTTTTCAGAATTTTCCATTGTGTTGTGGGTGCGATGTTGTAATTTATCGCTGTGATGTCTATTGCGGATTCTTTGCCTGTGGACTTGGATAGATAGGCGTTATTTTCGTTATTTAACGGTGTAAGGTCGAGGTCGGTTAGCATGTCCTCAACCTGCTGACCTTTGTTATCCTTGAAAGGTGATCCCCAAGTTGGGCTTTCGGCGTTATAATCACCAAGTATGATTGCGATATCCGAAGACGCTTCAGTTAATGTCTCTATCAGGCCTGTATTGATGCTGGTATTATCGTGGTCATAAACATTTATGATTGGAATTGTTTTATCTGTAAGATAGATTTCTATTGCCTGAGCTTCTGTCGTGCTTTCTCTAGGCTTACTCTGATTATAGGCGATACCCTTAAATTAAATTTCTAGAGTTTTAATCAAAACGGCAAGTCCTCCTCCGAATTTTCCCGGTCTGTCCATTCGTAGTTTTGTATAATCTTTGATATTGAATATCAGATTCTGATTCAATTTTGTCTCCTGAGGACAAGTAATATGTACATTGTTGTCACAGAGAAGACAAGTCAGCTCTTTATTTTCCTCTGGGTACCATTTATATTGAGTTGTCGTAGATTGAATTTGTGTCCTCGTAGTAGATTTCTCATCATGAGCTCGAGCTGCAGCTCCTGACGCGGCGGTTACCCCGGACGCGGTAGCATTAATGGAGATATCAGTTTTGCTCTTCATTTGAAAATGGGTGCCGTTGCAACGTTAGTCATCTTCGAAACGAACCAGAATTTGGTCAAATATTCCAAGTGTCCAGGGGGGACCGCAAGGAGGTGTGGTCGAACTTCTCCCCTTCCACTTGGAATTCCGTCACTACAGGATAAAGCACTCTTGGTGAATATTTTTAATTGTGATTCAGAATCTGCCACTGAAGCTTTACGAGCGTTTCGTTCCTTTAAAGGTATTCGAAGCGGTAAAGGATCAATGAGTTGCTACTCTCTAAAGCGATTGATTAAAATTTTGAGGAAACTGGATCTCTGGAAGCAAAACCTCGGAGTGGAAGACCATCGACATGCAAGTCAGTGGCTGTTACGCTTTTGCAGAATGCTGAAGCTATTGAAACGTTATCCGCGTATGGAGAAGTAAGTGCTAGACAAGTTTCTCGACAAACGGGGATTTCGTATGGAACAGTTTGGAGAGAACACACATTTAGAATTTTTCTATAAAAATACCCTAACAAAATTCAAAGTTTTCACGAGTTGAAAGTCAGCGATTTTGAGAAGCGTCAAGAATTCGCTGCAATGGTTTTCAGGCAAATTGATATTGATGGAAACTGGCTGTCAAATGTTCTAAGAACAGATGATGCTCACTTTTATCTAAAGGGAGAATTTAACATTCAAAACTGCCTCATTTTGGCAACAAAAACCCCTAGGAATTTTACAGAAATACCACTTCATCAGCACAGAGTTACAGTTTTGTGTGTGTTCACTTCTTCTTTTATTTTTGGGCCAATTTTCTTTGAAAATATCAATGGAAGAACTTTTAAACCCGTTTTTGTAACTGGTGAACGTTATGTTCAACTTTTGAGAGAAAAGGTTATTCTCATATTGCAGGACAGACAAGCACTAAGCAAAATAACATTCATGCAAGATGGAGGACCTCCTCATATCTCCCGCGGTGCCAAACAATTGCTGAAGGATACGTTCGGTGAAATTCGTTGATAAGTCGCCACTTTATATACCAGTGGCCTCCAATATCACCAGACTTGACGCTTTACAATTTCGGTTATGGGGGTACATTAAGTCGCGTTTTTATCGATGCCGGCCTACCACATTGGCCATGTTGAAGGCTTCTATCAGATGACACGTTTTATAAATTTCAACTATTTAATTGTGACCATTCTGTCATCTATCGTCTGCAGGCGGTGTTTGAGAATGAAGGGCGCCACATTGAGCAAGGATTGTGACCTAATACAAGAGAGAAGGCAGTTACCTCATGTGTTATATTTTGCAGCTCTTTGTTTTGGGTTATGGGAATAATAAATGCTCTCCTCACATCTTGGCTCTTTTTTTTTCTGTGAACAGTAATTTTTTTGTTAATCATTTGCCCACATCTTATATTATGTCGTGCAGGCCAAAGTGGTATAACTTCTCGAATAACACTGGTATACACAATTTTAACCCTTATGTTTTGTTTATCGCCTTTCGCTCATTAGAAAAAAATAGTATAAGGAATATTCTCTGAATCCCCCCCAACTTTAGGAATTTTGCGCAAAAAATAATACAAAATGATTTTGCTACCACGTTTTTCAACGCAAAAGGTCGATTTAAAAATGATTTTTTAGGGGATACATTTTCAAAATTATGTACAGTATAATAAACAATGATAACATTTGACAAACCCATAGGATATTTGGAATAAAGTACGACAAATATATTTTGTCACTCCCCTCTATATTTCATCTTTGGATCATGACAAATATCCAGTTAAATAGTCCAGTGTCGCCAATTAATCAAGAAACTATACATTCCTTATAGCACGAAATCCTATTAGTAGTGCCATCATAATTTTTGGTACTATATTAACATTTCAAAAATCGTGTATTGATATCAGTAGTTATTTTCAAACATTCAATCTATTTCACAAAACTCCATCTAAAATATAAATATTTTTTGCTACATATTTTAATTTGCATATACCTATTTTACATATCTCAGATTGTATTTAAAAATCGTTAACCATTTCTTCTAACTTTTGGCGTAATGGTGTTTTATTAATTTGTCATTTGATATTATTTGGGTTCTTTCCTGGTATTCAAAAAGGAAAAATACGTGTCGTTCATTTATATTTTTCAATTTATCAAACAATTTGGCCGCTTAATAGCTGATTCTGGTAGAGCGCCATCTAGCGAATAAAGTTGTAACTAAAATCAATTTCGAATTTTTCATTATTTGCCATAAAAAATCCCATTGCATCCTGAACACAATGGTGTTTACCGCATTGCTCTAGCGCAAATATTTGCGGAGTTATTAATTTTTAAAGTTGTGCGGGACTTTTGGATCACCCTGTATTACCCCCGACGATTACAAGATATTTATTTCCAACCTTTCCAATAGTGCATACATCTACGGCCTGCCAAAAATCCATAAGCCTGACGTACCACTCCGTCCGATTATCGCCTACCATCATTCACCCGCTTATCCATTGGCCAAATTCCTCTCTACCTACCTTTCCCCTCTGTTACAAAACCACAGGAATATATACTCCATACGAAGCACCCCCCACTTTATCAATGAGTTAACTGCCCTAAAACCCGCCCCACATTTTACAATGTGTTCCTTCGATGTAACCTCCCTCTACCTCAGTCTTCCCCACAATCTCATCATAGATAGTCTGGAGCGCTTCCTTGACTCACAGAGTGTTAATTCCCATACAGCTTCAGCCATAGTACAACTTACCAAGCTCTGCTTGAGCATGAACTGTTTCACATTCCAAGAAAATCATTACAGACAAATTAAGGGCTCACCAATGGGTAGCCCTCTTTCCTCTATTGTCGCAGAAGTCGCTATGTCCGAAATAGACAACTGGATCACCCGTACCCTCCCCATAGACATACAAATATGGCGCCGTTATATTGATGACGTCTTTTGCTTATGCAGACACGGCCAGGAGAGCACCATACTTGCAGCCCTCAATAGTTTTAACCCCAACATCTCCTTCACTTTGGAAATATAATCAAACCAGGTCATCCCATTCTTAGACATCCTAATAATACGTACCGCATCCTCATTCCACACAAGAGTCTACTACAAAAAACAGTGTCCCCCCAGTTATACCCATTTCAATTCACACTGCCCCATTTCCCACAAAATCAACATAGTAAAAACTCTCACCAAAAGAATCTATACCCACTGTTCACTCGATATATTTAAAGAAATAGAGAAAAATCTCATCATATCGCACCTCTCCATAGCATCGTTTCCGCTTAAATTCATCAACAGACATTCATATACACCTGGCCCCCCCAACCACCCTAAAATTTACAGATCATTATGTTTCCTTCCCTACTCCCCCTCCTCAGCCGACATATCCAGAAGCCTTAAAGCATACGGTATCCGCACCTTATATAAAAACTCCCCCAACCTGCTCACATCCCTCCGTCACCCATATACTAAATCGCATGCCTCCCCTGATCCCCTCCATTCTGTTGGCGCGGTCTACTCTGTCTCGTGTGAGCAATGCTCTGCCACATACGTTGGCGAGACAGGCAGATCCGTCGCCATCAGAATGTCTGAGCATTCTAGAAACATCTCCAACCAAGACACCAGGTCCCTCCTTTACCAGCATACACTCAATACCGGCCATACATTCAACACCAACCACCCCACCATACATTACAGACGCATTCATAACCAGCACCAGCGATTAGTTCTCGAATCCATAGAATCTCACAGACATAATAGCATCAACCGCAAAATAGATCTTTCTGATGCCTATCGTGCTCTCCTGGCCTTACAGTAATAGCATCATTTCCTAAAATTCTTTGAAATATCACATATCCAGTAATTTACGTTAACATATTCCTCTATAGACTCAAAACTCCAAATATACAAATTGCCCTATTTGCCTACTATCTCTTTAATTACAATAGTCATAAAAAAAAAAAAAATCCCCATTTGCATAGCATATTCCGCTAATATGTAGATAATCATGTGTATATATTCTCTTTCTAGCCATATTACCTATGTTATAGTGTCACGTCTACCACGCCTGTAGAAGGGGTTTTTACCCGAAAGCTCGCACCGTTATAATTTGTCTAATAAAGAAACTTTTCTTCTCTTATTCTGTTTTATCGCATAAAAAATATCTTCTGCTTGATTTTGGAATTATTTTTAAGATTGAGATTATGATCTTGAGATTTGATATAATTTGGAATACATTAGTATATATTAGGTTAATGGTATTGGTATGCAGTCATGACAAAAATCTTGAAAGTTTAATAAAAATAGTTTTTATTAGTAATTTAATTGAACTAAAGGAATATATATAAAACATAATTTGTTAAAAAGTACTGCCTGTCTTAAGGCGAGTAGAACAAGGAAAAACAAAATATTTTTTACATAATTACATATGGTTTGAGCCGGCCATCGGGAAACAACAACAATGAGTTTTTATAGGGGAAGTGTGACCTCTGGCGGTCGATTTAGCAGAGTATTTGAATTTATGAAATATAATTTTAAATAAAATATTATTTTATAATAACATATATATAAAGGTTTTATAATATTTATAGTGTTCTATTTAAAAAGAACGAGTTCCACAGAACAAGAGAAGCTCCAAAGCAAAAGAAACTCTAACTTTATTACTCTCTTGACCTATATATATATATCGCGCTTCTCGCGGACATGCAAATCAACCATCCTTTTAAAAGAAACAAAATGTAAAAATATACAAAACAAAACAATATTATGCAAACATCTCGAGGTATGCGACAATATTTAAAGAAAGTTATAGAAAAATATGATGTCGAATTGAAAGTATAATGTAAGTATAGCAAGCTATGTATATATATATATATATATATATTGATATATAATGTCAAAACATTGAAATATATTAAATTTTATAAACCTTCGTTCATTTTTAATTACATTTAAAACTAATTTTAATATTTATCCTATCATAGAATACTAAATAAATGTTTATTTCAAAATTATTTTTAAAGCTATTATATATGTTTATGATATAGTATATGTTATTAAACATTTTGCTATGTTGTGATTTGGTGTGTAATTTTTCATTTTATATTTCATTAATGAAATGTTTTGTCCTCGTATATTTTTTGTACCATCCATTATCTCTAAATATCCGATTTTCCTTAAAGTCTTTTGGGAATAAAAAAAAAACTTGGGGAGCTTTGTTATAAAAGAGCCTAGGGGCTAGTTCCTATTTACTGTCGAGAGCTCGGCCAAATTTTTGGAATTGTTCTCAGAGGACATGTCTTTAAGATTTCTCTATTGATTAATATTTCATATTAGTCATTATATTTAACGTTATTTCTTTTTTTTATTTTTACCTATTATTAAATATTTTATGAAATATTTTATCAGGAATAAAAATATTCAATGATATTTTATTCAATATATTTATAAAGTCAGAATTACTTTAGAAATTTATTGTTTAATGTTGTAAAAAAGTGATTTTTTTTACTTTATTTCTATCTTTTGGCATCGAAAGTAAAAAGAGAAAAAATCGCAGCAGATGGCAAATTTTCCACGAATTATTCCGTGTCACAGAAGGAAACTTTCAGCCAAAAGATAGTTCACCTATAGAAGTATATATATATATATATATATATATATATATATCTATTATATGATTATATACTATTATTATATCAATATATATATACTCAAGGTTTTATTTCTTGATTTCTTATATATATATATTCTGAGTTTTTCATTAATAAATAACAATGTAAAAATAACATATTGATAATTATAATAAATAGGAAAACATGGTGGAAAAGGTTTAAGGCGAAATTATTCAATAACACATAGATATTTCTCAATATTACCCACAATTAAAGTTTATATATGTTGTTAATTTTCGATTGAAGAGTTGAAGCATTTCGATATAAAATAATAAAATATATTTATTGACTTATATACTTAGCACAACATTATAAAAGTAAGAAATGATTAAATGCAAAAGTTTATATATCTAAATACAAAAGGTTATTTAAAAATTAAAGATTAGCCTTTGTTCCTCATGTCAAAACATTCTTCTTTGTTCTTCATGATCTCTATTGATGTTCCTTTTTTTTCACAGACATTATACCTTCAATATATAATTGGAGTACTAACAAAAATATTAAAATTTAATTTTTCCTAAAGATCATCTTTCCCAAAAACAATATTGATAATAAATCCTAGTAATATTTTCAAATATTTTAATATCTAAAATATCGTATTATAAGACGTATACCACCTCGTATATCAGTGATATATTAGATGTGATGGATTCTATACAATAATATCTAATAAATTTACACTTATTTCGAACAATTTTCAAAAATTTTATTAATTAAGCCAGTTTAAGAGCAATTATCACTTGAAAGCTTGCATTTTAAAATAAAAATATACTCATTTTTTGAAAATATATTTGTAGCTTTTAAACGATATTTTCACAATATCATCTAGGATTATTTTTCATTGAAATTTGACAGATTAGGGCATAATTCTTATTATTTTCAGTTATTTAGGCGCTTCGATTGCTTACGCGAGTAGACCTTCTTTTGAATTGGTAGAGATGCCCGCTGTTAAGGTAGAGAATTGATAAATAAACTACAGTAGAATGTTTTTTTATTATTATTAATTTATATATAAGAATTTTGGATAATATGTAAACTCTTGCAGGGAATGTAAAAACTCATTAGTGTAAGGATGGAAGGTATTTGGAAATTTGAACTATTTGTGATGTAAAGATAGAGGCTGCCTGGCCAGCATTCATATTTATTGAAAATAAAGATACTTCGGTCAGTAAATCTTTTTATTACTTCGACGTTTTGACAAATATCTTTTGTCCTCGTCAGGAGCAAACAAAAATTAAACATTTAGCAAGGCGTTAAAAATCTTTCTAAAGTTCCAAGGGCGTTCTAACACGATATTTAAAACTTTGTACAGCATCTAAAGCACGATTTATACCAACCCTTTTTAACTACTTTTTAAATTTGAAAACGAATTGTATTGTAGTGGAATATCTTCAAATACATTTATACTTCTTGCCCCCATTTGCTTCTGACGAGGACAAAATATTTTTTTTTCAAAACGTCGAGGTAATAAAAAGATTTACTGGCCGAAGTATCTTTATTTTCAAGAAATATTTGTGACGTGTTTCTTCTTGACAACTATCATGACTGGGTGAAGTAGAATGCCTTTGTCATTAAGACTGGGAGCACTACTCAGTGGCAGGCCGACTTAGCTCCAAAAGAAATGACCATCTCTGACATGAGGAACAGACACTATGTGCAGCCGCTCCTAACATGGAGTACAGACTCATCCTGTATCCCTGGATCAGGAGCCCTTGCAGGGTACTAACAGCCGGGCCAGCTGAACCCAGGTTTTTTAGTGAGCTTGTTTACTGCTCCCCCTCCTCCTTTTTTATTTGGGCTTGGGAGCGGCAAAGGAGAAGTGACGCGTATGATTCTTTCCGAATCTTCTACTGCCCTTACTGCAATGTTTATACATGATGGTATGGCCCAGCTCACCAGTAATTAACCCTACCAGCGGTTTTTCTGAAATGCATCATGGAAAGGAATGCTGACGCTACAGCTAAACCGTAGTCTGATGCAGCATCATGCTCTTTACCATAAAATATGTTTATAAAATCATTGTGTTTCATTGACTAGAGAAGTTTCTTGTAAATATGAAACTCGAAAACCTATGAAATGATACAATTTTTATATAAATTGTATATATCTTTAATGTAAATAGTGTAAATAAAAATATTATCGTGTATTTGAAAGTTATATTCTTTTTTTATTATTTATACTTAATGTTAACTTTGACACTCTAAATTGTATATATACCCATAGTTGAGATTTGCGGTACTTCGGTAAAGCACAAATCTCTTAAATCTTTTCTAATTGCCTTTGAATAAAATAATAATAAAAAAATAGTGCGCTTAGAGCAGTAAAATTTCGACAATAGGATTCTGGTATTAAATCTAGAATTGTTCACTTTTTATTTCCTAATAATAAGTTACATCAATGAACATCGAATTGCCTCAGTCACCATCACCAGTGAGAGAAAGTATTCAAACGGGGCTCTGGCACTTTGCGAGCTTAAATCAACTTGATTCTTCTTATGTACACATGTGGTGTTTTACAGTACAAACATTCACTAATTGCTTCTTACTATAATTCCCATTGGCTTTAAACACCACCTTTATGGAGGTTTGTATAGGTACAAACTGCACAACCTTGATGAAGGCGCCATTGGTCCGAAGAACCTACCTTGTTGGCTGATGTATATATGTCAATTATCATAATTATTTAGCGCCATTTATCGGCTCAAATTGGAACACATTTTTACTCCTACATTTTTATAATTAAAACTGATTTTTGACATATCTTATACAGATATGAATATAATTTGAAACGAAGAGTGTATGATTCGCAAGTGATGGCGAATTCGCAAGGACAGTAGAAAATTGTTTTATTTTTAAAAGAATCATACGCGTCTGTAATAATTTAGAATTTAAATGATATGTTGAAAATAAATTTGAAATATTGATAAATTATTTATAATAAATATAGTTTGACGTATCAAACATGATGTTATAACAATATAGTATATTAATAAATGCGTACATCACAGTTTATCAGAAGAATGTGTTTAATTAAATTGATAAATAAACACAAAAACGCCATCGAGAGAGTTTGCGCATTCTTGTGTTTACTTTGACGGCATTATTGGGAGGGCTAATTATAAATTTTTGGAAGGAAATCTCTGGCAACACCAGCCAACCATGAGATATCCCGGCATTCCTCAGGAATGATGTTATTATAGCTTTCTTCTATATACGCTTACATCTTGGCTTCAAGATGATATCTTAAAAAAGGTAATTATTAAACGTCTTTTTTTGTTGTTTTCATTATAAAAATAATTTCCACCTGATTTTAATTCGATGGAAAAATATTGTACATAGTTTGCTTTAATACCACAATCAAGAATTTCTTTAAAGTTTCGTGTATATGAGAATAACCTAATATAATAGTAAATTTGTATGGCGAATTAAACTTCATTTCAGCCAAAGGACGACTACGGTTTCGTTACATCGTACGTGAGCGCTGTGAAATTGGATGGAGTTGTGATTGAAATTTACCAAAGAGGCTTATTTTAGCTAGTGAAGTTGTAGAGTTTAACATATAGGTGTATATGTCAAGTAAGAAGTTTCAGAAGATGAGTTTCTTTTAATTGTAAATCATTACAAGCTTTCGGGCAATGCCCTTCTACAATTAAAAGAAACTCATCTTCTGAAACTTCTTACTTGACATATCTTACTGGAAGAGTCTTTGACCTTTAATATAGGTGTATAGCATGCATTTCAAGTGCGAGTAACTAAAATTCAATATTATTTTTTCATGTTTTTATATTTTACAAAAGGATTTCTATTATTAATATTTTAGAGTATAAAAGGTCATAGTAGTTAAATAACGACGCTTCTCAGCGGTCGTTGTACAAGGGTCAATGTAGGTTCAATGTTGTGGATACCGCTGATATACTTTATTGCCAGTTAATGTAACTAGGTAGGTGTCTAAAATATCCGCCATCATTGTCTACGGCCGTCCAGGACTCTTGTACCGTCTTGTAGGATTATCTACATCCTGGAGACAACTCGCCGTGTCTTCTACCCGCCGCAGATGTCACCAGACTCTGTCTTCCACCACACTTGAATGTCGTTTTTGTCGACTGTCCCCCTCACACATGATAGCTGGAGTCCTCCCATCTTTCCAAATTTACTCTAAAATCTTGGCCTCTCGGATATCTTGTCATCCATTCTACATTATTTTATAAAATGTTTTCAAATATATTTTAAAATAAAAAAATCCCCTATTATTGTAACTTGCTTGGAACCAGAGATAGACGTGACAACCTGGCGACACATAACTTCACAACAGGAAAACAGGGAACAGGAAAGGTCCGACCTTTGGCCCCGGTAGGGGGGAACTCTAGAGCCGGGGCTGTAAGAAAAGATTTAGGAGGAAAAGTTCAAAGAAGATGTACTGGGCAATCTGATTGCTGGAGCCATGTCAGTACGGTTGTTTCTAAGGACGTGGTCTTCTTGTTGCCACTAACCTCTGGAGTGTTAATTTCTATATCCATCCACATTACTACATATATATATACTTTTTATTTAAAGAAGAACTTAAACATTATCACTAATAAATCTATTGGATTTAAGTATGTTCTACCTTTTTATATATTTATTACAAACACTTTTCTCTGAGTCATTGGCCGATGAGAGATTTGTCTATTACCAGTTATTCAGTTAAGTATAAAAATTGAGAATATTGTTAAATATAAAAAATAAGATAACTAGACGATACGCAGCGGTTGTTATGCCTCTCCACCAGGACTATGTATAACTGAGTACCTATTTACATAGTGAATATAGAGGCTGCCTGGCCGGCATTCATAGTTCTTGAATCGCGTGAGAACGCCCTTGGAACCTTAGAATAATTTTTAACGCCTTGCCAAATGTTTTATTTTTTGTTTGCTCCTGACGAGGACAAAAATAATTTAGTCGAAACGTCGATGTAATAAAAAGATTTACTGGCCGAAGTATATTTAATTTCAAGAACTATTTACATAGTGATACTTTCTGCCTTTGTTTGTTTTGAAACGACTTCAAGACGAGCCTATGCAAATCAAAATGTTCTAATGATTTTTTTCTCTATATTTTACATTCTTTCAAATTAAATAATAACTGTTAATGTTATGGATTCTTTTAGAACATCAATGATTGCAAAAATGTGTCTATCTTTGAACTATCTACTTATTTCCGGACAATACCATCGGAAAGTTCAAATATTACAGACTTTATATTGTTGCACCAAGTTGCAGCTTTGCAGGGTCGTCGACCTTGGTTTCTTCCTTCTTGGTGTTATACACGTTTCCCGAGCGGATTTCAATAGTCAAAGCAAATAAATAAAAGTAAATAAATAATAGTAAATAAAAATGAATTACCTTTCAACGTTATTGTGTTTATTTATCCGTGGTCTTCCTCGTAAGTCGTGATCCGCAGTCCTCGTCTAGGTCCTCTCTCGCTCCAATAATCAATCAAGATATATGTACAATAAAATATCACAAAATGAGTGAAACTATAAAAAGGAATGATGATAATCTAAATATTCTGTTTTATATAAATATTAAATGTCATAGAATATATTTAATAAATGTAAGGCGCATTAACATTGATATAACAATATGATTGAATGGCTATAAAAAAGAAGCAATAATGACAACAGGTAATTTAATTATATTTAAACTGAGTAGTAAGTTGAGTATAATAATTTCTTGTATAAATATTAAGGAGAAAACATAAAGCTTCCAGAAATAAGTTTCTTGAAAAAAATTGAATTTATATCTTTATCTTTCATGCCCCGAAAGCTATAAATATTAATAAACATTTTCATAATAAACTTATACCTGGAAGCCTGATGTTATCATCTTAATTTGCATATAATCAAATGAATACAGATAATACTTCAATGAGAGACTTATCAGAAATCACCCCCCAAAAGCTACCACTGGTGAACTAACACGATGTTTAGTTGATCTAATCCAACCTCCAATAAGCGACCATCTCCAAAAGAGACAAGGAATGTCCACGGTGTTCTTTATGAGAGTACTGTTGCAGATAATTAGTTGAAAATGATTCACACACACAAGGTTATTTATTAGAACCGCAGCCCCCATACTGAAATCTCCTGAACCAAAACTAAGAAAATAAATTTTATTTTCGGGTTCATTTTTAACGATTTTAAGTACATCTTTGTTTTTATATGAGTATTTACATTCATGAACAAAATTTAAGGAAGTTGTACCTTATAACATGTATATCGGGATTCAGACAATAACTCTGAAAGATATTACAGTGACCTTTATTGAAGACATACGAGATAACCAATATACACTCATAGACAAAACTTAAGGAAGTTGTACCTTATAGCATATATATCGGGATTCAGACAATAACTCTGAAAGATATTACAGTGACCTTTATTGAAGACATACGAGATAACCAATATACACTCATGAACCAAACTTAAGGAAGTTGTATACCTTTTAGCATGTATATCGGGATTCAGACAATAGCTCTGAAAGATATTAAAGTGACCTTTATTGAAGACACAAGAGATAACCAAGTGTGAACAAAATTGCTTCTGTCTCCTTCAAAAAGACAGATGACCGGCGATATTAAAAACTTTACATTTCCTTAAGTTTTGTCCATTAGGATACATGCTTTATCTGTTTACAAGGGAAAATACATAACTCCTATATTTTTCTACATTATTTTCATTAATTTTTTTCATATTCAGGTTTAAGGTAGTTCTCTTGCTGATATTCAAGTTCCACCATGGTCCTACAAAAATTGAATGTCTATGGATGTGTCTCTCTTGTTACCAATTCTCTCTGGTTCTATCAGAACTGTCTCTGCATCTTTTTTTTCAGTGGATGCTATCCATCGTTTTTGAGCAATATAGAATGAATATAAGCGAAGTCTCTCTGCAGAATTCCCAGTTCTTTTCTCTGTATCCTTCACTGAAACTTTGTCACCAATTCATCATCCTATGTAAGAAATATGGAAATTACCTGTATGGCATTCTATATAATCTGTTAATTTATCTCCCATTGTGTCGTACTTTCTTCACTTCCTTATAGTTCTTCCTCAATTTTCCATAGTTTTGAGGTTAGGTTGGATAGTGATTTGAATTTCTATAATGATTTTGTATTTCAATGTATATCACTCTTTCATTCCTTTCTTCCTGTGATAAATCTGTATAAGACCAGTGGGTCTTAATAAAGCTTTGTGTGTGTATCAATATTTCTCTATCTGGTATATTATAACTGATATTTATGTCAGTTGCTATAGGTATATCAATTATTATATTTTTGATATCGTTTTCTATCTTTATTGTTACCCTATGAAGTTTGATTATGTTGTTCTCATTGGAGATAAATCTTCTCTCAAGGCTGAAATGATGCAATGAAAAACCTTGTTATGTCTCCTAGTTTTTTTTATAGAAAATGCGCGTGTTATTGCTTTATATTAATTTATATCTAACTGGCATTTATATTATTTGCGTAAGTGCATTGTTCAATTCAAATATTTATATGTAATTCTACTGTCCTAAAAGCTTATGTCCATAGTTTACTTTAATAACATTTCTAAGATTCCATCCTTCAATGTAACATATATAGGCAGAATCGTCCAATACAGTATTAGAACTCTAAGAGGCGATCTGGTAGATTAAATTGGTGAAACCGCTGGGAGGGTTCAACCCCTGATGAACCATGTCTTCCTGAAATATACTTTCATCACAGTGAGGGTAGTAGAATTTTGTTTTATCTGTAAAAGAAACATTAGGGTTTTAATTCTTCCATTTCTTATAACCAAATGTGAACAAAATTGCCTATTTCTTTGTTGAGTAAACTTCGCTAGTTTAGCTCGCTTTGTTTTCTGACTCCTGATTTAGATGTTATACTAAAATTTGAAAGATCGTGTGAGAACGCCCTTATAACCTGAAAATAATTTATAACGTCTTTTCAAATGTTTTATTTTTCTTGACTAGGGCAAAAATATTCATGTCGAAACGTTGAGATAATAAAACCTTTTCTGTCCGAAGTGTTTCTTATTTAAAGAAAAATATTATAAACTTTACATAGAATGGTTTACACAAGTTTATTTGTAAACTGGGAGAGTTCCACAAAGATTGGAATGATTATGCAAATTAAATAGTGGGAGTTCTTTGGGTAGTTATTACAAATTTTTACTCTTTTAGACAATTTGACCATTCAATATATCTTATTAGCATTCTTAGTCAATTGAGAAAAAGGCATCTCCTTATCGTGCAACTGAAAGTTGCTGATGGCTTGCGCCATCTATCGGAATAATAATCGCGAAAGGCGTGATGTCGCTGGAGACCCGCTGGTGATTCTCCACCAAACTCTGCAGCGCTCACAGAGACGCCATATTCATTGTACACATAGTGTATATAATCCATACTATATTTTGTTAATAGTACAGACTGTGCACTTTGCATGTATTGACAAGATGTCAATAAAATTATTTTAATTGTCTATCGGAATAAATGTCGATTCCGATAAATGGCGTAAGCCATCAGCAACATTCAGTTGCACGATAAGGAGATGCCTTTTTCCTAATTTATGCACATTATCCCAGTACAATATCACATTTGTACTATTTTTTCACTTTTAGTCAATTGTTACAAAAATCAAAGATAAATGTTATTATTTACAATTTGGTGATTAAAATAATATAAAAAAACTCTTCTCAGGAAGGGAGGCTCCTCCATCTCTACTCTTTTAGAATTATTTACTTTTTTAACATGACATCTTATATAGTAATGCGTGAAAAAGAGATTATAATTTTACTTTATTTTTTAACTTTTTACATAGAGCGCACAATATAAATATAATTTCAAGAATTTATATAATTGAAAAAATACGCACAGACAAATAACAACCCTAATACACACACAACATTATTTTCTATTTCAACACACAAAACGCGATATCCCGGCTAGGGTTAATTGCGTCGATTTACATTTTAAAACAGAAGCTGTTATAAACATATTATACAAAAAATAAATAAATAAAAGAAAAACAATAATATATATTAGTAACCTGATCTTTCCAGATAAGAAAGATAATCATAAATATATTAACAAAAATAGTTAAATCTATGATAATTCTCTCTGGTATTTACAAATTGATATAGATCTACAACATTATTTACTGTCTGTTGTCTAGCGATAAAGAAAATACAAAATTATAGCTCTCAACAAATCACTAATTCTCTATTCATCATTATTCCAAAACTCTAGCTTTCAAGTGATAATCGCTCTTCAACACGTTTAATAAGAAACATGGACTATAACTTATAAGAAATATCTACATATATATTTTAAAATTTCAGTTGTAAATATCCAAGCTGCATGCGTATATATTTGTAAATATTGTTACACCAGGTTGCGGCTTGGCAAACTCTTCAACCTTGATTCTCTCCTGTGCCGGGTCTTGTATCTTACCAGAGCGTGTTTCAACCATCCTACAAATTTATATAAGTGGAGATAACTCTACTTTAAGTAGCCTTCAGAATTATTTATTTATTTCTCACATCAAAGAGAGCAGTGAAGTCACACAGTGTACCAAAATACAAATGGTGATTCTATAATACATAAATCTGTTTATAATATATATATATTCTGTTTAATAAAATAAATAAATATAAAATATAAATTTGAATTTAAAATATATGAAAAATAATATCACAAATTAAAATAAAATAGGTACATTAGCCATGATGCAACAATATTTCTTGTAAGATATAGTCGATGTTTTTTAATAAGCCTGTTGAAGAGATATTATCGTTTGAAAGCTAGCATTTTAGAATAAAAAGAAACTCATTGTAAGAACTATATATAGTTTTTAAATCAATAATTACTTATCATACGGAAGAAAATCGAAAAAAAGGAGATAATTCATAGAGTAAGGAAGTTGAAAGTTTGAAACTGGTCATCGTGGCAAAAATATCGATCAGTTATCGACCCGCCATCTCATTAGATCAGGAGTTAGCTCATTAAGAGGCAGTATGCCCTAGGCCCCCCATTAACAATACCCAATTAAAACAGGGACCTGAACACCCTTAGGCTCTTGGTCTGCCCTTGAAATTGATCCTTTAATTTCCCTTCCCTTTGTGTTCCTCTTTATTTTTAACCACATTTCTTTATAACCCTCTGGAGAAGAAATTCTTTGAAATGGTTAAGTTATTTGGTATTTTGTGGAAATTACACTTTATGGTTAATTTGATTTTTATTGATATACTCATATTTTGAATCAGACGACTTTAAAAATATATATGTTGAGTATAAAATATCATTAATAATATTTAACATTATCACAATTTAAATTTTGTTTGGAAAAGAATAGATTTACAAAATCAAACAAGAAAAATGGCATCTCCTGATCGTACAAGTAAATTTTTTGATGGCCTGCGCCTTCTATCGGAAAGCCATTAGCAGTATATCTACTTGATCCCAGTACAATTTCACTTTTGTACCATTTTTTACAAAATAAAAAAGTTTATATGATTCAATAATAATATCATTGTTTTTTTTTTATTATCCCTAGTACACGTGGTACAGGCCATGATAATCATGATGGGTAGTTAGTGACTGCTTTTACTGTAAGCGCACCACATGTCTACACATGTGAAAGCAGTTCGACTTTGCACATACAAATGTGCCAGAGCCCCGTTTGGTTACTTGCACTCGCTGGTGGGGTTGGACCTTTGCAAGAATCGGGGGGCCATTGGAGCATTTTTCAATATATATTTTTTTAAAACAGAAAAAAGTGTCCAATGCGGGAATCGAACCCGGGTCGTAGTGGTCGAAAACCAAACGATTTAACCCGCCTTCCACCGACCCCACATAATATTATTGTAATATATAGTGCTACGATAATATGCAAAATGATGGAATATAAAACATAAAATTGTATTAAAATATAGGTCCGAAAAGTATATATTTAAATAAAAAAGGTTTTTCGTGCACACACACTGTTGCGCGTGTCGTTTGATATCTCTCTCAGCGTTGCCAGATCAAAACAATACACTAAATATTTGATATCAAACGATCCTTTGAATATATTTACATAAAATGGGTATAGATGGAAATTTTACCGGGAGGATATTGATCCAAAGAGACAAGGGTTACCTCTCCCGTCAAAATAGACGTCAAAACCAGACGTCATTGTCAAGATTCCATTAGATCCCGTGTGGATTTCATGGAATGAAGTCTGCCCTAGACTGACGAGGGCCATTAGCCCGAAACCATGGTCTCTAGGTGGACGCTTTTCAGTTTGCCAAAGTTGGTGTTGTGGCTTTGTCACCGACCTGATGCCGCTAGTTGCGGCGACGGTCAATAGTTGGTGTCTGGTTTTGACGTCTATTTTGACGGGAGAGGCGACCTTTGTCTTTTTGGATAAAATAGGTACTTATTAATCAGTAATCTAAAATAAATTATAAAATACTTTAAAATTATATTTTGTTTAATAAAAATTGATGAAGAGAAAGTAATTCTGCGAAATATTTATTTAAAATTATTTAAATTATTTACCAGAACCAAGTATTCCTTTCCATACAATTACTATTAAAAATAGTCAGTAAAATATCATACAATTTGGTTAACATTTCATAGACTATTTTATAAAATTCCACACAAACGATAATTGATTTTATAGGCTTAGCACTCTCAATACAATATTTTGAACTTTATTAACAACATTTCACACCTAAACAATAGTTTCTTTTTCACAAAGTAATGTTTAATTTTACAAATAAAATTTAAGAAAAATCAGAAATAGATTTGATCTATAAAATATATTATTAGATATTTTCTTTTATCAATATATGTATAGCATATTTAAAATTTTACACAAATAAATTTACTGGCAATGCGCTTCTTTTAAATATCATCAAATATTATCTCTACAGACCTTACTGCAATGATATGAGTTATTGAATGAGAGGGCTTGGTTCATCAGTTTGTACCTCTACAGACCTATAAGCTTATGTCCATAGTTCACTAAGCATCCTTAAGCTGCCTTCAATAGAAAATACAGGGTATACTCCAAACCAATCCAATACAATAGTAGAGCGGTCTCGAGATTAATTTGGCGAAACCGCTGAGAGGGTTCACTAATGATGAGCCAAGCCCTCTCATCTAATAACTCATATCATTGCAGTAAGGTCTGTAGAGATAATATTTGATGATATTTAAAAGAAGCGCATTGCCAGTAAATTTATTTGTGTAAAATATTAACGATAGATGGCAATTAAATTTGATTTACTAATATAGCATATTTAACCAATTTATTACCATAATATTCAGTAAAAAGAGTAAATATTGTATTTTTTGTTTTTTTTTTTCATTTTTGTTGGGAAAATATTATAGGTTCGTAAAGGAAGAGAAAGATCCTTATTACTTAAAAGCTAAAGAATTTTATCTTTTGTCTTTTCTTTTATAGTTTAATATCTTTTGGTAATAAAGGATCTATCTATTCTTCTACAAATCTATAATTTTCCCCAACAAATTTACAAATTGAAATTTGTATAAATATAATAAGAAATTATAGTTTAATCTCTTTTTAATATAATTTTTATCATATCCTTCCACCAAATACCTAATTCATTTTATGCTTAATTGTTTTTATAATTACTCGATATCAAGATATAGCTCATTTTAAATGTTAATTATTAGTAGATTATCTATAAATACTGTAATGTTCATTCGATTAAATAAATAAATACACCCATTCCTCGCTTTGCGTCGGGGTTACGTTCCAAAAAAACACGATCCAAAGTGAAAATATTTAAAGGCGCAATCAAAAACAAAGGTGTTGCCCTATTTTAGGAAAAAAAATTAAAGACTCGAATCCAAAACAACGCAACTTCGAAAATCTAACGACGCACAGTGAAAATCAGTAAAAATTAAGCAGCGACGAAACTTCGAAAAAAACGCAAAGCGAGGTATTGGTGTATGCTTTACCAAATTAAGAAACACATTTTAATTATATATCTTTCTAATGGTATATATACACTTTTGAATATATTCATGACAACAACAACAATTACAGTATAAAATGAAAGGATTTAAAAGCACGAATGTTTCTTCTATACATAATACAAAATTCTACTGCCCTTACTGCGATGAAAAATATGTATTGGGAGGGCTTGGCTCATCAGTGGTGAACCCTCCCAGCGGTTTCGCCAATTTAATCCACCAGACCGCTTCTCAGAGCTCTAATACTGTATTGGACGATTCTGCTTATATACGCAGCACTGAAGGATGGAATCTCAGAAATGGTTTTCAAGAAAACTATGGACATAAGCTTATAAGACAGTAGAATTACATTCAAATATTTGCATCGAGCAATGCTCTTCAGCAAACTATAAAGTCCTATAAGCTTATGTCCATAGTTTTCCTGGACACCATTTCTAAGATTCCATCCTTCAGTGCTGTGTATATAAGCAGAATCGTCCAATACAGTATTAGAGCTCTGAGAAGCGGTCTGGTGGATTAAATTGGCGAAACCGCTGGGAGGGTTCACCACTGATGAGCCAAGCCCTCCCAATACATATTTTTCATCGCAGTAAGGGCAGTAGAAGTTTGTATTATGTATAAAAGAAACATTCATGCTTTTAAATCCTTTCATTTTATATGTATAGATGGCGCGTTATTGCTTTGTGTTAACAATTACAGTGCTGCCTAATCCAAACATTCAAAAATAAATTAATTGAACAGAGTATATTATAATATTATTATAAGGTATATTACAAATATTATATGTAGTATATCTAAATCTTTAATTAAAAAGGCATATATTGGATCAAAATATCATTTATTTTACCATTATTTCAGTTGGCTTAACGCCAACCTTTATCAAGGTGTTATAACATTTTAAAGTGTGTCAACAACAAACTTATCCCCATTGGAATTAACAAAATATTTTCAAAACTTAATGCTGTTGACGTTATGTGGCGCTGAGTTTGTTGTTGGCACACTTTAAAATGTTATAACACCTTGATAAAGGTTGGCGTTCAGCCAACTGAAATATTGGTAAAATAAATGATATTTTGATCCAATATATGCCTTTTTAATTAAAGATTTAATTATGGATTGCTCTATTTTCAAAACATATATTTAAATGAAAAAGAAAACACTCTAAAATAATAATAAATTATCAAATCACGACAAAAACCACTAATATAGTTTATAAATAATTTTATAATAAAGAAATTCAAACTATAAAGGCATCGTAATTTTTTAAAGCAGACTAGTATTTAAAAAAAAATTCCCGCCAAAAGTTTTTCCCGTCAAAAGCCAACAAGAAGTCAGTATTTACATGCAGGAAGAAAATGGGCCATTTGTGAGGAAGGTAAAAAATTCTCATTTTTAAATTGAACAAAATCGATTGTGCCTTTTCATCTGCATTTTCTCATCTCGCTCATTTTATCTGTACACTTTTCTTCTTTTAGAAATATTTATAATAAAGACATGTTTTTAAAATATCAAAATAATGGAATAATCAAATATTATTCAATGCTTATATTTTCATTTAATAATTTATACGTATTTAAATGTTTAAAATCTTATTTTATTTCGATTAAATAAATATTTTTATATGTTTATATATATGTGTTGTAATTTTAAATGATTAAATTCACATTTTTATGACATTTTTCATTTTAATAACATTTTAAACTCTAATAACAACATTTTGAACTTTAATAACAACATTTTAAACTCTAATAACAACATTTTGAACTTTAATAACAACATTTTAAACTCTAATAACAACATTTTGAACTTTAATAATAACATTTTAAACTCTAATAACAACATTTTGAACTTTAATAACAACATTTTAAACTCTAATAACAACATTTTGAACTTTAATACCAACATTTTAAACTTTAATAACAACATTTTAAACTTTAATAACAATATTTTGAACTTTAATAACAACATTTTGAACTTTAATAACAACATTTTAAAATTTAATAACAACATTTTAAACTCTAATAACAACATTTTGAACTTTAATAACAGCATTTTAAACTTTAATAACAACATTTTGAACTTTAATAACAACATTTTAAACTTTAATAACAACATTTTAAACTTTAATAACAACATTTTGAACTTTAATAACAACATTTTTAACTTGAATAACAACATTTTTAACTTTAATAACAACATTTTAAACTCTAATAACAACATTTTGAACTTTGATAACAACATTTTAAACTCTTTAATAACAACATTTTAAAATTACATAAGGATTTTGAAATTTTAAGATACACACTGTTGTAAGATTTAGGTACTTACAGCTTGTAGGAAGGCATGAGGACGTTGAGGATTATATGATAATAATCTTTATTATCCATTTAGCAAGAAAGACAAAGTTATGGTAGCGAACAGTTATTGAAGTATAGAGAAGAAGGTAAACAAACAGTTGTGATGATGATAGGTCCAGTGTGGCGCTAGCTGTCGTAGCATTCAGTTATCCAACAAATCCCCGGCATGAATGTGGAGACATCACGAGGTTGTAGCGTAACTTCTCAAATGTCGGCCTTGGTAGCGGCTTGGTCAGAATGTCCGCCTTCATGTCGCCAGTTGGGCAGTAGATCATTTTTATCACTGTCTTCTTCTGAAGATCCTTCAGGTGATGGATCTTGGTTGCGATGTGCTTGGTTCTAGAAGACACTTTTTCGGATGAACATATCTTGAGACATGATTGATTGTCTTGGTGGAAGTAGATTGGAGCTTTCTGTTCCAGTTCGAGATCCTTTAGCAAGTCGAGAAGCCATAACAGTTCTTGTGAGGCTTCAGCTGCGGAGATTAGTTCCGCTTCGGTGGATGAGAGAGATACGCAACCTTGTTTCCCAGTCATCTATGAGATGGGGTTTGATCCCAGTAGGAACAAGTTTCCGCTTAGTGATTTTCTGTCGGTGTTGTCGCTTGCCCATGTGGCATCGCTGTATGCTTCCAGCGTGGGAGGTTTTTGGTTAGATATGCGTAGCTCGAGTTCTTTAGTAGTTTTTAGATATCTTACGATTCTTTTTGCTGCATTCCAGTCACAATTTCTAGGATTCTGGTTTCTGCTGCTGAGTATGCAGACTGGAGCTGCGATATCTGGTCTGGATACTACGCTTAGGTACAATAGTGAGCCTATCAGTTGTTGGTATTGGACGTTGTTTGGTAGAGTTTTTCATCAGATATACCGGGGTATCCGCTTTCCATGGGAGTGAAAGTAGGTTTCGCTTCTTGGAGATTGTACCTTTCAACTAATTCTTGGATTTTATTCTTTTGGCTCAGAAGGAGTTCACCTTCTCTGTTCCTTGAGATTTCTATACCAATGAATTGAGTGGGGTTTCCGAGGTTCTTTATTTCAAATTCTTTTTCGAGAGTTTTTACAGTGTTTTGGATGATTATTTCGGAATCGCTTGCGAGGAGCATGTCATCCACATTTAGAATCAAGTAGATGGAATGGTTTTCTTCATTCTTGGTGAATAGGCATGGGTCTACAATGCTCTGTTTGAAGTTATTTTTAATTAGAGTGCTTGCAATTTTTGTGTTCCAAGATCTTCCAGCTTGTTTTAGACCGTAAATTGCCTTCTTTAGTTTGCAGACTTTGTTTGTTTGTTTTGTATGGAGTCCTTCTGGGAGTTCCATGTAGAGTTCTTTATCTAGGTCGCCGTGTAGGAACGCTGTCTTCACATCGAGGTGGATCACTTGCATCCCTTTGTAGACTGATGCAGCTAGGAAGGCTCTAATTGTAGAATGCTTCACAATTGGTGCAAAGGTTTCTTCGTAGTCTCGGCCAAATTTCTGATTGAACCCTTTTGCTACGAGTCTGGCTTTGTACCGCTCTATTTCTCCTTTGGAATTGAGTTTTTGTTTATAGGTCCATTTACATCCTATGATCTTTTGTCCTTAGGTAGAGGCGTTAGTTCCCATACATTGTTTTTCTCAAGAGAATTTAGTTCTTCGTTCATTGCTTGTAGCCATTTTTCTCTTTCTATTTTTGGTAATAGTAGGACTTCCGAGTAGCTGGTGGGTGTCTGAATGTCTTGAGCTTCAGTTTTGTACAGCATGTAGTCATTTCTTATGGGAGGTATTCCCTTTGTTGGTCTCGTGGATCTTCTTTGTGTGACCACTTGTGTTCCTGTGCTTGTACCGGGTTGAAGGTAATCCTCGGTTTCTGAGTCCTCAAGGTTTTCGGATTGTGTTCCTGGTTCCTGACATTCCTCTGCATTACCAATATGATTGGAGGAAGTTAGATCTGTACTTAGTACTTGTGGTGAAGTTGTTTTTGTGGAAGCGTGGTGAAACCCATTTTCTTTTTCTAGAAATTTTACGGATCTGCTGATTGTGATGTTGTCGGTGTCGTGCAGGATTCTGTATCCTTTGCTTCGATCATCGTATCCAAGAAAGATCCCTTCGATAACTTTGCTATCCAACTTGTTTCTTTTTATCTTGGGAATATAGGCGAAGGCTTTACATCCGAATCTTTTTATATGCTTCAGACTGGGCTTCCTGTTGGTCCATAGTTCAAATGGAGTCTTGTCTGTAGCTTTCGAGGGTATTCGGTTGTGTAGGTAATTAGCTGTGGTAACCGCTTCCGCCCATAGAGACTGTGGGAGTCCTGAGTCAAACAGCATGCATCTTGTCATCTCCATTAGTGATCGATTTTTCCTTTCGGCTACTCCGTTCTGGGCTGGTGAGTAGGGGACTGTTAGCTGATGTTTGATTCCGCTTTGGTTCAGGAAATCTTCGACTTGTCGGTTTACGTACTCACGACCGTTGTCTGTCCGTATGGTTTGGATATTTTTTCCAAATTCCGTGTGTGCTGAGATGACGTAGTCTTTTATTTTTTCATAGACTTCGTCTTTTCCTTTCAGGAGGTAGATCTTCGTGTATCTGCTGTAGTCATCAGTGAAGGTGATGAAGTATCTCTTACCGCTGAGAGAGTTGGTTGGTAATGGACCGCAGATATCACTGTGGACAAGTTGAAGCGTTTCAGTTGCTCTGTACTCTGTCTTCTTTGGAAAAGGGGTTTCGGTGAGTTTTCCTTGAATGCACTGAACGCAGTCTGTGCTGTGCGAACAGTTATTTAGACTTAGTCCTCTTGCTAGGTTCTCATTTCGAATCTTCTTAATTGATTCTATATTTCTGTGTCCTAGTCTGTCGTGCCAGAGCATGAGGCAATTTTTGTTCTTGCAGTGGTTTTGTTTTGCAACATTTGCTTTGAATGTGCGAGTTTGGGGGTTGTCATCCAGGTGGAGTCGGTACATTCCATTGTCAAGTATACCGTTCGCGAGGGCTGTGTTGTCTCTTTCGATGGTACACCAATCTCTGTTGAACGTTACTTTACATCCGTTGGAGGTGGCCGCACTCACTGACAGAAGGTTGTCTGTTAGTTCCGGGATGTAGAGAACTTTTGTGAGAACTAAGGTGTCAGTCTTTCCTTGGGGTGTGATGACTTTTATTTCTCCTTGTCCTATCCCTTTGACCTGCAGCTTATTGCCATTAGCAACCACAACATTTTGTGTTTGTTCTCTGTTAAGTTCAGTGAAGAAGCTTTCATCGTACGCCATATGAGATGTGGCTCCAGAGTCGATGAACCAGTTGTGTACACTTGCTTCTCGTTGAGTGCAATTGAGAGCTTTTGGGTTAGGCCCTTTTGTTGTTCTCTGATTTGTTGGTTGTTCTTGGGTGACACTCGACTGATTTGTGTACTTTGGTACGTTTCCTCTTCTGAAGTTTTCATATTTGTACTCTTTGTTGCTGTTGTTTCGCTTTTGATAGTGCCAACATTCTTCTTTGGAGTGGTTTGGTTTGTGGCAGAAAGAACAGAATTTCTTCTCTTTTTCTCTTCTTTGGCTTGAAGCTCTGTGGAGGCTTTTTAAGGCTTTTGATTCGGTGCTTTCGTCTTTCGAGCTTTCTACTCTGCGTGTGTGTTCATCAAGGAGTTTGTTCTTGGTAAATTCAAGCGTTAGCTCGTCATCAGGCCTTGATTCCAACATCGTGATGAGATTTGAGTAGCTCTTTGGAAGCGAGCAAAGCAGTATAGCCGTGATGTGAGAGTCCTTTAGTGTTTCGCCAATGGTTCGCAGTTTGTCAACAAGTTCCATCATGGTAGTGATGTGCTGCTGCATGTCTTTGTATTCTTCGAGTTTTAAGCTGTATAGTTTCCTTAGCAAATAAATTTTTCCTGAGAGTGTTTTTCTTTCATAGATATTTTTAAGAGTGTCCCAGGTAGCTTTGGCTGTTAGTAGGTTTTTGACATGCACTATTTGTGAGTCGGCGATGCTTAGATTAATGATAGCTCTAGCTTTTGAGTCTTTCTTTTTCCATTCGATTTTAGGTTCATCTGGAATATTTTCGGTGACAACTTCCCAAAGATCTTCCTTTTGCAAGAGCATTTCGATTTTGAAAGACCATAGTGAGTAGTTATAGCCGTCGAGCTTATCTAGGGTTACATCGTGGCTCGGGAGTGACGCCATTTTTGCTAAGCCTTTTTTCTTTGTCTTAACTCGTTAGTTGAATTTCATGCAATATTCAGTCTCATAATCTAATTGTTGTAAGATTTAGGTACTTACAGCTTGTAGGAAGGCATGAGGACGTTGAGGATTATATGATAATAATCTTTATTATCCATTTAGCAAGAAAGACAAAGTTATGGTAGCGAACAGTTATTGAAGTATAGAGAAGAAGGTAAACAAACAGTTGTGATGATGATAGGTCCAGTGTGGCGCTAGCTGTCGTAGCATTCAGTTATCCAACACACACACATAACAATATTTATTATTAATTATTATATGTAGGTTTTTTCACTCTTAAAAGATAATATTTTAAAATTTAATAAACACATTTTACACTTTAATAACCTTCAGGAAATAGAGCAATCCATATTTAAATCTTTAGATAGATATTTTAATCAATCCCATATATATGTCTTTTTATTATATGAACTTTAATAACTACATTTTTATACTTTAAATCCATTTTAATTTCAAGTGCTTTTTAAAAATATTATTTAAAACTTTAACAGTAATATTTTTATTTTAAAATGTTTTATTTGAAAAACATTTATTTTAAATGAAATTTGTTTGTTTATGTTTCAGAGAGTACTGTAAATTTAGTTATATCATTTTTGATTTCAATATATTTAAACACATTTATGTTTCTAATAGGAATATATTTTGTGTATATATTAAATGCACACTCTTATGAAACATATGTAAAAGCTTAATAAAGACAGTTCATAAAGTATTTTATGTTTTATTTTATTAATATATTTTATTAATATTTTATTAATATAAAGTATTTTATCAACATTTCATAATCTTTTCATAGCAAATATTATACGATTTTCAAACACAATTTTGAAGATTAACACCGACAAATCAAATTATAACATCAACGTTTAATAGTTTGAAACTGCATTAATAATGTAAAAATACCAATACTTTAAAATTTAAAAACATATTTTTGTAATTTATATATTAAAAATATGGGGTAAAAATATCACATTTTCAATATTTATTTAAATTTCATTTTTCTCCACATTTTTTATACAAAATTTAAGATGTTTTGCACTTTTAAGACATTTTTTCACTTTAATGAAAACATTTTACATTTTAAAGTGGAATAAGATAAAGAGGAAGGAGATATTAAAGAATATCAAAACCAAAATGCAAATATTTATATCTATTGCCAAGTGGAAAATTAGGGAAGGCAAATTTCAGGATGACACAGCAATTTATTAAAGATAAGAACAAACTATGAAATATAAACAAAAGATAAGCAATGAAGGAAGTTTACAGAGTAGTAAAATATAAACATAAAAAAATGATACTCAGTTAATACTAGTGTAAAATAATAAATGCTTCTCGCTACAATATGCTAACCTTTTCCCGAACCTAAAACAGTTATGGAAACAGCTGAAGTTTAAGATTAATTGCAGTATGCAACGGGAATATAGAAAAGATATCTAATCCCATATTCAACAATAATAGACAACAATAATTCATATTGCTTAAATTAAACGGATTTAGAAAGTTTTTAAAATAGACAAATTTCAATTATAATCAAATTATTTATATTAACATTAAAGAAACTATACAAAATAGTTGTTAAAATATTAAAATCTAAACGAAAATAATGATTTGAAATTAAAAATTATTTAATTAAAGTCTAAAAACATGTTTAAAAATGAAAACTGTTGTTATTATAGTGCAAAATGTATTTCAAGTGTAAAACTTATATATCTGCAAACCGTATTTATATTTGAAAAGAGAAAAATGGATATTTTGATAAAATTTCAATTAACTTCCGGATGGATTTAACATGAGATTTTAAATTTATATTTCACAAAAAACCTTTAAACCTTATTGATCCTCCTTTATAAAGGTAGTTGTATGAAAAAAATTTGTTTACTATCATTTCAAATATTTCCATTACACTTTTGATGTTGCATAAATAGTTTAAAACCTTTGAAGGAATGTTTTGTTAAAATATAAATTTACTCTAATGAAATCAAAAATAGCCCTAATTTAATCCAAAATGTTTTTAATAATAAAAATGAAAAAGGTATACCTATATGATATTCAAATTAAGTCATTAATATTTGGTCAACATTTTTTATTCTATTTCATTTCGACTTAGAGCGCTATGTCCCCTTAGGGACACTTGCACTACATAGGTAAACTAAACATTGAAAGGAAAGAAAGATATTTGAAATATGTACAAGAATTAGTATGCAAGTTTTAGTTAGATGAAAAGAGAAAAATATCAACACAATTAAAATATGTACAAAGGGTTGGTATGCAAATAGAGTTGAATTAAATCAAATTGTAAAGTATTGTGTGTATTCGAGGAAAACAATTTACAGATTGAAGAAAGTTCTAAGGAATATTTTATAATGAAAATATGCAATATTTTAGAGAATAAAACTATGCTAAATAGAGGTAATTTCTAAATAAAAGTGTTTCAAAGGAATTCATTAGTTTTCTTTAATAAAATTCAAAATAAATTTGCAAAATGAGTTATATTTTATATATGTGTCTTTTGTTGAAATTAGATCAAACGGGTTCAGTTACAACTGATATTTGTCCAATATGAATCTTATAATTCTTGTAATGAATCGTTTATGTTCAAAATATATAGATTTTTTATTTTTAACATATATATAGGATACACATTAAAGGAAAATGATTATATTTTTATTTTATGATGCATTAGCGCGTCATCTGAAATTGTTTAATTTTCAAAAAAAAAAAAATCATACGCGTCTATATTAGTTTAGAATATTTTTTAACATATAATATTCCTTTTGGAAATAGTGCAATCCATAAACAAATCTTTAAATAAAAGGCATATATTGGATCAAAATATCATAATATATCATTATTATCAAGGTATTATAACATCTTAAAGTGTTATAATACCTTGATAAAGGTTGACATTTAGCTAATTGAAATATTGGTAAAAATTATGAAATTTTGATCCAATATATGCCTTTTTATATAAAAAAAATATAATATTCTGAAATAAATGTTTAGTGTATAGACGCTGAAATATCGCGTCTGGTTGATTAATAAATATATAAAAAAAAATGTTAAGTAAAAATATAAAAGAAATAATATATATATTATATAATAAATACAATATATATCATCTCTCTCTATAGCTATATATTTTAAAGTTATATTTACCAAATATTCACCTAATTATAATTTGATTTTCTAACTTCAAGGAGAAATTCGTTGTAAAAAGATAAAACCATCTAATAAAATCTAATCAGACGAATTTCTACGTGCTCCGAATTTTAGCTTTGCGCAGTAAGATAGAATTTTAAAATTTCTTTTAATCTAATCAAATTTTAGAATTGGTTATATTGAAAATATGCCTATCTTTTTTTCTTCTGAAAAACTATTATCGAAGAATTTATCGAAAATAAAGTCAAAATAGATAATTTTATACCTTTCTAGGTATGAACTAAACTTCTATTCTAGATTCCATACGCGTTTTCTGCATTTAATTTTATATATTGAAAAGTACCTTATTTCATTTGAAATGGAGAAATTTTTAGAATTGTCTGTGAAATTAAATCTATTTTCCGTTTGAAGAATATTCCTTGTACATTTTGAGAATCTATCTCATGATTTTATTTAACACCTGTGCTATATTATGTAAAATATTCTAACATATATAAAGGCAATTGAATTTAAATATTTTCTTATAGTCTATTTATATAACCTTTATGAAATGTTGAAAATATTTATTTATATTATAATATAAAATATTATCATATATTTTATATTTCTAATATTTCAATCTTAAAAATGATATAAAGTGAATTAATTTTAAAAAATCTAGAATGTAATATGAAGTATTATATTCCAGTATTCAATACTCTATTTTATACATATTTTATTATGTTTTCAAAAGGATTAAATCGTGTAATATTATTTATATATTTTAAAATCAATTAAAACACATTATACAAATTTTTATTTGAGTACAGTAAACTCTCCTATAACGCGATTAATGTGTTCCGTGTTGTATGAAATCGCGTTATAGGATTTCGCGTTGTACGAAATAAAACTTGTATAACGCGAATGTTGTTAGGGTAAATTGTTAGTGACAAATATCATGTATTTTATAACGCGTTATACGAAAATTCGCGTTGTATAAATAAATTTGTCGCAATCTTTTTATCGCGTTGTAAAAACTCGCGTTATAGGAGAGTCTACTGTATTTATTTTTCAGCTATTTTAGTGAATTTGTTTAAAACTTAATTGTGATTGTTAACATTCTATTATTAGCATTGTTGGCGAATAAATTCTAATTTACGAATATATTCTCACTTATTTTACATATTTCCTTTCTTTTTGTCAGTTGAGTTGGTAGTTTCTAATTGCAGCTCCATTCTGTCTCATGTCCTAAGAATTATATATTTTTCTCATTTATTGATCCTAAATTGTTTTAACTTCCATTTCAATGCATTTTTATAATTTTTTTACTTACATATAAATCGATCTCCTTAAATTTTGAAATTAATTTTTTTTAAATACCCCCCCCCCCCCCACATTTTTTTGTTAAACGTTTTAAAAAAGTTCATACAGTTTATTGTTTAAATCATTTTAAATTTAATTTCAAATGTTTTAATAGATACATATATTTTTACATTTATCTCTTAATGAATTATTTTTATGTACTTATTACAAATTTTTTAAATATAAAGATAGAACTCATTTTTTTCCTTTAATATTTTAATATATTTTACATATTTGATTGCAATTTTTATAATAATTTTTTCATTCACAAATTTCTCCCACCTACTCTGTATTTTAATTGATTTCAACTGTGATATTATAACACTATGCGGCGCTGAGTTTGTGTGTACAAAAATGTAATGCCTCGATAAAGGTTGGCGTTCAGCCAGCCGAAATATTGGCAAAATAAATATTTTAGTAAATCCAATATATGCCTTTTATTATCTAATGAATTAAATATGGATTGCTCTATTTTCAAAATGAAATTAGTATATGATTCATTGAGTTTTCTACACCTGGTATGACCTTTACAATCTCGGATATGGTATTCTGAAAAATCTCCGAGGCTGTTTTAATCCCAAATTGAACTCTAAAGAAAGCAAAACATTATATTATATATATCCCCAAGGCGTACTGAGTGTGATGTAGAGCTGTGTTTATTCTGTTACCTTTAATTGTGCAATAATCCTTTTAAAAATCAAATTTGATGACGTATATGAATTTTTGATATTGGATTCTATGTCCTCTATTGTTCTTAACGGGTAGTGGTTTGCATAGCAGTATTTTGTTTAAATCAGATAGATCAATGCAAATTCTATATTTCCCACCTTGCTTCACAACTATCAGATGGCTAAAGACTGGTGTTGGTTTATTCCATTCTTTTTATCACTTGATTTTTCTGCATTGCGTCTAGCTGTTTCTTTGCTTCTGTATTTTCAATGGTATTCTCCTGGATGGTCTTATTTTCTACATTTGATCCCCTTTTTTGAAATCTTCTTTATATTCAAAATTCTTGTTGGATCGCTTTTGAAGACAACTTTCAGATCTATAAAATTATTTTATTAAAAAACATTAAACATTTTTAGATATATATAGAAACGAGTAAATTATCTCGTATTTAAGGCAACAAAAGATTAATCTAATTTTTATACATTTTCTAACCAGATTCCACTTGTGAAAACAGACGACAAAAAAAAAAAAAGAATAAATAAATTTATAATAGAGGGTAAGTTCCTATTTTTTGCAAGCTTTCACATTCAAAGAATATTCAACTTCTTGCTTCAATTCTTAATGAAACCACATTTTCATTAAACATTTGATAAAACTCTTCTTCTATTGGTTTTATCTCTTTTTTTTTGTTAGTCCTAGCATAAAGCATATTTACTGTCAAGTTTTGGTGTTGTTCCCGTTTTGATGACAATGAATTTGATTAGAGTCGGATCCATTGAATATATTTACAAAAAAGGGCGTATCTCGACATCTGTGTGAGTGAAAGAAAAAAATATTTCTCAAAATAATTCGAGGGATTGCTTTCACTTAATCAAATTATTGAATAATAAACTTGAAGGTAGTGTACCTATTCTTGTAGATTTACATGGAAACGACTTTTAACTTTGTTTCCATAAGATCTACAACAAAATTTGTAAATTACCTTTGAGTTTATTATGAAATAAATTTATAAAGAGGGAGAAATTACTCGAAGAAAATAATTCTTCCCACAGATCTAGGTACAAACCTTTTATATAACTATATTCATTGTATAGTTTTTGACTAAATAATTCTTGACCATACCTTATGTTTGTATCGAAAACTGAAGAAATTTACAAACGTTATCATGATGGAAACTGCAATATCTTTAGTGAAACGAAGAAAGAAACTTTTGTACCATTCAAAATTTGATATTTAATGAAAAGGAATAAACACAAAAATATTAAATTAAATGAATACAAAAATAAAATAATGCAAATTATATATACTCAAACAACTATGATGATAACAACTTGTGAACCACAGAAGTAAACAATATTCACAGAATATTTCACGCTGATATATACAGTGCGGCAAATAATTTTAAGACTCGCGCTAGATAAAGGCCAATAGCAGAGCCAGTTATGAAATTGCGCATGCGTATATATATTCGAAGCCTTATCTAGCGCGTGGCTTTGTTTCAGCCATTTTGGTTAACTCTTTAAAAATATACAGGCGATTTTTGAAAAGTAAAAATTTTTGTTCGTCGGAATTCTGAGATGGAACAGAGAGCGGTCATTAAATTTAATGCAAAACTTGGTAGAAGTGCATCGGAAACATATATTTTGATGAAGCAAGTTTATGGTACGTTATGTTTGAGTAAATCAAATGTTTTCATTTGGCACAAACGTTTTTCGGATGGAAGAAATACGCTAGAAGATGATAAGCATACTGGACGACCAAGTTCTTCAAAGACACCAGAAAGTATAGAAGAAGTGCGAGAATTTGTTGAAAACAATGATGGCAGAGGTTTTACACATCAACAAAGAAACGATTCGAACCATTCTGCATGAAGATTTAGGTAAAACTAAAGTCTGTACTAAATTTGTTCCACACACTTTAACGGGCGAGCAGAAATCAGTGTGAATTGCACATTGCAGGGACATCATTTCTGCCTATGAAAATAATTCAAACTTCCTGAAATCAATTGTTACGGGTGATGAAACATGGTGTTTTCAGTATGACCAAAAGACAAAGCGCCAAAGTGCCGAATAGAAGTCAAAAAACTCTCCACAAGCCAAAAAAACGCGAAAAGTGCCATCAAAAATCAAAACAATGCTGATTACCTTTTTCGATAGTAGAGGTATTATCCACAAAGAATTTGTTCCCGCTGGACAAACCATTACTGGAGAGTATTATTTAAACGTTTTGAAACGTTTGATTGCTAGAAATCGTCGCATTCGTGCAGAATATCGCGATGAAGACAGTTGGTGTTTGCTGCATGATAATGCACCGAGTCACTCATCACTCACTGTTCGTCGCTTTTTGGCCAAAAATAACGTCTGTGTGTTGAATCATCCTCCGTACTCGCCTGATTTAGCACAATGTGACTTTTATTTATTCCCAAAAATAAAATTGAAGTTAAAAGGTTGCTTTTTTTATGATATCCCGACCATCCAGACAGCTGCGACGAGCACTTTGGAGGCAATTCCTCAAAGTGGCCTGCAAGAGGCATTTAATTCCTTATTAAATCGTTGTAACATATGTATTGAATCCGGAGGGGATTATTTTGAATAAAAAAATAGTAGAAATTGAATTAGCTTGTTTCTTTTTTATTTTACAAACCCATTCTTAAAAATTATTTGCCACACTGTATATTACAGAAACAATATTGTGAAATTGATACTCTCTTCTTTTCTGTAAGAAAAGCTATCCGAGATCCCAGGGTGAAGTTGTGGAAAGGTGGATGGACTCCAACTGCGGAAGGATGGCTCACGTGTCTCTGTGCCTGTGGAGCAGGCGCCAAAAACAGAATTATCGTATGGGGTACAACAGAAGTGTGATCACATCTGCGGCAAGTAGAAGACGTGGGGAGTTGTCTCCTAGGCGGTGGATGATCCTATAAGAACCTGACATCGGAGCGGCCTACAAGGCGGTGTAGTCCAGGTTGGACATGTACAGTGAGGAGCGGAAGGTTTTTCAAGAGTGACATCCACGGCGCCAAGAATCCTTCTGACGGGGTAGTTGAAGATAAGTCCCACTGATTGTACTTCTTCTGTTCAGTGCCACGTATAATAATACGCTATCTTTGGCTGCATCCCTTCGAACTCCTGTATTTTTGAGGCATCCTGATAGGACAAAGTACACGAACAGCATCTGGGTACGACTTAACAGTATCTTTCATTCAATCATGAATGTGTCACAGCTCGTATGACAAAGTTGTTTCCTTGTAATCTACAATAATCAATAAATCACCTTTAAATTTATTGTGAAATAAATTGATAAAGAGGGAGCAATCCCTCTAAATATTAAAAAAATATTTTTTCGAAGATCCAGGTTTATTCTTTTTTATATAAATGAATTTGATTTATATATTTAGCATTATGGTTTAGATATTTCTCCATTGCATTTATGACGGAATATTTAATTTACCTAATACAGTCGAACTTGGATAATTCGAACCCCAAGGGACCATAAAAAATTCGAATTATCCAAAAATTCGAATTAAAAACGGAAATTATATATATAGGAAATTCTAGGGACCAAGATAAATATTCGAATTAAAGAGGTTTTCGAATTAAAGAAGTTCGAATTATCCAAGTTCTACTGTATAATAATATTCTCAAAATATTGAAAATTTTTATTAGTTTTCGAATGGAAAAATATATTATTTCCTATTTTTATGAATGTATATAGAAGCATTCGGAAGAAGTGCTAACTAATGTAATTTTCTACCTTGAATCTATAAATATATATTATCAAAAACAAATTTACGAAAAAAGTTAAACAAAATTAAGTAGCTTGTAATCGGAATATATAATCTCTATCAAACAGTGATTAACTATATTTTATAATCTTAAATGCTCTATATATAACTATTGATTAAAAAGGATATAAATTGTCTATCAAAAAGACCAATTTAAAATCATATAAAGGATTTAGATAAAAAATTAAAAATATCTATAGTTTAATTGTTGAATCATTTTTACAAATCATAATTATCGATTAGTAATCAAAATGTTATTATTAAAGTTTGAAATTTGTTAGTAAAGCGTAAAATGTTGTCATTAAAATGTAGTGAGAATGTTTCTTTAAAAAAAATTGCAAAGCCGATTTAGAATTATCGTTTTTATTAAATAATGAAACATTGGAGAATCGTCTGATACGAAATATAAATAATCGTTTGATATAAATATTGAACTATAGTCTGATATCTGAAATATAAATAATCGTTTGATACAAAATATTGAAGAATCGTCTGATACTAAATACAAATTATCGTTTGATATGAAAAATGAAAAATTCGTTTGATATGAAAAATGAAAGAATCGTTTGATACGAAATATGAATGATCGTTTGATATAAAATATTGAAGAATCGTCTGATACGAAATATAAATTATCGTTTGATACAAAATATTGAAGAATCGTCTGATACTAAATACAAATTATCGTTTGATATGAAAAATTAAAGAATCGTTTGATACGAAATATGAATGATCGTTTGATATGAAACATTGAAGAATCGTCCTATACGAAATATAAATAATCGTTTGATATGAAACATTGAAGTATCGTCTGATACGAAATACAAATTATCGTTTGATATGAAATATTAAATAATCTTTTGATACAAAATATATAAATGATCGTTTAATATAAAATAATAATGAAAACATTCGTTTGTTATTAAAAGCAAAATAAAATTAACATGAAAAAAAAACTAAAGAAACGAACTAAACTAATTTAAAACAATTAACTTAAACAAGACGATTCAAAGTAGTCAAACTTCCCAAAGTGAAATTGGCTCTTAGAAGAAAATCGTCTGAAAGGATCTTTAAGACAAAAGAAGGGAAATCATTGAATTGAAGCCATGTTTGGCCCACTTTGAAACCCCATAAATTTGAAATTTACCCTAATTTCTAAGGAAATTTTCACTCCACTTTTCTAACCTCACGTTCATGGCATTTGTTTTATTCAAATGGATAACTTCGTACTTTATATTCTAGCCCCATTGGAATTGGAAAATCTGCGAATTGTGTAAGATTCTTATAGATAGAATTTTTACTTTCTCTCTCTTTTATATATGTGTGTATAAAATTATGTATATTATTATAATACATACATATATGTATATATTATATTTAAAATATTTTCAGATTTTGTAATTAGAGTTATACAAAATTATTAGCTGTTGCTTGATTTCGGTATACATGAGTATTTTATGATATTGTTTTGCAGTCGTGGTAATAATTATAAATAAAATTAACTTTAAATCACAATTTTATTTAATTGTGATAATATAAAATACATAATTTGAGAAAGAACTACTAGTTTTAAGGCGAATAGAATAAATAAAACAAAATACTTATTTACATATGTACAAAAGATTTGAGTTGAGCCAGCCAACGGGAAACAACAACAATAGGCTTATTTAGGTAGTGCCGCGACATCTTACGGTGGAGTTTTACAAAGTAGTTTGTTCTATAAATTATAATTTTGAAATAAACTAATATTTTTTATATAATATATATATGCAACAAAAAATAATTTCTAGTAATTGAATTTGGAATACATGAATATTATTGATATTACTTTCAATGCAGTCGTGGATAAATACTAATAATAAAATAGTTTAGTTAAGGATTAGCCTTAATTGAGCTTATGGAATATAAAATTTGAGAAAAGTACTACCTGATTTAAGGCGAGTAGAATAAAGAAAACAAAAGACTTATTTACATATCTACAAATATATTTGAGCCGGCCAAAGAGAAACAACAAAAATAGGTTTATATAGGGAAAACTGTGACGTCTGGCGGTCGAATTAACAGAGTAGTTTGTTCTATAAATTATAATTTGAAATAAACTAACCTTTTTATATAATATATATATATATGTTTTATAAGAAATTTATATCATTTGAAATTATATTTTCTAGAACAAACTACTATGTATATTCAACGCCAGATGTCGCGGCTTTCTCTATATAAACCTATTGTTGTTGTTTCCCGTTGGCCGGTTCAAATATTTCTGTAAATATGTAAATACGTTTTTGTTTCTTCATTCATCACGCCTTGATTCAGGTATTATTTCATCCTCAATTATATTTATCAGCTCAATATTATATATAGCAAATAAAGTTTCAAAACTGTTTTAATTTATATTTTTCAAGATATCCCACGACTGTATTCCAATACCATTCACTAATACTCATGTTTCTGAAATTAATTAATAATTTCTATCAAAATATTAAGCATATCAATATCATAATACTCATGTATCCAGAAAGCAAGCTAATAAATCCTCTCTCTCAAAATATTATTCATAACATATATATTTATAAAACATTACATACTTTCTCATGATAAAATATATTTTGGTTTGATGGAAAATTTTATTTATGAAAAAAGCTCCTTCTATGTAAGAGTGGATTATAGATTTGTTTTAGTTCTAAACCTAAAAAGATTATGGCAGTTCTGCTTTATAATACTTGTCCGGCGATTGTCGAGCACGCCGACTAATCAGAAGGAGAAGATGTAACTTTACCGTAAGCGGCAGGTTTATAAAATCTCGATGACTTGTACTCAGGAATAGTAAGGAAGTAAATGAACTTGAGTTGTCTAGATGGCGGTGAAATACAAAAGAAAATCAATCAGTGTATAAGTAAAATGGACCTTCTATATTCTGGGCATAAATAAGGGCACCTCTCCCGTTAAAAATGCATTAGAGCAATACATTTTGTCGATCATCAATCAAACTCGGGATCTATAAACTGTATATTTCTCAAAATAGCGGGTTTTATTAGTAAACATGGTTGATGACGTAATTCCGGTCTTGTCCAATCATGTGTAATGTCTGATTCTTGGATACCCCACCGTTAGCTATTGATCTCAGTTAAAATTCTGCGACCTCAATTCTTTTTTTTTTTTGTCATTGTTAGAGTTTTTATTGTCTTAATAACTCTATATATATATATGTGACAATATAGTGGTAATAATGTGGTGATGGGAGAAATAATCACACGACGAGTTGGAAGAGGAATCTGGAAGCCATCCGAGAGAGAGAAGTAGCGAGAGGGCTGTCCGCTGAACGACTGTCTTGTTTGCTCACCCCCCCGACTACTGTCCCAAAATAGTCCTCCGGGTGTTGACGGGCGGGCCACATTTGCCCCCCCTTTGGAATGTCGCTGCTTTCTCAATTGACCGGACTTTACATCCCATCTCTCTCTGGGATGGCTCTAGGTTTGTTTTATTATTCCTGGAAGAGTATATATTATGACATATATATATATGTTATATTAAAATATTTCATTTAAAATTATGTTATATTAAAGTATTATTTTATTTTTAAAATATATTTCATGGATACAAATATTCTGCTAAATCGACCGCCAGAGGTCACACTTTGCATATAAAACTGATTGTTGTTCTTCCCCGCTGGCCGACTCAAAACTTTGTAATTATGTAAATAATCTTTTCATTTATTTTATTCTTACGCCTTAAGCCAGGCGGTACTTGTACAAAATTATGTTTATCCTAAAACTCAATTAAACAATATCTGATCAAAACTGTTATTATTTTTATTTCAAGATTATTCAACCACGACTGCACCACCATAGCATAATCCTCAACATGATCAAAAAACAACAGAATTTTTTTTTTATATAATATATATATATATTGTATGATATTTAACAATGAATTGCCTTATAATGTGTAATTCCCTGTACATATATTGTTGCACCAGGCTGCGGTTTGGCAGATCCTTCAGTCTTGATTCTCTCCTCAGACGCGTCTTACATCTTTCCAGAACGTGTCTCAACCATCCTACAAGGTTAACCCAGTCAATAATAAGACAACTATATATTTAGGTAACACCTAGAATATCTCTTTATTTATCACATCAAAGTTTAAAGCAGGTGGGGTATTTAGTGTATCAAAATACAAATGATTTTATAGTACATAATATTTTATACTACATAATATTTTATAGTAATAATCTGTTTTATAAAAATAAATAAATATATAATTTACATTTTAAATATATGGAAAATATTATTATAAATAATTTTAAAAAATATGCGCATTAATCATGATGCAACAATATATTGCATAATATTTAACCATGAATGACTTGTCATCTGTGCAATTCCCTGTACATATATTTTGGTTAGGTAAAAAATGTTAGTTGTGTAAGACCAATGTTAAAGGGTAGTTATTTGGATATTGGAAAGCCCAGTATATTGTAGTGAAGTATTTATTATTTTATCAACATATAGAATCATTTTTATGTTTATACTAGCCGAATGACACGGGCAACGCCCGTGTTTTACCCGATTGAATGTTTTGATTCAAATACTATTTGTTACAATTATAAATTGACGCCTTAAATAAATGCATATTGTAGTTAATAACTATAGCCTATGTGCTTTATCTGTCTATTTACTGTTGGCTTCCGTAGGCGTCTCTTACTGGGAAAAAGAAAGAGAGGATTCCATTTAGTTATTAACTAATATATGCATTTATTTAAGGAGCGACCCGCTCCAACACAATAGTTACAAAAACCAAAGAGCGAGTGGGGGGGGGGGGGGGGGCAAAGTCAAAAACAAAGTGTCTCGCGTAGTGGCGGCGCCATCGTAACCACGTGATCGTAGCCAACCAATAGGAGAGCGCCATTCCAAAGAAAAAGCAAACGGTGACAGAGATGACGCATGACGCTCGTAACTGTATATAGAATTTTTCTACTCTGTAAACTTCCCTCATTGCTTATCTTTTTCTGAAGATAGAGGTTGTCAGGTCGATATTCATATTTCAATGAAAAATAGACACTTCGACCAGTTAGAGTTTTTTTATTTTCTCTGGTATTAATAAAATAAAAAAAATACTTAGCTACAGTATATTAGACCTTTTGAAATCCAAATAACCACCCTTTAACACTGATCTTACACAACTAACATTTTTACCTAATTACAATACACCCATACATCGCTTTGCGTCGAGGTTACGTTCCAAAAAAAAAACGCAAATTGAAACGACGCAAAGTGAAAATATGTGAAGGTGCAATCAAAAACAAAGGTGTTGCTATATTTTAGGAAATAATATTTTTTTTTTAATTAAAGACTTGAATCCAAAACAACGCAACTTCGAATATTTAACGACGCACAGTGAAAATCAGTAAAAATTAAGCAGCGACGCAACTTCGAAAAAAAAAACGCAAAACGAAACGACGCAAAGCGAGGTATTGGTGTATATGTACAGGGAATTACACATATGACTAGGCAATTCAAGGTTAAATATTATGCAATATAAATACAGAGTTATTAAAACAATAAAATCTCTAACTGGCCGAAGTGTCTATTTGTCATAGAAATGCTTATCTTTTGTTTATCAAGGGATCAACGAGGAAGACAACTACGAGGACAATACAACAAATGAATAAACTTAGAAACTTCTGAAGGTAACTGTTTCATTATTTCCTTTTTTATAATTTACCTTTATTATGGAAACCCGATCAGGAAACATAAACAATACCAATAAAGAGAAAATAAAAGTTGATTACCTTTTTATATATATAAATATTCAAAATAAATTAAATCTTGTAATTAAAATTGAATAGAGAGGTTTTTATTTGTTTGTAATAGTTTGTTTATAATAAAACATACAAAAATAATTGAAATATCTTAGATTAGAAAGTATAATATTAAATAAATAATTTGTGACATACGAAATTGTGCAGCGAAGGATGGAAATAAAATTAATATTTACATATATTTATGCAATATAATTTGTGAAATTATAAAATATTGATATTTTATTTAAAAACATAAATATCAATATATTTTTAACTATAATAAATCGTTAGAAAGAAAATTCGAAAATATTAAATATTTAAACGCACAAATTACAAATGACCCGCATTTATAAATATTAAAAAAATAAATTAAAACATAAAAAAAAATTCCAATCATTAAAATTCATTAATATTTATTCCAACCAAACACCCCCAGTCAAATATCACCAAATTAAATCATAGAATTAAATTTATTTAGCGTCTGCTTTCAAAAATTGACTAACCAGGAAAAAAACGATATAACCAAATTAAGTCAAATATTTTTTTTAGAAATATATTTACCAACATTTTTCAAAATGCATATATATTTTTAAAAAAAATAGAAATTGTAAAAAAAAATTGAAAAATACAGTATTTATTTATCCTTAATTTAATTTACAAATTGGAATATTTAGAGAATTTATCTAATTAGTCTATATATAAATTGATCTCTTCTTTAGGGAAAGGGGGAAAAAGTTGCTACTTAATGATTTTTTGTTGATGAGAATCAATTGAAGTGTTTTAGAACTCTAGGGAATGGTGTAAGTATGGAGTGTGCCTTGGGTCTTGTTTCCCCAGATAAGTCAATTTCCAGTAAAGGTCTAATTTCATTATCTCTTGTTAACTTAGACCATTTCTAGACCCCTAAATGAAACCCAATGCTTTTCGCCAAGTCACTTTACGCCATTTAGGGCTTCTCTCTAATTTAGATTTATTATCACAATTTGGTAATGGAATTTTTTTTATCTCTGTTTTAGTGTTTAATGAGTTCTGTTTTGAATTTTCGACCATTTTGTTAACTTGTATTATGGAAATAATTGTTTTAATACGTTATTTTTTTGTAATAAGAGATGTTATCGTAGCTTTCTTATCTATTAATAAGGTTATTTTATTGATTTATTTTATAAATGAAGTTTATTTTTCAGTTTGATATACGAAATTAGTTTCATCGTATGTTTTTATATAAAAATGGTAGTATGTGTATAATCATAACAAGATGTATATATTAATATATGCAAAAAAAAAAACAATAGAAATATAAAAATAAAATTTTCTATTGTTTTTTCACACACACACACACATGTTAAGCGTATTTACGTAAGTTTGGTCTTAAATACCCATTTCTTGGTTTCTCAAGTAGCCTCTGGGATCAAAATATTTTTGGTCGTAGAGGTACAGCTTGCTCCAGGCTGACGAGGGCTCACTACTCGACACGCGTTCATGAATGGATTTTTTCTATTTATCAAGAAAATAGGTTGGCCAAATATCAGGGAACAGGTTAAATCAACGTTTAGTTAATTTCTGTTCCACTAGATGGCGCTCTGCCATCTAAAAAGCACATGTTCTCGTGGTCAGGAAATGCCTTTTTTGTTTTTAACATTAATCTATATATATAAAAATGAATGTTTGTTGGTCCGTTCGTAAGTGATAATCTTCTACATCGCTCAACCGATCGTGATGAAACTTTGGGAAGTTGTTTAGTATACTACCGGGATGGTTTCTGGCTAATTACTCTTTAGAAATAACCTTTCGTTGCATTTTTATTTACAATAAAACGTAAATTCACTCGCAATCAGCGCCCCCTCGCGGCAGGCGTATGGCCTGAAATAGCCACGCATGAGCGTATTTGTAACGTCAAGCTTAGCCTATAGGTTAGGTACACAGCTTCGTACCCCCACAACCTAGGTTCGAGGCTCAGCGTGGGTGTTTTTTTTTTTCATTTCTTTTATATTATTGTAGCAAATTATTAAAAATATTATTTTATTTAAAATGTAGGCTTTTTGAAATAAAAATTAACATAAACAATTTTTAAATAATATTTATAACAAACCTAGGTTCGAGGCTCAGCGTGGGTGTCTTTTTTTATTTTCATTTCTTTTATATTATTGTAGCAAAGTCTTTTTTTACAGCATTATTATATTTTAATTGGTTTATTTTAAATATGTTTGTTATGAAGGCTCTATGTAATACTATTTAGAGCACATTTTATATTTTAAACACCTAAGCACCCCTCTTTTTAATATTGTAGCAAAGTATTAAAAGTATTATTTTATTTTAGATGTTTGCCATGAAACTTTGGGAAGTTGTTTATTATACTACCGGGACGATTTCTGGCGAATTATTTTAAAATAATATTTATAACAATAATTATAGCAAATATTGAGACATATTTTTAAATTCTGTGTTTGTGCATATTAATTTAACATATTACAACTTAGCCACAGCAACGCGTGGCCGGGTTCGCTAGTAATATATATTTATATTATCTCTATATATAAAAAAGTCAATGTCTGTCTGTTTCGCGATAAACTCAAAAACTACCGAACCAATTGGTACCAAATTTTTCATGTCGCTTTTTATAAACCTGAGGAATATTTTCGGCTACATTTTGATTAGTATTTTTGCTATTTATTTTTTTTTTTCATTTGAAGAAGTTTTTTTTTACGCGGAGTATTCCGGAAAGGAATGAATTCCCAAATATGACCATTTTTATAAGCATCGGTGGTTCAGTGGTAGAATGCTCGCCTGCCACGCGGGCGGCCCCGGTTCGATTCCCGGCCGATGCATTTTTTTTTTACAATTTTAAAACTCATTTATCTCTATCTCTCAATATATATAAAAGTCAATGTCTGTCTGTTTCGCGATAAACTCAAAAACTACTGAACCAATTGGTACCAAATTTTGCATGTCGCTTTTTATAAACCTGAGGAAAAATGTCGGCTACATTTTGATTAGTAATTTTGGCTATTTCTTTTTTTCATTTGAAGAACTTTTTTTTTACGCGGAGTAATCCGGAATGGAATGAATACCCAAATATGGCCATTTTTTATAAGCATCTGTGGTTCAGTGGTAGAATGCTCACCTGCCACGCAGGCGGCCCGGGTTCGATTCCCGGCCGATACATTTTTTTTTACAATTTTTAAAACTAATTTATATTATATATAATATAAATATATATTATTATATCAACTATATTAATTGAATCAAATACCAAAACACTAATATAATACAATTTTTGCCATCACACACACTTTTTTACTGTAGTTTATGTGTTACTTCTATATTGATATTCTATGGCACTTCTAATATTTATTATTGATATACTTTCAGTATGAAGGAAATTGCAATCGGGGGAATTCTCGGGCGAAGCCGGGTTATACGTCTAGTATATATATATATTCAAGTTGCAAAATATATTTTCTTTAAATATATCACATCAAGAGTGTTTTTTAACACATTTGTTAATTGTCATTGTTATTTTATAGCATTTCTATGATTCCAGGCCATGAGTATTGATAAAATAATAGAAATTTAATGTTATAATGTATATACAGATTGTTCCGTTACTTGAGAAAGGATATTCTCTTTAAATCTTTTGTAATAAAATACATTATATAGAATCTGCTATAAGAAACTATAGACTAAGAACATGGGAACTCTTGGTCATTCCTGGAGGTGGTCTCTTATTGGAGGTTGGATTATATCTGTTCAAGTCATTTTGGTCTTTATAAAGGTAGTCATTCAGAGAAATGACCTTTCTTCTGATGAGTCGCTAATAACTGATCTAACTCTCTCCGTTATTTTACATAATTAAATTAACAATTAATTCATATTATGATGAATAACCAAATTTTAATTATATAAAATGCGCCCAAAATCGATTTGTGAAATAAAAAATTCTATTTAAAGAATGAAATATTCGATATATTTCTCTCTTTTTATCAATATATTGCACAAAAATAGAAGTTTTAGTCTAATAAATTAATAAAGAGGGAGAAAATCTTCGAATTATATCTATTTGAAGGGGAAAAAAGTGTTTTTCCTTTTTTATAAATGCAGGTGCTTCTTTTTATCTAGAATTATATTAAATAAATATCAATTAAACTTAAAAAGATAGAATTGTTTAATATTTTATCTATTCTAAGCCAAGTTAGTGTCATTCCAGCCAAGTTTGATAGAGTTTCTATGCGACGGTCGTCTGCTATGTTCTAGGATTAAACAAGCAGACGTGGAATGTAGCCAATAACCGTGGGACCAATTCATTTTGCTAAAGAGGGATCGAAGTGTTGACACGGCTCATCACGCAACTTCTATGTCGCCCAGGACACAATTTAATTCCGGAAACTTGGGGTTCGATTCCTGCAGGGAATCAATAATTTTTGCCGTGTCGATAAATCAAATAAACTTGTTCTCAAAGTTGGGTTTTTACTGCTATTATCTTCTAGGAGATTGTTTTGAATGGTCAATTTATTCCTTTGTCTTTGTTTCTTGCTGGAACTTACAAGTGGGACTCTTTACATGGAATTTTGATGATTATTGTTGAAGAAATTTATTGGACTAAATTTATATTAGAAATAAAGGCAACTCATGATTGCGCCATCTATAGCAATAAATATCAACTAATCGTTTATTTTTAATTATTACGAAATTGGACAAATACCCTATATTATTTAATTTTCTTTTTTTTAATTAATGATTAAAAATCAACGATTTGTTTATATTTATCCCGATAGATGGCGCAAGCCATCAGCAACTTTTGGTTGCACAATCAGGAGATGCTTTTCTCTTATTTATACACTTGATTTCAGTACATTATCATCTTGTACCATTTTTTCAATAAATATATATGTTAAAATAAAAAAAAGAGAGAGAAAAAGGTCAACTGTTGATATTAACAAATAAAAACTACTTGTAAAATACTTGTAAAATACTTGTAAAAGAATACTACAAAATATACAAAAATAATACTACAAAAATACTTGTAAAATAATACTACAAAAATACTTGTAAAATAATACTACAAAAATACTTGTAAAATAATACTACAAAAATACTTATAAATGAATAAAACAAAGCATCAAGGGCTGCGTATCTTTATTAGAACAAATATATACGAGCTTTCGGGCACATACGCACTTTTACAGGAATTAATGAAACAATAATCCAACTAGTTTGAAATAAGATTTATATATAAATTTAACGTGCATTTCCACGATACACGTGCATATCAACTTGCAAGGTATCCCATCAGACATGTGATATCTTATACTGTGGGATACCTTGCAAGTTGATATGCACGTGTATCGTGGATATACACGTTAAATTTATATATAAATCTTATTTCAAACTAGTTGGATTATTGTTTCATCAATTTCTGTAGAAGGGCGTATGTGCCCGAAAGCTCGTATATATTTGTTCTAATAAAAGATACGCAGCCCTTGATGCTTTGTTTTAATCATTTATGAATCGTACAGGGTTTTTTCAATTGACAAAAATACTTGTAAAATAATACCTCAAAAATACTTGTAAAATAAAAAATGTATATCCTTACCTCTTACTTTATCATTATAGATAGCAAAACGCCGTCAATTGGAACATTTTTTTTACATGTTTACCGTAATAACGTAAAATTGACCTTTATTACCCATTTCTTGATTTCTCTTTAGATATTTTTGGGAGTCGAGGTACAGCCTGCACCATACTGACGAGGTATAACATCCCGAGACACGTACGTGGCCACTCAACTTAAATCAACTAGATGACATTCTGCTATAGATAATTCTCGTGTGAGTGGTTAAAATATGCCTTTTTTAAAGAATATATATATATATGTTGTAATATATTCCAATATAAACAGAATCCAAGACGAAATTATGCATATAATATTTGGATGCTCTTGCTTAGAGAAACAGAGGAAAGAAATTTTGGGTGACTTACCCTGGTCTCAACCTGACTGCCAACAAATTTGCAGCTGGATGAACACACTGATGGTTGATCAGGGTCTCTCCCTCGGTTTATATAAATTCTACGAGGCCGCAGTCAATGTCCGTTGGAGAATAATGGATTCGCCGAATGTCGTGGTTTGCTTGGAGGAAGAAGGCGAAGATTGAACGCGGCTGATTCCACACTAGCCCTCTCAATGATAACCTAACCTTGACATATCCTAAACATTGGTACTTTAATTTAAATATTTAATCATGTATGGTTACTTTTGCTCTGTATGTTTATTTTTTGTATATATGGCTATCTTTCTTCTCTCTTTTCTTTTTCCTTATTACCTCTTGTATTCTAGTTTTTACTTTTGAAATATCTTCCTTTGCTAAATCCCGTAGAGGGGAATCATGTATAGGGCTGGATGCCCCAATAAAAAGGCTTGTGTGTGTGTGTAAAATATTCCAATATATATCTATATCTCTATGTGTTGTATGGTTGTAGTGTAATTGCCAAGATAACAGAAATAAAATTTCGAATGAGTGACAGCTGGCACCAGTAGAGGAAAAAGGTCCGAAAAACAAGTCAGTTCCCAGGTGTGCCCCTTTTCTTGTTCAAACAGATTAGTCCGCTTTGAGACACGATGATTGACAGACCCTCCTACATATATCTCCCCTGACCGGTGTCGGCTTCACTTACTCTTTCGCCATCTCTATGGTGACATCCAACATGTCTCGTCCTTTTGTGTAATCCCAATCACACCTGTACCCACTCTAAACATTGTGGCCACCACGACTGTAACCAACATGCCACACTACATTCACCCTACAGCAACAACAACTACATTACTACATATATATAAATACAGTAGAACCTCCTTCGAAAAGACACTCACGATAGAGGATATATCTCTACAAAGGACAGTGTACATCGCAAAATTATCATTGTTATTTACCAATCAGAAAATCTCTGATAAGAGGAATACTTTCTCCAAAGAACATTTGAGGGGGAATATCTAAATATGAAGGAACCTTCCTTCCTGAGAACAAATTTTTATATTTTATCACATAATTGTAAATAAAATCATTTATCTTTGTTTAATTTCTCTTTGATTTTTATAACAATTAACTAAAAGTGTTAATAAAATATATTGAATTATCTCTATTTATGATAAAAATTGTGAAAAAAAAGTATTAAAATTACAAATATATTCTCACAATGAGTATCTTTTTATTTAAAAAACGCTAGCTTTCAAGCGTTAATCGCTCTTCAACGGGCTTACTATAATATCGACTTTATCCCACCAGAAATATATTATAATATTTATAATTTATATATATATATATAAATATAAATATATATATAGAAATATTTATAAAAACAAACGCGCGCATTACAAATATATTCTCACAATGAATATTTTTCTATTTCTGGGGGGATAAAGTCGATATTATAGTAAGCCCGTTAATGAGCGATTAACGCTTGAAAGCTAGCGTTTTTTAAATAAAAAAGATACTCATTGTGAGAATATATTTGTAATTTTAATTGGATTATCTATAGGATATTTTATCTCTACCACTAGGTGTTATCCTTTAGTGAGAAGTAGTTCTACTGTATTTATGTAAAGTTGGTTTAATTATAAGCTAGACGATGTGTAGAATCTCTCGTGGGAAACCTAAGTCTAGAGAATATATATATAAACTAGCCGAATGACCCGGGCAACGCCCGTGTTTTACCCGATTGAATGTTTTGATTCAAATACTATTTGTTACAATTATAAATTAGCGCCTTAAATAAATGCATATGTTAGTTAATAACTATAGCCTATGTGTTTTACCTGTCTATGTACTGTTGGCTTCCGTAGGCGTCTCTTACTGGGAAAAAGAAAGAGAGGATTCCATTTGGTTATTATCTAATATATGCATTTATTTAAGGAGCGACCCGCTCCAACACAATAGTTACAGAAATGGGGGGGGGGGGGGCAAAGGTGGCGTGATCGTAGCCGACCAATAGGAGGGCGCAATTCCAAAAAAAAAAAAAAGCAAACCGTGACAGAGGCCAGGAATGACCCTTGTAACTGTATATAGAATAACTGTGGCCTCTCCTACCGGTGAGTGCAAGTAACCAAACGGGGTTCTGTCACATTTCTAAGTGCAAAGTTGAACTGCTTTTCGCATGTGTAGACATGTTGTGCACTTAGAGTAAAAGCAGCCGCCAACTTCTACCCACCATGATTATCATAGCCTGTACCATGTGTACTAGGGATAATAATAAAAGAAAACAAAATGAAAAATATATTTGGTACAGCACCGGAATATCCGAAACTCCTATATGGTTTCATTCATGAATTTGTATATGACTGAATTATTGGAGAAAAAACCGACGTTTTAGTTGATATTGTAACATAGCATTTATTAATTTTATTTAAGTAACAAAGTATTTATTAATTTTATTTATGTAACAAAGTATTTATTAATTTTATCATTGTTTATTAAGAGAGTGGTCATTTTTATGTTTATATCTTGCGACTCTGTAAATTTCCCTCGTGGCTTATCTTTTGTTTACAATTCATAGTTTGTCCTTCCCTGAAATAAATTGCTGTCCCCTCCTGAACTTTTTGTCTTCCCTAATTTTCCACGTGGCAATATTTATTCAGATAGAGGTCACTTTGAGTTCAGGAATGTTCAGTCGCACAAATCCAAGTTTCTCTTTATCATTTTTCCTTCTTTAAAAAAAAGATAAAACAATTTTCTAACTTCTTTCTGCTTTAATAACAATTTTAAGAGTAAGAAATTGGAATATTTTTGACATGTATGATTCTTTTTGATATAAAATAAGAGTCTACTGCTCTTACTGTAATGGTAAAATAAGGAGAGGGTTCACCACTGATGTGCCAGGCCCCCTCATTATTTTATCATTGCAGAAAGGGCAGTAGAAAATTGATTTATTTTAAAAAGAATCATACACGTCAAAAATAGTTCAAATTTCCTATTACAGATGGCGCTCTAATGTATCGTATTAATATTAAGAGAGCCTGGCTCATCAATGCTGAGCACTTACAGCGGTTTCGCCAGTTTAATATATCTTTAAATAGAGAATATCGTAGATGTTGACCTTTGTAAAGTTGTAAAGTTTGACCTTTGGAAGTTTGAAGGTGGAATCAATATTATACCGTTCTATTATTGGTATTTTTTATTATCGCTATTAATTTGTTTATTTTGAAAATAGAGCAATCCATAAATAAATATTTAATGAAAAAGGCATATATTGGATCAAAATATCATTTATTTTACCAATATTTCAGTTGGCTGAACGCCAACCTTTATCAAGTTATTATAACATTCTAATATGTGTGTCAACAACAAACTCAGCGCCACATAACGTCAATAGAATCAAGTTTTGAAAATATTTTTGCGTATATACAGGGTGATCCAAAAGTCCCGCACAACTTTAAAAATTAATAACTCCGCGAATATTTGCGCTAGAGCAATGCGGTAAACACCATTGTGTTCAGGATGCAATGGGATTTTTATGGCAAATAATGAAAAATTCGAAATTGATTTTAGTTACAACTTTATTCGCTAGATGGCGCTCTACCAGAATCAGCGATTCAGCGGCCAAATTGTTTGATAAATTGAAAAATATAACTGAACGACACGTATTTTTCCTTTTTGAATACCAGGAAAGAACCCTAATAATATCAAATGATAAATTAATAAAACACCATTTCGCCAAAGTTAGAAGAAATGGTTAACGATTTTTAAATACAATCTGAGATATGTAAAATAGGTATATGCAAATTAAAACATGTAGCAAAAATATTTATATTTTAGATGGAGTTTTGTGAAATAGATTGAATGTTTGAAAATAACTACTGATATCAATACACGATTTTTGAAATGTTAATATAGTACCAAAAATTATTATGGCACTACTATTAGGATTTCGTGCTATAAGGAATATATAGTTTCTTGACTAATTGGCGACACTTGACTATTTAACTGGATATTTGTCATGATCCAAAAATGAAATATAGAGGGGAGTGACAAAATATATTTGTCGTACTTTATTCCAAATATCCTATGGGTTTGTCAAATGTTATCATTGTTTATTATACTGTACATATTTTTGAAAATGTATACCCTCAAAAATAATCATTTTTAAATCGACCTTTTGCGTTGAAAAACGTAGTAGTAAAATCATTTTGTATTATTTTTTGCTCAAAATTTCTAAAGTTTGGGGGGGGGGGATACAGAGAATATTCCTTATGCTATTTCTTCTAATGAGCGAAAAGCGATAAACTAAACATAAGGGGTAAAATTGTGTATACCAGTGTTATTCGAGAAGTTATAACACTTTGGCCTGCACGACATAATATAAGATGTGGGCAAATGACAAACAAAAAAATTACTGTTTACAGAAAAAAAAAGTCAAGATGTGAGGACAGCATTTATTATTCCCATAATAAGCCAAAACAAAGAGCTGCAAAATATAACACATGAGGTAACTGCCTTCTCTCTTGTATTAGGTCACAATCCTTGCTCAATGTGGCGCCCTTCATTCTCAAACACCGCCTGCAGACGATAGATGACAGGATGGTCACAATTAAATAGTTGAAATTTATAAAACGTTCCATCTGATAGAAGCCTTCAACATGGCCAATGTGGTAGGCCGGCATCGATAGAAACGCGACTTAATGTACCCCCATAACCGAAATGGTGATATTCGAGGCCTCTGGTATATAAAGTGGCGACTTATCAACGAATTTCACCGAACGTATCCTTCAGCAATTGTTTGGCACCGCGGGAGATATGAGGAGGTCCTCCATCTTGCATGAATGTTATTTCGCTTAGTGCTTGTCTGTCCTGCAATATGGGAATAACCTTTTCTCTCAAAAGTTGAACATAACGTTCATCAGTTACAAAAACGGTTTTAAAAGTTCTTCCATTGATATTTTCAAAGAAAAATGGCCCAATAATAAAAGAAGAAGTGAACCCACACAAAACTGTAACTCTGTGCTGATGAAGTGGTATTTCTGTAAAAATCCTAGGGTTTTCTTTTGCCAAAATGAGGCAGTTTTGAATGTTAAATTCTCCCTTTAGATAAAAGTGAGCATTATCTGTTCTTAGAACATTTGACAGCCAGTTTTCATCAATATCAATTTGCCGGAAAACCCATGCAGCGAATTCTTGACGCTTCTCAAAATCGCTGACTTTTAACTCGTGAAAACTTTGAATTTTGATAGGGTATTTTTATAGAAAATTTCTAAATGTGTGTTCTCTCCAAACTGTTCCATACGAAATCCCCGTTTGTCGAGAAATTTGTCTAGCACTTACATCTCCATACGTGGAAAACGTTTCAATAGCTCTGCAAAACCGTAACAGCCACTGACTTGCATGTCGATGGTCTTCCACTCCGAGGTTTTGCTTCCAGAGATCCAGTTTCCTCAAAACTTTTTTTCAATCGCTTTAGAGAGTAGCAACTCACTGGTCCTTTACCGCTTCGAATATTTTTAAAGGAACGAAACGCTCGTAAAGTTTCAGTGGCAGATTCTAAATCACAATTTAAAAAATTCACCAAGAGTGCTTCATCCTGTAGTGACGGCATTCCAGGGGGAAGGGGAGAAGTCCGACCACACCTCCATGCGGTCCCCCCTGGACCCTTGGAATATTTGACCAAATTCTGGTTCGTTTCCAAGATGACTAACGTTGCAACGGCACCCATTTTCAAATGAAGAGCAAAACTGATATCTCCAGTAATGCTACCGCGTCAGGGGTAACCGCCGCGTCAGGAGCTGCAGCTCGAGCTCATGATGAGAAATCTACTACGATGACACAATTCAATTTACTACAACTCAATATACAGGTACCCTGAGGAAAATAAAGAGCTGACTTGTCTTCTCTGTGACAACAATGTACATATTACTTGTCCTCAGGAGACAAAATTGTATCAGAATCTGAGATTCAATATCAAAGATTATACAACACTACGAAAGGACAGAGCGGGGAAATTCGGAGGAGGACTTGCCGTTTTGATTAAAACTCTAGAAATCAAATTTAAGGAAATTGCCTATAATCAGAGTAGGCCTAGAGAAAGCACGACAGAAGCACAGGCAATAGAAATCTATCTCCCAGATAAAACAATTCCAATCATAAATGTTTATCACCACGATAATACTATCATCAATACAGGCCTGATAGAGACATTAAGTGAAGCGTCTTCGGATATCGCAATCATACTTGGTGATTTTAACGCCGAAAGACCAACTTGGGGATCACCTGTCCAGGATAACAAAGGTCAGCAGGTTAAGGACATGCTAACCGACCTCAACCTTACACCGTTAAATAACGAAAAGAACACCTATCTATCCAAGTCCACAGGCACAGAATCCGCAATAGACATCACAGCGATAAATTACAACATCGCACCCACAACATAATGAAAAATCCTGAGAGGTGCAATCAGTGACCACAGACCAATTTTAACAAGCCTAAAATTCAAAATTGAGAATTTCCAACAGAATAAAAGAACACTGGAAAAAATCACAGAAAAGCTTGAAGAACTGTGCAACGAAAAATTCAATCACAGAACGATTGACAAAAATTGGAAAAATTATCTTCGAACATATCCTAGCTGCAAAAGTATCGATACCTAGAGGTAGACGTAAAGACCTGTGAATACTTTACTGGAAGGACCACAATATCGAGGCAATGATTGCAGATAGGGACAATATCAATGAACTTCTTAAAACAAATAAAGCAGAAGAAATCATAAAGGAACTCATTGAAATTAGTCACAAAATAGAACAAGAAATTCGGATATTCAAACAAGAAAATAGGCAGAATTCTGCAAAAAAATGGATCCAAAAAAGGAAAATCATCACTGGAATATAATTATTATTATAAAACAATTAAAACCAGCACTAATCCTCCAATACTCTAACCGATATGAATAGCGAGAACGAACAAACAGATGGCTGAAATAATTGCTGAATATCTTTCAAGCACTTCCAGACTCAGCTATACGAATGAAGGCAGGACTCTAAAAAATAATGTAAACAGGTTAGCTAAACAAGCAAGAAATTACCATCAACAAGATATTTACTCGAGAGACTTCACACTGAATGAGCTAAACTCATCAATAGGAAAGTTAAATCCAAGATGTCACCTGGAGATGAACTAATCTTTGGTCAAATGATTAAACACTTTGGAGACGAAGCTAAAAATCAACTCCTACGAATACTGAAGATTTCATGGCAAACTGGTAAACTACCAAAGAATTGGAAGATATCAATTATAGTAGCAATACTGAAACCGAACAAAGATGCCAAGGAATGCAAGAACTATCGGCCAATTGCTCTTACCAGCATACTTTGTAAAATAACAGAATGAATTATCCACTCTAGGCTTATAGTCTGGCTCACTAACAATAATAAAATAAACTTCTACCAAACTGCCTAAAGATCCTGACACTGTACAACTGATAAACTGTTCTACTTCTGTCAATCAATAATAGATTTCTAGGAAAAACCGCCAAAGAAGACAACGGCCGTATTCCTGGATATTACCTCAGCTTTTGATCGAGTGTAGAAATTATTTGAAAGGCTGCACAACATCGGAGTAAGAGGAAAAACCTTAATCTGGATTGCAGACTTCTTAAGGGGAAGAAGGATAAAGGTTCGGGTCAATGGAACATTTTCCAAGGACCGAAGAACATGGGCTGGTGTACCTCAGGGATCTGTGCTCAGTCCTCTACTCTTCTCGCTATATATTAACTGTTGTTTATGTGAAAAGATGAATATTTTTTGTATTATTTTAAGCCTCATTATGTAAAAATATATGTATATATAAATTTGACATTTTTTGTTGGCCATGGTCAAGTGGAAGGTCTATTGGCTGATTTTCCAGGTGTGGCCTGCTTCATAGATGATATTTTGGTTGCAGGAAAATACTTTGAAGATCATGAACAAAAGTTGGATCTAGTGTTTAGATCATTGCTAGAAAAATATTTAAAGTAAAACAGATATAAATGTAAATTTAAAAAGAAATCGGTGGAATATTTAGGGTTTAAAATGGATAAATATGGACTGCATCCCTTAGAAAATAAAATTAAAGCAGTGATAAAGGCGCCTGAACCTAAAGAATGTTTCGCAATTAAGATATTTCATAGGACTCTTAATTTATTATTATAGATTCATAAAGAATATAGCAAACATTTTAGCGCTATTCTATCAACTTTTGAATAAAAATTGTAGATGGAATTGGACGAAAGAATATCGAATGTTATTTAAAAAATATGAATCATTATTAATGGATTATGGACTAGGCGTAATTCTGAGTCATTGAAATGATAGAAAGGAAGAATGCCCTATAACTTTTGCTTCTAGAACATTAACTGAAACGGAAAAACGTTTCTCTCAACTAGAAAAGAAAGCGTTGAGCATAATTTTTGGCGTTGAGAAATTCAGACAATACTTACTGGGACGAAAATTTGTATTGGTCACAGACAACCGACCCTTAATTCATATATTTTCACCTCATAAACTAATTCCCATATTGGAATCATCCAGAATTAAAAGATGGTCCTTAAAATTAGCTGCATTTAATTATACTGTGGAATTTCGAAAAACTAGTGATAATTCCAATGTTGACGCATTGTCACGTCTTCCTTTAGAATCGAGTGTCAGGGAGTCTCTTGATGAAGACCAGGTACTTCTTCTCAGGAAGTTGAATGAGGTACCGTTCTCTTTTATGGAGGTGGCATATGAGACGCCCCAAGATAAAATACTGTCTATAGTATTAAGAAATAAATTAACACAAAGCAATAACGCGCCAGCTATACATATAAAATAAATGGATTTAAAAGCGCGAATGTTTCTTTTATACATAAAACGAACTTCTACTGTCCTTACTGCGATGAAAAATGCCCTCCCAATATATTTTTTCATCGCAGTAAGGACAGTAGAAGTTCGTTTTATGTATAAAAGAAACATTCGCGCTTTTAAATCCATTTATTTTATAAGTATTAAGAAATGTTAGAGAAGGCAACTGTGTGTGTGGAAATTCACAAGGGTACCGAGAGAAAACCCACTAGCTCCTCATTATAAGATCAATGAGGAATTAAGTTTGGAGTTTGGTTGTCTTCAATGGCGTGAAAGAGTGGTAATTCCCCAAAAATTAAGATCTTTAATTTTAAATGACTTGCATGAAATGCACATGGGGATTGTTAAAATGAAGATGATTGCCAGACGGTATTTTCTTGTGGCCAGGCATAGACAGTAACATCGAGGAGTTAACTAGACAATGTAGAGTATGCCAAGAATCGGCAAGCATGCCCCCGTCTACCATCTCGGAATGGACTTGACCCGAAAAACCGTGGCATCGACTTCATCTTGATCTAGCGGGTCCGTTCATGGGAAGAATGTTTTTGTTTCTCGTGGACGCATACTCAAAGTGGATAGACATTTTTATCATCAAAGATATTACCAGCAAAACGATTATAAATCATCTTCGAAAAAATTTTGCCAGATTTGAATTGCCCTAATTTTTGGTTACAGATAACGGAAGACAGTTTGTCTCCGGTGAATTCGAGCAATTTACCAAAGTGAATGGTATACGGCACACTAAGACCAGTCCGTATAATCCTAGTACAAATGGTTTAGATGAGAGATATGTAAGAGGGTTTAAAAACCTTTTGAGAAAGAATAATGAGAAGGATGATTTAGAGACGAATCTACAAAGATTCATATTTGCTCATAGAGCATTCCCCAAACTGTAATAAAGGAATTCCCCCGCGGAACTGCTAATGAAGAGAAGTTTAAGATCAAGATTCTCGAATTTAATACCAAGATGGGAAATCCGCGAGAGGTATTTCATGAGGCCGTAAGAAGGCAGGAGCAGTTTACTACAGGTTGCGAGGTTTATTTCCGCAACTATGCAACTAGACCTAAATGGGGAAAAGGTACCATTTTGAAATTATTGAGCTACCGTCACTACCTTATGAGTTGCGAGGGCGTCGTGTATAAGAGGCATATCAATCAATTGCGACCTGTGAGAAAGAAACAAGTGGAGACAAGAAATTTGATACTTCCTCGAACATCAGGAGAGAAGCCTGTAGGTGGAAGTCAGAAATAAAGTGAAGAGGAGGTTCCAGAGGTTACATCAGGAAACAAGGAGGAGACTGTTCTGTGCACGTACCCTCTTGCACTCCTAGACCAGGGCTTGTTGCTGTGCACGTGCTCTCTTGCACTCCTAAACCGGAGCCTGCCGCTGTGCAAGTGCCCGTCTGCAGTCCTATTATGTAAGAATATATGTGTATATAAATTGGACATTTTTTGTTGGCCAAACGAAAAGGATAAGAGCTAAAAAAAAAGAGTCATGGTCAAGTTTGAGTTGTTGTACATCTAATTACGACACAACCTTAACAACATCCATCCTCACTGAAGACACAAAGGTTGCCTGTTATGCAGATTATATAGCCATATGGCACACAAGTAGCAGTATAGAAATATCAGAAAAATACTGAACACATCAATGAGAGGACTGGAGAAGTGGGCAATGAAATTCAAAATGACAATAGACCCAATAAACACAAACCTATAGGTCTCCTTCACTGACAGGAAAAAAGGCATGCATTTAACTCCAAAAAAAGCATAAACAACCATATAATTGAGAAAATTTGATCTCCAAATTACCTAGGTGTGATACTTGATGAGGAATTGCGATTTACAGAACACATCATTAGCACCTCAAATAGAGCTACCAGAAACCTAAACATTCTGAGAAGGCTATGTGGAACAAATTTGGGAGCAAAACCCAAAATTCTCAGAACAACCTATATCATCTTAATAATGCCCATAATGGAATATGCAACACCTGTTTGGGCTCCCTCAAGTTCATCACTAAAAAGAAGACTAGACAGTGTTCAAGCAAAAGCGGCCAAATTAATCACTGGTTCTGTTTCAAATACCAACAATTAGAAAATTCAGAGAGAATGTGGTCTAGACCTACTTGAAAGCAGAAGACAATTAAAAACAATAAATTTCACCAATATCTTAAAACTAAAGAAACCGAACACATATCCCATGGAACCTATTTAAACTGGACACAAAAAGAAAGACTCAAAAGATCTTCAACACTTCAGTACGACAACAATATTAGAAAGAGAATAAATATGAAGCATAATGAATTTCAAATTCGAGAATAACCAATATTTTCTACCCCATTGCCATCAAATGTAATCATCAATCTTAACCTGAATGAACCCTGCAATAAAAAAAGAAAACAAAACATACTTAAAAAGAAAGGACTTGACACAATTGGTTTATGCGATCAGATAAATTATTTAACAGCATATACAGATGGATCATCAGACCTTACCATAAGTAATGGAGGGGCTGTAATTAACATAATTCTGCAAGATAGAACATACATCAAAATCAAAGTAGGAGCAAAAAAGATTTCGTCAAACTTCACTTGTGAACTGACAGCTATCTGGAAAGCTCTTGATGTATGCCTTAACCAACCATCCCTGTATCAAGCAGAATGAATTATAATATACCGTACAACGACTTCATATCCGACCTAGAAGCAATTCAGAAGGACAATACTATAATCACACAGAAAATACATTCGTTAATTACTCAGCTAATTACATTGGAGATTAACTGCATTCTACAATGGATTCCTGCCAGTGTTTGGATCGGAGGTAATGAAATGGCAGTTGAATTTGCAAAGGAAGCCAGAAAGTTGAGGCAAAGGAAAGAAAAAAATGTCATTATATGATGCTAATGCTCTTGCAAAATACAAGATAATTAAACAAAAAATAAGAAATGCTCAAAATGTGAAATAAACTCTTAGAGAAAAATAACAAAACTATAACAAGGTTTAGAACAAAACATTATAAAGGATGACAATACATCAGATGGCACAAGAACCTATAGAACATGCAACAACTGTCCTGGTGTGGAACTAACACCTACCCACATATTCTCATGCCCGCAGCCTTGCCGAAAATTGACATAGACCCAGAGCAGCTGCTTTACACACCCAAGATAGTGGACAATGCTGCTGCTGCTGCTGTGATAGAGATGAATGGAGACATCTGAGGTTCTTTATTGGACACGACAAAAACAACAATGGCATTCCAGAGTAAAATAAATCATCAGAGATAGATAAATATTTTTCAAATGAATTAAAATAAATATAATCGATACCGAGAGAGAGTTGAATTTAAAAAATTTGAAAATTATTATTTTTGAAATTTAAATAGCTGAGAGGATTCCAGCAAACCGCATCTAAAATATCATGTTTTTTTTTTTTTTGCTACATGTTTTAATTTGCATATACCTATTTTACATATCTCAGATTGTATTTAAAAATCGTTAACCATTTCTTCTAACTTTTGGCGAAATGGTGTTTTATTAATTTATCATTTGATATTATTAGGGTTCTTTCCTGGTATTCAAAAAGGAAAAATACGTGTCGTTCAGTTATATTTTTCAATTTATCAAACAATTTGGCCGCTGAATCGCTGATTCTGGTAGAGCGCCATCTAGCGAATAAAATTGTAACTAAAATCAATTTCTAATTTTTCATTATTTGCCATAAAAAATCCCATTGCATCCTGAACTCAATGGTGTTTACCGCATTGCTCTAGCGCAAATATTCGCGGAGTTATTAATTTTTAAAGTTGTGCGGGACTTTTGGATCACCCTGTATATATATTCAATGGGGAGAAAATATATATATGTATGATATAAAATATTGGTAAAATAAATGATATTTTGATTCAATATATACCTTTTTAATTAAAAATAAATGGTTTATGATTTTAATAATTTCATCAAAGTATTTATAATTATTAATTTATTTATATTTATATATTTTTATAGTTTGCTACTCTTAAAACTTCGCTCATTGCTTATCTTGTATTTTATAAATGTTGATTTTGTTTTAGCCTTCAATAAATTGCTGTTTCATCCTGAAGTTTGTCTTCCCTAATTTTCTACGTGGCATTTTGGTGGAGATCCTGGGTAAGTTAGGGAAGACAAACTGAGGATCGCCGAGAAGACCTTGAAACCATGGTTTCTGTGATCTACATTTTCAGAGACTGGCTCCAGGATTCCACCGCCGTGTCAAAGCCAAGACTTCCCTTCAAGATGACGATGTCCCTATAGACGCTACGATGACAATGCCGCTCTTCACGCCGCAAGAGAAAAGATTCGAAGCTACTAGGGACAAAGTTTCAAGACTAAGAGAATCCTTGGCAGAAGCACGTCAGATCCATGTCAGTATCTACAATAATTGCAATCTGTGGGTCACAGCTCCCATAGGGAAGGAACTATGTAGCAAAGTATTTATTATATTTGATGTACAGTTTATTAATTTTTATATTTATATTTTGTTACTCTGAAAACTTCTCTCATTGCTTATCTTGTATCTTATAAATGCTGATTTTGTTTTTAGCTTTAAAAAAATTGCAGTGTCATCCTGAAATTTGTCTTTCCTAATTTTTATGTGACAATATATATATATATATAAAAAGAAAGCATATCCTGACCAGGAGCACATGAGCTTTTTAGATGACAGAGCGCCATCTAGTTGAACAGAAATCAACTAAACGTTGATTCAGCCTGTTCCCTGATATTGGACAACTCATTTTCTTGATAAATCAGAAAAGCCATCAGCGAACGCGTTTCGCGTATATATACTATAGACAAAACTTAAGTGGAAAGTATTTAATATCGCTGGTGTCTAATTTTCTTTTTTTGAAGAAAAAGACAGAGGCGCAATATTTTTTTTTTGTTCACACTAGGTTATCTCGTGTGTCTTCAATAAAGGTCACTCTAATATCTTTCAGAGTTATTGTCTCAATCCCGAAATACATGCTATAAGGTACAACTTCCTTAAGTTTTGTCCAAGAGTGTACATTGGTTATCTCGTGTGTCTTCAATAAAGATCACTGTAATGTCTTTCAGAGTTATTGTCTGAAACCCGATATACATGCTGAAAGATACAACTTCCTTAAGTTTTGTCCATGAGTGTATATTGGTTATCTTGTGTGTCTTCAATAAAGGTTACTGTAATATACTTCAGAGTTATTGTTTGAAACCCGATATACATGCTGAAAGATACAACTTCCTTAAGTTTTGTCCATGAGTGTATATTGGTTATCTCGTGTATCTTCAATAAAGGTCACTGTAATAGCTTTCAGAGTTCTTGTCTGAATCTCGATATACATGCTGAAAGATACAACTTCCTTAAGTTTTGTCCATAATTATTTATGGTGCGCTGATGCCTTATGTTTAAATATTTATAATCATTCTAATTAGTTGGAAATATCGTTATAAATATTAATAAGGTTATTAAAACTAATTATAATAAAATTATTAAGATTATAAACCCCTTTGAAGTAATTACATAACGTTAACTATATATCAAAACAAAATCCTATATAATAATATAAACTCTATTTGGAGAAGTATTAATTTAAAAATATAAGAAATAAGTACATTTTCTATTAAATAATATATATCATTGGAATTAATTAAGTTATATATATAATATTAGCTAATAATTATTAATAATAATAAATATACAAACAATATAGAAGAGAAATAAACATAAGAAAAAGGGACTTCGCATATATTCAATTCTTGGTCTTAAAAAAGACTATGGAAATTATCTCAACAGAAAAGAAGAATGAACCTCACGATAAGTTCCAGAAAAATAAAGAAATGGAAGCCATGGATAGATTGTTGGAACAATGTAGGGAGCTGGCGTGTGAAGACGAGGAACACCGGACATGGAGCACAGGGATACGACGACCATAGAAAAGATCCAGGAGAACGACCTAGAGCAGATGACAGGAGACCTGACAGACAAGAATGGATCAAGGCCAGGGGACCATTTTATCGAGGAACCACCAGTCATAGAAAAACTGCTGGAGAGCTGAAGGGGACCATATCTACGAGGGCCAAAGCACTGACCAGGAGTCAAGATAACAAATGTAAATATATTTGTTTACTTTTACTGTTGTCATTTATTGAAGTTGTAAATATGTAAATAGACTGACCATTCGTTACACCTTTTAGAGAAAAACTTGTAACCTTTTTTGAAAAATAAAGTGAATAATTAGAATTAGCTATTTTACTTCGTTCTAGATATATATTTTTTATATAATTTATTATATATTAAAATTTAAAACAATTTTATCAATATATATATAATATGTTTTGAGAGAGAATTATATGAAATAAAATAAGAATTGAAAATAAAAATAGAGAAATTTATTTTTTAATTTCTGTAATATATATAAACTGAGTGTTTTATTTTTTATTTATTTTAAAATATTTATTTTTCTTTATTCAGACCTATTTTTAATATATATTTTATAATTGCTTTATATTATATATTCCACAAAATTCAAACGATAATGGCTCTATTACATAATATTTAAAAAAATAATATTTCATATTGATATAAAATTATATCAAACTATATTTATAACAAAATTTGAAAACTGTAAGAATATTTTCAAAAATCAATTTGTAAAAAAAAAAATTACCTAATGAATCAAACTTTTAAATCCTCATTAATTATAGTCAAACATCAACTTTTTTTTTAATGACATCGAAGATAATGATTTATAAATCACAGAAAAATTCTAAATTAGCATTTTTGACCAAAAAAATCGAACAAAAATTTACACCAAAAGATCTACGGCTATAAAAAAAAAGTAATAAGTTGAGAGCGATATGTTATTCAAAATTAGGAAGAAACCTTTTTTATGTAAAAAAATCTTGTTAAGTATAAAAACTTTCTTAAGGAAACCTTCAACAAAAATCAAAATCATGGCGTCATAAAAAAATAACCAATCAGCTCTCTCTCTCTTGAATCTTTTAAGCAATTCATCTTGTAACATCGAAACCATTTTTCATAAATAAAAAGTTGGTTGCATTTTAAAATGTTCTTGGAGTAATCCATCTGAGTTAGGATGAACTATGTTCAGCCAATTTTACCTCAAATAACTGCCATCGAATCTTCTTTATTCACAATTTCGAATTTCCTTCTAAAGTTTCCCATTATTTTATTTTAAAGTTTGAATTTGTTAATATTCAATACATTTTATGACATTATTATTCGTTATATTTTCAATATTAATGTTTAAAATATAATATTTTTTTATTTTGAAAAATATTCCTTTGATAAATTATATGATTTTTTAATTAAAAAGGCATATATTGAATCAAAATATCATTTTTTTACCAATATTTCAGTTGGCTGAACGCCAACCTTTTTCAAGGTAT
>CP092869.1:2126586-2167778 GCA_030710605.1 Cordylochernes scorpioides | reverse complement strand
GGGAGAGGCGACCCTTGTCTCTATGGATAAAATGGGTACTTATTGATAAGTGATCTAAAAGAAATTTAAAATTACTTTAAAAAATATTTTTGCTTAATAAAAATTGATAAAGAGAAAGTAATTCTGCGAAATATTTATTTTAAAAAAAAATGTTTTTTATTATTTACCAGAACCAAGTATTCCTTTCCATATAATTACTATAAAAATAAGCAGTAAGAATATCTTACAATTTGGTTATCATTTTATATCGACTATTTTATGAAATTCCACACAAACGATAATTGATTTTATAAGCTTTCCACTCTAAATACAGTATTTTGAACTTTAATAACAATATTTTACAACTTAATAATAGTTTTTTTCACAAAGTAATGTTTAATTTTACAAATAGAATTTGGGAAATAATTAGAAATAGATTTGACTTATAAAATATATTATCAGATTTTCTTTTATCAATATATATCATATTTAATAATTTACACAAATAAATTTACTGGCAATGCGCTTCTTTTAAATATCATCAAATATTATCTCTACAGACCTTACTGCAATAATATGAGTTGATAATCATTGCAGTAAGGTCTGTAGAGATAATATTTGATGATATTCAAAAGAAGCGCATTGCCAGTAAATTTATATGTGTAAAATATTAACGATAGATGGCAATTAAATTTGATTTACTAATATATCATATTCAACCAATATATTACAACAATTATAGTATAAAATGAAAGGATTTTTAAAAAAGCACGAATGTTTATTTTATACATAATACAAACTTCTACTGCCCTTACTGCGATGAAAACTATGTATTGGGAGGGCTTGGCTCATCAGTGGTGAACCCTCCCAGCGGTTTCGCCAATTTAATCCACCAGACCGCTTCTCAGAGCTCTAATACTGTATTGGACGATTCTGCTTATATACGCAGCACTGAAGGATGAAATCTCAGAAATGGTTTTCAAGTAAACTATGGACATAAGCTTATAGGACAGTAGAATAAATTCAAATATTTGCATCGAGCAATGCTCTTCCGCAAACAATAAAGTCCTATAAACTCATGTCCATAGTTTTCCTGAAAATCATTTCTGAGATTCCATCCTTCAGTGCTGCGTATATAAGCAGAATCGTCCAATACAGTATTAGAGCTCTGAGAAGCGGTCTGGTGGATTAAATTGGCGAAACCGCTGGGAGGGTTCACCACTGATGAGCCAAGCCCTCCCAATACATATTTTTCATCGCAGTAAGGGCAGTAGAAGTTTGTATTATGTATAAAAAAACATTCGTGCTTTTAAATCCTTTCATTTTATATGTAAAGATGGCGCGTTATTGCTTTAGGTTAACAATTACAGTGCTGCGTAATCCAAACATTCAAAAATAAATTAATTGAACAGAGTATATTATAATATTATTATAAGGTATATTACAAATATTATATGTAGTATATCTAAATCTTTAATTAAAAAGGCATATATTGGATCAAAATATCATTTATTTTACCATTATTTCAGTTGGCTGAACGCCAACCTTTATCAAGGTGTTATAACATTTTAAAGTGTGTCAACAACAAACTTATCCCCATTGGAATTAACAAAATATTTTCAAAACCTAATGCTGTTGACGTTATGTGGCGCTGAGTTTGTTTATGACACACTTTAAAATGTTATAACACCTTGATAAAGGTTGGCGTTCAGCCAACTGAAATATTGGTAAAATAAATGATATTTTGATCCAATTTATGCCTTTTTAATTAAAGATTTAATTATGGATTGCTCTATTTTCAAAACGTATATTTAAATGAAAAAGAAAACACTCTAAAATAATAATAAATTATCAAATCACGACAAAAACCACTAATATAGTTTATAAATAATTTTATAATAAAGAAATTCAAACTATAAAGGCATCGTAATTTTTTAAAGCAGACTACTATTTGAAAAAAAAAAGGTTTTCCCGCCAAAAGTTTTTCCCGCCAAAAGCCAACAAGAAGTCAGTATTTACATGCAGGAAGAAAATGGGCCATTTGTGAGGAAGGTAAAAAATTCTCATTTTTAAATTGAACAAAATCGATTGTGCCTTTTCATCTGCATTTTCTCATCTCGCTCTTTTTATCTGTACACTTTTCATTTTTTAGAAATATATATAATCAAGACATGTTTTAAAAATATCAAAATAATGAAATAATAAATATTATTCAATGATTATATATTTTCATTTAATAATTTATACGTATTTAAATGTTTAAAATCTTAGTTTATTTCGATTAAATAAAAATATTTATATGTTTATATATAGGTGTTGCAATTTTAAAAGATAACATTTTATATTTTTATATATATTTCATTTTAATAACAACATTTTGAACTTTAATAACAACATTTTGAACTTGAATAACAACATTTTGAACTTTAATAACAACATTTTGAACTTTAATAACAACATTTTGAACTTTAATAACAATATTTTAAACTTTAATAACAACATTTTTAACTTTAATAACAACATTTTGAACTTTAATAACAACATTTTTAACTTTAATAACAACATTTTAAACTCTAATAACAACATTTTGAACTCTAATAACAACATTTTGAACTTTAATAACAACATTTTAAACTTTAATAACAACATTTTGAACTTTAATAACAACATTTTGAACTTTAATAACAACATTTTTAACTTTAATAACAACATTTTAAACTCTAATAACAACATTTTGAACTTTAATAATAACATTTTGAACTTTAATAATAACATTTCGAACTATAATAAGAACATTTTGAACTTTAATAACAACATTTTAAAATTACATATAAGTTTTGAAATTTTAAGACATACACACACACAACATTATTTATTATTAATTATTATATGTAGTTTTTTTTTTAACTTTTAAAATATATTTTTTTTTACTTTAATAAACACATTTCACACTTTAATATCTTTCTGAATATAGAGCAATCCATATTTAAATCTTTAGATAGATTTTTTATTCAATCCCATATATATGTTCTTTTTATTATATAAACTTTAATAACTATATTTTTATACTTAAAAACTGTTGACTTTGCTTTGAATATTTAATGAAACTGATTCCAATAATTATTAATTAAACATTATATTTATTGATTTACAAGAGAGAGAACAAAATATAAAAGGGAAACTAATATTGAAACAAAGGAACTTTTTTTCTCTTTCAGGTTAGCGCCTATTTACCTGTGAGCTTACACACACTCAAATATATATACAACAAAAACTATTTTCATTTTAAGTGCTTTTTAAAATTTAAATTTGAAACTTTAACAGTAATATGTTTTATTTTAATTTTTTTATTTGAAAAACTTTTATTTTAAATGTAATTTGTTTGTTTATATTTCAGAGAGTACTGTAAATTTAGTTAAGTCATTTTTGATATCAATATATATAAACACATTTATGTTTCTAATAGGAATATATTTTGTGTATATATTAAATGTACACTCTTATGAAACATATGTAAAAGCTTAATAAAGACAGTTCATAAAGTATTTCATGTATTAATAAAGTATTTTATTATAAAATAAACAGTAGTATCACGACAACAAATTGATGGTATATATACTGTTTTTATACAAAATAAATTTTGCATATTTAATTTTATAAAGTTTTAATTTAACAATGATAATAATAATAACTATAATATTTATATATTAGATTACGTAATAGAATGTTTACATATTTAACTATTAATGATATGGAAAGGTGGAGAAAACGTATATTACCTTCTTTGTGTGTTATAAACATTTTTTTGTAACTATTCATGCATGGGTGGAGGCCACGCGCTGGTCGAATGATATCTTGTGATCTCAAATTAAACCTATTAAATTCATGAACTATTATGGTGTGTATAGGAGACTGCTTACATCTATGGGGTAGTGTTTGTTAATATTGTTTCATATGTTTCTGATATTTCTATGCATCTGTTCATGCTTTTTTGTTGTTTGGTTATCATAAATTATATTAAGAGTCTTTGGTATTTACTATGGATATTGTCATAATGCACTATGGGTTGGGATAAGTTAAATGTATGGCCTGTTTCTTTTATATGTTGAACTATTAAAGATCTTGGGTTACTCTTTTTTGATGATATTCCTATTATGTTCGGTTATTCTATTATGAACTTTTCTCCCAGTCTCTCCTACATATTTAGAACTATAGTTATTACATAAGTAGTGTAAAGTATTTTATCAACATTTCATAGTCTTTTTATAGCAAATATTTTAAGATTTTTAAACACAATTTTGAAGATTAACAATGATATATCAAATTATAACATCAACGTTTAATAGTTTGAAACTACACTTATAATGTAAAATAACAATACTTTAAAATTTAAAATCATTTTTTTGTAATTTATATACCACAGCAATTAGACTTAAATAGAAAATTTTCGATATTTATTTAAATTTCTTATTTAAATCTCCACATTTTAACATAACATTTTAGAATTTTTGCACTTTTAAGATATTTTGTTCACTTTAATGAAAACATTTTGCATTTTAAAGTGGAAGATGCTGAAGAGGAAGGAGATATTAAAGAATATCAAAACCGAAATGCAAATATATACATGGTAATTTAAACAAACAACCCCATATTGTATAATACTTATAACAAGATTTTCATGTTGTCTAATAGAAACACATCTGTAAATGATTATACGCATTATTGACATGTGTCATTACATCATCATATGTAATTTACCTTTACACAAACTAAGGATAAATAAATAAAACTCTGTAATAGATTAAGAGTTGAGCTAAAGCAAAAAGTCAAAAACGTCTAAAATCGAGATAGATTTAGAAGTCCCACAACAAAGTCTAAAGATAGATAGGAAACTGTCAGGACGGCGCCAGTGTACAATTTCGCCAGCCGATCCACGCGCTTGTTGCATCTGCTGAAATGCAATACTTCCTCTCTCGGCAAAGATATATTAAGGCCTCCGTCCTAGCCAAAAATACAGTCACTTCACCATCGACGCAAGCCCTCGTCAGTTGTGTCATCAAGGTCCACCTCATCCACCATGTAGAAGATTAAGAACTCTTCTATCTCCATCTTTAGCTCCTAGCAAAACTTTATCTGTTCACGGAACTTTCCTAGCGCAACTGTGCCTTCGTTTTTTGTATGGACATTCCCAAGCTTTCCACTCTGCCTCGACCACGACTGCCTGTACTCTGTAAGAACTGTTAAAGGTCTCCCAAGGTGCAGAGAGGTACTGGAAAACTCTCCACGCCCTGACTGTCCCTCTCAGTTACTACAGGTTTGCCCTTTTCGGTTACCATACCACAGCGAGAGACCCTCGGTTACCACAGTATAGCGAGAGTCGACAGGATTTCGCACCATAGATTAAGTCGACTGGATACCTCATCACAGTTTCAGTCGACAGGATTCTACAAGAGTCAACAGGATCTCATCACATATATATTGCGACGTGGAAAATAAAGGAAGACAAAATTCATGATGAGACAGCAGTTTATTTAAGGCAAGAACAAACTATGAAATGATAAACAAAAGATAAGGAATGAGGGAAGTTTACAGAGTAGTAAAATATAAACATAAAAAATGATACTCTGTTAATACTAGCGTAAAATAATAAATGATTCTCGCTACAATATGCTAACCTTTTCTCGAACCTAAAACAGTTATGGAAACAGCTGAAGTTTAAGATTAATTGCAGCATGCAACGGGAATATAGAAGATATCTAATCCCATATTCAACAATAATAGAAATCTTAAATCGATAATTCATATTGCTTAAATTAAACGAATTTATAATGTTTCAAATTAAACAAATATCAATTGAATTCAAATTATTTATATTAATAATTAAGAAACTATACAAAATTATTGTTAAAATATTAAAATCTAAACGAAAATAATGATTTGAAATTAAAAATTATGTAATTAAAGTCTAAAAACATGGTCATAAAATGTAGACTGTTATTATTAAAGTGCAAAATGTCTTATAGTGTAAAATTTATATATCTGCAAACTGCATTTATATTTGGAAAGAGAAAAATGGATTTTTTGATAAAATTTCATATAACTTTCGGATGGATTTAACATGAGATTTTAAATTTATATTAAAAAAAAAAACCTTTCAACGTTTTTGATAAATATTTATAATGGTAGTTGTTAAATGAAATAATTTTGTTAACTTTCTTTTAAATATCTCCATTACACATTTGATGTTGTATAAATAGTTTAAAACCTTTTATATGTATAATAAAAATAAAAATAAATGTTTTTGTTAGAATATAAATTTACTCTAATGAAATCAAAAATAGCACTAATTGAAATCCAAAATGTTCTTTATAAAAATAAGAAAAAGGTATACATATATGATGTTCAAATTTCAGTCATCAATATTTGGTCAAAATATTTTATTTTATTTCGACTTAGAGCGCTATGTCCCCCTAGGGACACTTTCCCTACAAAGGAAAACTAAACATAGAAAGGAAAGAAAGAAAGAAATTTGAAATATGTACAAGAATTAGTATGCATGTTTTAGTTAGATGAAAATAGAAAAATATCAACACAATTAAAATATGTACAAAGGGTTGGTATTCAAATATAGTTGAATTAAATCATATTTCAAAGGAATTGTGTGTATTCAAGGAAAACAATTTACAGATTGAAGAAAGTTTTGAGGAATATTTTATAATGAAAATATGCAATATTTTAGGGAATTAAAACTATGCTAAACAGAGGTAATTTCTAAATAAAAGCGTTTCAAAGGAATTCATTAGTTTTCTTTAATAAAATTCAAACTAAATTTGCAAAATGAGTTATATTTTATATATGTGTCTTTTGTTGAAATTAGATCAAACGGGTTCAGTTACAATTGATGTAGATATTTGTCAAATATGAATCTTATAATTCTTAAAATGAATCGTTTATGTTCAAAATATATAGATTTTTAATTTTAACTTATATCTAGAATATACGTTAAAGGAATATTATTATATTTTTTATTTTATGATGCATTAACGCGTCATCTGAAATTGCTTAATTTTCAAAATAATCATACGCGTCTATATTAGTTTCGAATATTTTTTAACATACGAGTATAATATTCCTTTTGGAAATAGAGAAATCCATAAACAAATCTTTAAATAAAAAGGGATATATTGGATCAGAAATTCATAATTCTTACCAATATTTCAATTTTCTGAACGTTAACCTTTATCATGGTATTATAACATTTTAAAATGTTATAATACCTTGATAAATGTTGGCATTTAGCTAACTGAAATATTGGTAAAAATTATGAAATTTTAATCCAATATATGCTTTTTATTAAAAAAAAAAATAATATTCTGAAATAAATGTTTAGTTATAGTCGTTGAAATATCGCATCTGGTTGATTATTAAAAAAAATAAAAAATAAATAAATGTTAAGTAAATATATAAAATGAAATTTAATATATAATATATATATATAATAAATACAATATATATAATCTCTCTCTATAGCTATATATTTTAAAGTTATATTTACCAAATATTCACCTAATTATAATTTGATTTTCTAACTTCAAGGAGAAATTCGTTGTAAAAAGATAAAACCATCTAATAAAATCTAATCAGACGAATTTCTACGTGCTCCGAATTTTAGCTTTGCGCAGTAAGATAGAATTTTAAAATTTCTTTTAATCTAATCAAATTTTAGAATTGGTTATATTGAAAATATGCCTATCTTTTTCCTTCTGAAAAACTATTATCGAAGAATTTATCGAAAATAAAGTCAAAATAGATAATTTTATACCTTTCTAGGTATGAACTAAACTTCTATTCTAGATTCCATACGCGTTTTCTGCATTTAATTTTATATATTGAAAAGTACCTTATTTCATTTGAAATGGAGAAATTTTTAGAATTGTCTGTGAAATTAAATCTATTTTCCGTTTGAAGAATATTCCTTGTACATTTTGTGAATCTATCTCATGATTTTATTTAACACCTGTTCTATATTATGTAAAATATTCTAACATATATAAAGGCAATTGAATTTAAATATTTTTTTTATAGTCTATTTATATAACCTTTATGAAATGTTAAAAATATGTATCATATTTTAATATAAAACATTACCATATATTTTATACAATTTATATATTTATTATACTATTTGTAATATTGCAATTTAAAAAAATATATATTAAATTATTCATTTTAAATAATATAAAATGTAAATTAAATTTCTTATATTTAAACAATTACTATATTATACATATTTTTATTATGTGTTTTCAAAAGGGTCAAAATGTGTAATATTATTTGATTTATAATCAATTAACATATTATCATATTTTCCTATTTAAGTATTTATTTTGTACCATTGTTGGTTTTAAAGCCTAATTGTGAGTGTTTGAATTTTATTATTTTCATTGTTGCCATGAATATATTGTATTTTACGAATATATTTACAATTATTTTACATCTTTTCCTTTTTTCTCAGTTGAAATGTTAGTATCTGATTGCAACTACATCTATACTGAACCTTTAGGATGAGTTTTAAATATTTTCCGTTGGGTTTCTTGATTTTTCTCCAAAGATAAACTGGCATTGCCAATTGTTTATTGCTTTATGGTGTTCTTACTGTCCTTTAGATATTTGTCTGTTCTAAATATTGTATTTCCCTCGTGGCTTATCTTTTGTTTACCATTCATAGTTTGTTCTTGCCGGAAATAAATTGTTGTCTCATCCCGAAGTTTTGTCTTCCCTAATTTTCCACGTGGCATTTTGGTGGAGATGCTGGGTAAGTTAGGGAAGACAAACTGAAGACCGCCGAGAAGACCTTGAAGCCATGGGTGCTGTGATCTACATTTTCGGAGACTGATTCCAGGATTCCACCGCGTGCTAAAGACAAGACTTCCCTCCAAGATGACGATGTCCCTATAGACTATACGACGACAAAGCCGCTCTTCACGCCACAAGAAAAATGACTCAAAGGTACTAGGGACAAAGTTCCAAGACTACGATGGAATCCTTGGCAGAAGCACGTCAGATCTATGTCAGAATCTACAATAATTGCTAGCTGTGGGTCACAGCTCCCATAGGGAAGAGGCTATGTAACAAAGCATTCATTAATTTTATTATTTTTATTAACAGAGTGGTCATTTTTATGTTTATATTTTGCTACTCTGTAAATTTCTCTCGAGGTTTATCTTTTGTTTACCATTCATAGTTTGTTTATGCCGGAAATAAATTGTTGTCCCCTCCTGAAGTTTTTGTCTTCCCTAAATTTCCACGTGGCAATATGGTTGGTTTCTCCTGTAGAGTCCGTTTGAAAGGTTTATGACCTTGAACCGTGAGCGCAAACCACCTTAGCCGGTTTTTTCCAATTTCTTCTGTTTTCTCATAGATAAAATTCTTGCCCTATCTTTAAAGTTTGTTTATCCATTGATCCTGTGTGATAGTAGTGCTTCTGTATATTTATGAATCTCCTTGGTTTCTTAATGTTATCCTTTTTATTCAAACTCTTAACAGTATTTTGCTTAACGGAAGAATTGCTATTGTTCTTTTTTGAAATAGTCTCTGAGCTGGTGATCCCATGTCTTCTCTGGGAGTGTTCTGTAGTAGATTTCGTCTCCACTTTGTTAGATTTTTCTGAGAAAGTTCTTTGATATCTTCACAGCTCCTTCATCTAGACCATTTGAATTAGGATAATTTGGTCTTGTAGTTTGGTGAATAAACTTACATTTGTTTTTTAAATTCTTAATTTATTTTGAATCATATTTCTTTCCATTATCTGTTTCTAGAATCCTTGAAATCCTATATTCTTTGATTTTGTAGTGTTTATAAGTTCAAAATAAATGTATCCAGAAAATATCTGTATATAATTACAATTAGACACATATTAATTTGTAATAACACCTTGATAAAGGTTAGCGTTCAGCCAACTGAAATATTGGTGAAATAAATGATATTTTGATCCAATGTGTTCAAAAAAGTATCGCGAATTTTGAATTTTCGCGGGTTACGTATATTCGAATTTCGATCTTTTTGTGGCTTTATGTTGGTACTCATGTTTCTCACTTATGCCGACAAGCTCGGCAATTTTGAATGTTCACTTAATTGTTGACAGCTGCTTTGCTTGTAGGTGTTTTTGATCATCTTCGATTTTTACCTATTAAAAAAAAATGGATCAAAGAACCTGTATCAAATTTTGTGTGAAAGACGAAATTAAGTGCGCGGATGCATTCCGAATGTTGACTGTGGCATACGGAGAAGCTACCTTGGACCGAAGCAACGTTTATCGGTAGTACAAAATGTTCTCAGAAGGCCGAGAAGATGTGAACGACGAAGCGGACGCCCGAGCACTTCAACAACAGACGAAAAAATTAATGAAGTGGAGAAAATGATATTGGCCAATCGTCGAATCGCCGTTAGAGAAGTTGCTGAGGACCTAAACATATCGATTGGCTCGTGCCATTCGAATTTTATCAATGATTTGGGCATGAGACGGGTCGCTGCGAAATTCGTACCAAAATTGCTCAATTGCGACCAAAAACAGCATCGCATGAACATTGCTAATGAGATGTTGGACTCTGTCCGCGACGACCCAAATTTGCTCCAGAGGGTCATAACTGGTGACGAAGCGTGGGTTTATGGTTATGACGTGGAAACCAAAGCTCAATCATCTCAATAAAAGCTGCCGCACGAACCAAGACCGAAAAAAGCGCGCCAATGTGAAAGTTTTGCTGACAGTTTTCTTCGATTGCAGGGGGGTGGTGCACCATGAGTTCTTGCCACAGGGTAGAACGGTCAATAAGGAATATTACCTGCAAGTTATGCGCAATTTGCGCGAAGCAATCGGCCAGAAACGCCCGGATTTGTGGAAGAACAAAAATTGGCTTTTGCACCACGATAACGCCCTGCTCACACATCGTTGCTTGTGCGCGACTTTTTGGCCAAAAACAACACACTAATGATGCCGCAGCCACCGTATTCCCCAGATCTGCCCCCCTGTGACTTTTTCTTGTTCCCTAAACTCAAGAGGCCCATGAAAGGACGACGTTACGCTACGCTTGACGAGATAAAGACGGCATCGAAGGAGGAGCTGAAAAAGATTTTTAAAAATTATTTTTTGAAGTGCTTCGAAGATTGGAAAAAACCGTTGGCACAAGTCTATAATTTCTCATGGGGATTACTTTGAAGGGGACAAAATAGGTATTCATGAATAAATAAATAATTTTTGAAAAAACACAAAAGTCGCGATACTTTTTGAACACACGTATATTTGATTAATATAGGTTTTTTCATAATAAAGATTCTTCGTTTGGTTAACCAAACCCTTGATTACTTATTATATAAATCAAAGTGTAAGAACAGGGGAAATCTTTATTATAAGGTGTGTTATAATTGGATAGAAGTTCTAAGGAATCAAGATTTTGGTTTCTTTTCACGTTTCGTTTATTTTTCAAGCTTTCAGTCCAACATTTTCTTCAACACGAAGATCCAGAAGTACAACTTCTATCCATATAGATGGAACTTTTGCCTGGAGGATATTGATTTAAAGAGAAAAAGGTCGCCTCTCCCGTCAAAATAGACGTCAAAACTAGACGCCATCTATTCACCGTCGCCGCAAACTAGCGGTCTCGGGTCGGTGACAAAGTTTGTCTCTTTAGATCAATATCCTCCTGGCAAAATTTCATCTATATGGATAGAAGTTGTACTTCTGGACCTCCGTGTTGAAGGAGATATTAGACTGAAAACTTGAAAAATAAAATAAATGAGAAACCAAACTCTTTATTCCTTATTGATAAAAATTAAAGGTTTTTTTTATGTTGAATGAAAACATCATTTAAGTTAGCATTATGGTTAAGATATTTATCACCGTTCGGAGAAGATTAATAGAATCGCCGAATGTCGTGGTCTATTTGGATGAGGAAAGCGAAGACGCGGCTGATTCCACACTCGTTCAGTGATTCGCTAACCATGACGTATGTACGAAGGAACGTGTGGCCATTGGACATGTGTCAGACCTGAAGGCTGTTGTTGGGTTCTGTGCTGCCTGGAGTATAGGAGCTCTGTCTATGCTTCTTTTCTTCCTGTGGTGAATCTGTATAAGACCGGTGGTCTTAATAAAGCTTTTTAAGTGTGTGTATTCTGTTATAACGTCGGACTTGGAGACTGTTGTTGGGTGCTGTGCTACCTGGAGTAAGGAGCTCCATCTATTATTTCTTCCTGTGGTGAATCTGTAAAAGACCGTTGGTCTTAATAAAGCTTTGTATGTGTGTATGTTTAGATATTTCTCCATCGCATTTATGGACAGGCTGATCAATGTTATCATAATATTATTCTCAAATATTGAATATTTTTTATTAGTTTTCGAATGGAAAAATATATTATTTCCTATTTTTATGAATGTATATCGAAGCATTCGGAAGAAGTGCTAACTAACGTAATTTTCTACCTTGAACCTATAAATATATATTATCAAAAACAAATTTACGAAAAAGGTTAAACAAAAGTAAGTAGCTTGTAATCGGAATATATAATCTCTATCAAACAGTGATTAACTATATTTAAAATTCTTAAATGCTTTATATATAATTATAGATTAAAAAGGATATAAATTGTCTATCAAAAAGATCAATTTAAAATCACATAGAAGATTTAGATAAAAAATTTAAAAATATCTATAGTTTAATTGTTGAATCATTTTTACAAATCATAATTATCGATTAGTAATCAAAATGTTATTATTAAAGTTTGATATTTGTTAGTAAAGCGTAAAATGTTGTCATTAAAATGTAGAGAGAATGTTTATTTAAAAAAAAAATTGCAAAGCCGATCTAGAACTATCGTTTTTATTAAATAATGAAACATTGGAGAATCGTCTGATACGAAATATAAATAATCGTTTGATAAGAAATATAAATTATTGTTTGATATAAATATTGAACTATAGTCTGATCTGAAATATAAATAATCGTTTGATACAAAATATTGAAGAATCGTCTGATACCAAATACAAATTATCGTTTGATATGAAAAATTAAAGAATCGTTTGATACGAAATATAAATGATCGTTTGATATGAAACATTGAAGAATCGTCTGATACGAAATATAAATAATCGTTTGATATAAAATATTGAAGTATCGTCTGATACGAAATACAAATTATCGTTTGATATGAAATATTAAAGAATCTTTTGATACAATATATAAATGATCGTTTAATATAAAATAATAATGAAAACATTCGTTTGTTATTAAAATCAACATAAAAAACCTAAAGAAACAAACTAAACTAATTTAAAACAATTAACTTAAACAAGTCGAATCAAAGTAGTCAAACTTCCCAAAGTGAAATTGGCTCTTAGAAGAAAATCGTCTGAAAGGATCTTTAAGACAAAAGAAGGGAAATCATTGAATTGAAGCCATGTTTGGCCCACTTGGAAACCCCATAAATTTGAAATTTACCCTAATTTCTAAGGAAATTTTCACTCCACTTTTCTAACCTCACGTTCATGGCATTTGTTTTATTCAAATGGATAACTTCGTACTTTATATTCTGGCCCCATTGGAATTGGAAAATCTGCGAATTGTGTAAGATTCTTATAGATAGAATTTTTACTCTTTCTTTTATATATGTGTATAAAATTATGTATATTCTTATAATACATACATATATATTATATTAAAAATGTTATTTTATTTTGAAATTATGATTTCTATAAAATAAACTACCCTGTTGGCCGGCTCAAACCTTTTGTAATTATGTAAATAAGTCTTTCATTTTACTTATTCTTACACCTTAAATCAGGTAGTACTTTCTTAAATTATGTATTTTATACTTTATTAAGCACAATTAAAGCAAATTGTGATTATGTTTTAATATTTTACCACGACTGTAATACTCATGTATACCAACCTCAAGCAAACGTTCAATACTCTATATCAATCAGCAAATAATAATTCTATAACTCTAATTCCAAAATCAACAGAAAATCATTATTTATAATATATATATAATATTGTATTATGTATTATAATTACAATTATATTCTCACAGTGAGTATCTTTTTTTATTTAAAAAACGCTAGCTTTCAAGCGTTATTCGCTCTTGAACATGCTTACAAAAATATCGACTTAATCCCACTAGAAATATTTACAAAAACAAACGAACGCGCGCCGCGTGGATATTTATAACTTAATTAAAACCGATGTCCACGCGGCGCGCGTTCGTTTGTTTTTGTAAATATTTATAGTGGGATTAAGTCGATATTTTTGTAAGCCCGTTGAAGAGAGAATAACGCTTAAAAGCTAGCATTTTTAAATAAAAAATATACTCATTGTGAGAATATAATTGTAATTATAATACTTTTTCACAATTTCTTAATGAATATTGTATTATGTATAAAAGAAACATTCGTGCTTTTAATTCCTTTCATTTTATATGTATAGATAGCGCGTTGTTGCTTTGTGTTAATATATATGTTATATAAAATGTTATTTCATTTCAAATTATATTTTCTAGAACAAAATACTATGTTATATTCACCGCAAGATATCGCGGCTTTCCCTATATAAACCTATTGTTGTTGTTTCCCGTTGGCCGGCTCAAATCTTTCTGTAAATATGTAAATATAATTATGTTTTCTTCATTCTTCACGCCTTAAGTAAGGTATTAATACATCCTCAATCATATTTAACTGTTCAATATTATAGCAAATAATTATAAAAATAAAAATACAACTTTTCGCATTGAGTTTCTTTTATCTGATTGACTTTGTTTTGTTTGTCACCACCATCTAGACGACTCATGAATAGTTCATTTACTTCCTTACTATTCCGGAATACAAGTCATCTTAGAGATTTTATAAACCTGCCGCTTACGGTAAGTTACATCTTCTCCTTCTGATTAGTTGGCGTGCTCGACAATCGCCGGACAAGTATTGTAAAGCAGAACTGCCATAATCTTTTTAGGTTTAGAACTAGAACAAAAATATAATCCATATAGATAGAATATGCGAAAGGTTGTATTTTTATTTTTATAATTTGTAGCGAATTTTTTCGTTTACTTCAATAGCAAATAATGTTTCAAAACTGTTTAAATTTATATTGTAACAAAGTATTCATTAATTTCATTATTTTTATTACCAGAGTGGTCATTTTTATGTTTATATTTTGCTACTCTGTAAATTTCCCTCTTGACTTATCTTTTGTTTACCCCTCATAGTTTGTTCTTGCCTGAAATAAATTGTTGTCTCATCCTGAAGTTTTTGTCTTCCCTAATTTTCTACGTGGCAATATTTTTCAAGATTTTCCACGACTGCATACCAATACCATTAACTAATACTCATGTTTCCGATTATTAATTATTCTCTATTAATTATTCCTATCAATATATTAAGCATATCAATATCATAATATTCATGCATCAAAAAGTAAGCAAGCTGATATAATCCTCTCTCTCTCAAAATATTATTCATAGCATATATTTATTTTGAAAATAGAGCAATTCATAGATAAATCTTTAATTAAAAAGGCATAAACCTAATGCTGTTGACGTTATGTGGCGCTGAGGTTGTTGTTGACACACTTTAAAATGTTATAACACCTTGATAAAGGTTGGCATTCAGCCAACTGAAATATTGGTAAAATAAATGATTTTTTGATCCAATATATGCCTTTTTAATTAAAAAATATATATTTATACAACATTACATACTCTCTCATTTTAGAAATATATTTTGATTCGATGGATAAATTTATTTATGAAAAAAGATCCTTTTGTGTATAAGAGTGGATTATAGATTTGTTTTAGTTCTAAACCTAAAAGGATTATGGCAGTTCTGCTTTACAATACTTGTCCGGCGATTATCGAGCACGCCGACTAATCAGAAGGAGAAGATGTAACTTACCGTAAGCGGCAGGTTTATAAATTCTTGAAGATGACTTGTACTCAGGAACAGTAAGGAAGTAAATGAACTTGAGTTGTCTAGATGGCGGTAAAATACAAAAGAAAATCAATCAATATATAAGTAAAATGGACCTTCTATATTCTGGGCAAAAATAAGGGCACCTCTCCAGTTAAAAATGCAGCAAAGCAATGCGTTTTGTAGATCAGCCATCAGACTCGGGATCTATAAACTGTTTCTTTCTCAAAATGGCGGGTTTTATTGGGAGACATGGTTGATGACGTAATCCCGGTCATATCCAATCATGTGCAATGTCTGATTCTTGGATATTTCACCGCTAGCTGGTGATCTTAGTTTAAATTCTGCGACCTCACTTTTTTGTCTTTGTTAGAGTATTTATTGTCTTAATAACTCTGCATAAATTGTTACACCAGTCTGCGGTTTTGTAGACTCTTCAGTCTTGATTCTCTCCTCAGACATGTCTTGCATCTTTCCAGAACGTGTCTCAACCATTCTACAAAATTACACCAGTCAATAATAAGATAACTATATATTTAGGTAACACCTAGAATCTCTCTTTATTTATCACAACAAAGTTTAAAGCAGGTTGTGTATTCAGTGTATCAAAATAATAATATTCTGTTTTATAAAAATAAATAAATATATAATTTAAATTTTAATTATATGAAAAATATTATTATAAATAATTTTTAAAATATGCGCATTATAATCATGATGCAACAATATATTGCCTAATATTTAACCATGAATGACTTGTCATATGTGCAATTCCCTGTACATATATTTTGGTTAGGTAAAAAATGTTAGTTGTGTACGACCAATGTTGAAGGGTGGTTATTTAGATATTGGAAAGCCCAGTATATTGTAGTGAAGTATTTAATATTTTATTAACATAGAATCATTTTTTATGTTTATATTTTACTACTCTGTAAACTTCCCTCATTGTTTATCTTTTCTGAAGATAAAGGTTGTCTGGCCGGTATTCATATTTCAATGAAAAATAGATACTACGACCAGTTAGAGTTTTTTTATTTTCTCTGGTATTAATAAAATAAAAAAAATACTTTGATACAGTATATTAGACTTTTAAAAAATCTAAATAACCACCCTTTAACACTGATCTTACACAATTAACATTTTTTTACCTAACCACAATACATCCATACCTCGCTTTACGTCGGGGTTACGTTCCAAAAAAAAAAACACGACGCAAATTGAAACGACGCAAAGTGAAAATATGTGAAGGCGCAATCAAAAACAAAGGTGTTGCCATATTTTAGGAAATAAAATTTAAAAAAAAATTAAAGACTCGAATCCAAAACAACGCAACTTCGAAAATCTAACGACGCACAGTGAAAATCAGTAAAAATTAAGCAGCGACGCAACTTCGAAAAAAAAAAAACGCAAAACGAAACGACGCAAAGCGAGGTATTGGTGTATATGTACAGGCAATTATACATATGATCAGGCAATTCAAGGTTAAATATTATACAATATAAATACAGAGTTATTAAAACAATAAAATTTCTAACTGGCCGAAGTGTCTATTTGTCATAGAAATGCTTATCTTTTGTTTATCAAGGGATAAACGAGGAAGACAACTACGAGGACAACACAACAAATGAATAAACTTAGAAACTTCTGAAGGTAACTGTTTCATTATTTACTTTTTTATAATTTATATTTATTATGGAAACCCGATTCTAGCCTAACAATATATATATATATTTATATATATATGGCGAAAAGAGTTTCAATTATTCCACCAATTCAGGTATAACCTTTAAAATATTATTTAAACAAAATTTATTCAATTACAATTATGTTTAAATTTTATATTTACATATTATATTATGAATAGAAATAATCAAAATAAATTGAATTTTATAATTAAAATTGAATAGAGAGATTTTTTTTTGTTTGTAATAGTTTGTTTATAATAAAACATACAAAAATAATTTAAATATCTTTGATTAGAAAGTATAATTTTAAATAAATAATTTGTGAGATACGAAATTGTGCAGCGAAGGATGGAAATAAAATTAATATATACATATTCTTGCAATATAATTTGGCAAATTATAAAATATTGATATTCTATTTGAAAACATAAATATCAATATATTTTTAACTATAATAAATCGTTAGAAAGAAAATTCGAAAATATTAAATATTTAAACGCACAAATTACAAATGACCCGCATTTATAAATATTAAAAAAAAATAAATTAAAACATCAAAAAAAAAATCCAATCATTAAAATTCATTAATATTTATTCCAACCAAACACCCAGTCAAATATCACCAAATTAAATCATAGAATTAAATTTATTTAGCGTCTGCTTTCAAAAATTGACTAACCAGGAAAAAAAAAACGATATAACCAAATTAAGTCAAATATTTTTTTAGAAATATATTTACCAACATTTTTCAAAATGCATATATATTTAAAAAAAAAAATAGAAATTGTAAAAAAAAATTGAAAATTACAGTATTTATTTATCCTTAATTTAATTTACAAATTGGAATATTTAGAGAATTTATCTAATTAGTCTATATATAAATTGATCTCTTCTTTAGGGAAAGGGGGAAAAAGTTGCTACTTAATGATTTTTTGTTGATGAGAATCAATTGAAGTGTTTTAGAACTCTAGGGAATGGTGTAAGTATGGAGTGTGCCTTGGGTCTTGTTTCCCCAGATAAGTCAATTTCCAGTAAAGGTCTAATTTCATTATCTCTTGTTAACTTAGACCATTTCTAGACCCCTAAATGAAACCCAATGCTTTTCGCCAAGTCACTTTACGCCATTTAGGGCTTCTCGCTAATTTAGATTTATTATCACAATTTGGTAATGGAATTTTTTTTATCTCTGTTTTAGTGTTTAATGAGTTCTGTTTTGAATTTTCGACCATTTTGTTAACTTGTATTATGGAAATAATTGTTTTAATAGGCTATTTTTTGTAATAAGAGATGTTATCGTTGCTTTATTATCTATCATTAAGGTTCATTTATTGATTTATTTTATAAATGAAGTTTATTTTTTAGTTTGATATACGAAATTCTTTTCATCGTATGTTTTTATATCAAAATGGTGATATGTGTATATTCATAACAAGAGGTATATATTAATATATAATCTTTAATTGAAAAGGCATATATTGGATCAAAATATCATTTATTTTACCAATATTTCAGTTAACTGAACGCCAACCTTTATCAAGGTGTTATAACATTTTTTAAGTGTGTCAAATGTTATAACACCTTGATAAAAATTGGCGTTCAGCCAACTAAAATATTAGTAAAATGAATGATATTTTTTATCCAATATATGCCTTTTTAATTAAAGATTTAATTATGGATTGCTTTATTTTCAAAAATATTAATATATGTAAAGAAAAAAATACAATAAAAATATAAAAATAAAATATTATATCATTTTTCACATGTTAAGCGTATTTACGTAAGTTTGGTCTTAAATACCCATTTCTTGGTTTCTCAAGTAGCCTCTGGGATAAAAATATTTTTGGTCGTAGAGGTACAGCCTGCTCCACGCTGACGAGGGCTCACTACTCGACACGAGTTCATGAATGGATTTTTTCTATTTATCAAGAAAATAGGTTGGCCAAATATCAGGGAACAGGTTAAATCAATGTTCAGTTGATTTCTGTTCCACTAGATGGCGCTCTGCCATCAAAAAAGCAAATGTTCTCGTGGTCAGGAAATGCCTACTTTGTTTTAAACATTAATATATATATTCATGTTGCAAAATATTTTCTTTATAATTATATCACCTCAAGATTGTTTTAACACAATTTTTAATTGTCATTGTTATTTTATAGCATTTCAAAACATCTCTTGCTAGAGTGCCCTGTCTTTCAAGATTACAGTGTCAACAACGGTTTAATAGCTTTAGGCCCTAGTGATTTAATTTCAAGTAAGGACACATTTATAAAATTTAATTTCCTTTGTAAATATATTTTGAATATAATTAAGAAAAATGGTCTTTGATGTAACGATCTCAAGCAAATATTGGACATATCTTGTGGTTTTAAACAATATATAGGTGTATGCGTGTATATGTGTGTATATATGTATATATTTTTAAATTTAATGATGTAACTGTAAATAAAATTCAAAGAATATCTCTATATATGTAAATAATATTTATGAATCTTTCTAAGTCGCTTTCTGTGTATCTTTCCATGTTGAATATTTTCTTTGTTATATTTGCATGTACATTTAGCGCAAGGGTCCCTAGGAGGACATATCGTTTTGAATTGAAATAAATGAATAAATGATTCCAGGCCATGAGTATTGATAAAATAATAGAATTTTAATGTTAAAATGTTTATACAGATTGTTCCGTTACTTAAAAAAGGATATTCTATTTAATTATTTTGTAATAAAATACAATAGAATCTGCTATAAGAGACCATAGACTGAGAACATGGGCACTACTGGTCATTCATGGAGGTGGTCTCTTATTGGAGGTTGGATTATATCTGTTCAAGTCATTTTTGGTCTTTACAAAGGTAGTCAGTTGGAGAAATGATCTTTCTTCTGATGATTCGCTAATAACTGGTTTAACTCTCTCCGTTATTTTATATAATTAAATAAACAACACATTTATAATGATTAAACAACTTTAATTATATAAAATGGGCCCAAAATATCGATTTGTGAAATCAAAAACTCTATTTAATGAATAAAATATTCGATATATTTCTCTCTTTTTATCAATATATTGCACAAAAATAGAAGTTTTAGTGTAATAAATTAATAAAGAGGTAGAAAACTTTCAAATTATATATATTTGAAGGAAAAAGTGTTTTTTTTTTTTTTTTACAAATGCATGTGCGTCTTTTTATATATAGAATTATATTGAATAAATATCAATTGAACTTTAAAAAGATTGAATTGTTTAATTTTTCATCTATTTCTTAGCCAAGTTGGTGTCATTCCAGCCAAGTTTGATAGAGTTTCTATGCGACGGTCGTCTGCTATGTTCTAGGATTAAACAAGCAGACGTGGAATGTAGCCAATAACCGTGGGACCAATTCATTTTGCTAAAGAGGGATCGAAGTGTTGACACGGCTCATCACGCAACTTCTATGTCGCCCAGGACACAATTTAATTCCGGAAACTTGGGGTTCGATTCCTGCAGGGAATCAATAATTTTTGCCGTGTCGATAAATCAAATAAACTTGTTCTCAAAGTTGGGTTTTTACTGCTATTATCTTATAGGAGATTGTTTTGAATGGTCAATTTATTCCTTTGTCTTTGTTTCTTGCTGGAACTTACAAGTGGGACTCTTTATATGGAATTTTGATGATTATTGTTGAAGAAATTTATTGGACTAAATTTATATTAGGAATAAAGGCAACTCCTGATTGCGCCATCTATAGCAATAAATATCAACTAATCGTTTATTTGTAATTATTACGAAATTGGCCAAATACCCTATATTATTTAATTTTCTTTTTTAAATAATGATTAAAAATCAACGATTTGTTTATATTTATCCCGATAGATGGCGCAAGCCATCAGCAACTTTTGGTTGCACAATCAGGAGATGCTTTTCTCTTATTTATACACTTGATTTCAGTACATTATCATCTTGTACCATTTTTTCAATAAATATATATGTTAAAATTAAAAAAAAAGAGAGAGAAAAAGGTCAAGTGTTGATATTAACAAATAAAAACTACTTGTAAAATACTTGTAAAATAATACTACAAAATATACAAAAATAATACTACAAAAATACTTGTAAAATAATACTACAAAAATACTTGTAAAATAATACTACAAAAATACTTGTAAAATAATACTACAAAAATACTTGTAAAATAATACCTCAAAAATACTTGTAAAATAATACTACAAAAAACTTGTAAAATAATACTACAAAAATACTTGTAAAATAAAACTACAAAAATACTTGTAAAATAATACTACAAAAATACTTGTAAAATCATACTACAAAAATACTTGTAAAATAATACTACAAAAATACTTGTAAAATAATACTACAAAAATACTTGTAAAATAAAAAATGTATATCCTTACCTCTTACTTTATCATTATAGATAGTAAAACGCCGTCAATTGGAACATTTTTTTTACATGTTTACCGTAATAACGTAAATTTGACCTTTATTACCCATTTCTTGATTTCTCTTTAGATATTTTTGGGAGTCGAGGTACAGCCTGCACCATACTGACGAGGTATAACATCCCGAGACACGTACGTGGCCACTCAACTTAAATCAACTAGATGACACATTCTGCTATAAATAATTCTCGTGTGAGTGGTTAAAATATGCCTTTTTTAAAGAATATATATATGTTGGTATATATTCCAATATATATCTATGTCTCCATGTGTTGTATGGTTGTAGTGTAATTGCCAAGATGACAGAAATAAAATTTCGAGTGAGTGACAGCCGGCACCAGTAGAGGAAAAAGGTCCGAAAAACAAGTCGGGTTCCCAGGTGTGCCCCTTTTCTTGCTCAAACAGATTAGTCCGCTTTGGGACACGATGATTGACAGACCCTCCTACATATATCTGCCCTGACCGGTGTCGGCTTCACTTACTCTCTCGCCATCTCTATGGTGACATCCAACATGCCTCGTCTTTTTGTGTAATCCCAATCACGCCTGAACCCACTCTGAACATTGTGGCCACCACGACTGCAACCAACATGCCACAGTCATCCTACAGAAACAACAACTACATTACTACATATAGGGACTACAAGGGACAGTGTACATCGCAAAATTATCATTGTTATTTACCAATCAGAAAATCTCTGATAAGAGGAATACTTTCTCCAAAGAACATTTGAGGGGGAATCTCTCAATATGAAGGAACCTCCCTTCCTGAGAACAGATTTTTATATTTTATCCCCAAATTGTGAATAAAATCATTTATCTTTGTTTAATTTCTCTTTGATTTTTATAACAATTAACTAAAAGTGTTAATAAAATATATTGAATTATCTCTATTCATGATAAAAATTGTGAAAAAAGTATCGACTTTATCCCACCAGAAATATTTGCAAAAACAAACGCGCGCATTACAAATATATTCTCAAAATGAGTATTTTTCTATTTCTGGTGGGATCAAGTCGATATTATAGTAAGCCCGTTGAAGAGCGATTAACGCTTGAAAGTTAGCGTTTTTTAAATAAAAAGATACTCATTGTGAGAAAATATTTGTAATTTTAATTGAATTATCTATAGGATATTTTATCTCTACAATTAGGTGTTATCCTTTAGTGAGAAGTAGTTCTACTGTATTTATGTAAAGTTGGTTTAATTATGAGCTAAACGATGTATAGTATCTCTCGTTAAAAAAACCAGTGTCTAGAGAATATATTAATATAACTGTGGCCTCTTCGAACAGCGAGTGCAAGTAACCAAACTGGGCTCTGTCATATTTCTAAGTGCAAAGTTGAAATGCTTTTCACATATGTTGACGTGTACACTTACAGTAAAAGCAGTCGCCAACTTCTACCCACCATGATTATCATGGCCTGTACCACGTGTACTATGGATAATAATAAAAGAAAACAAAAGAAAAATATTTGGTACAGCACCGGAATATCCGAAACTCCTATATGGTTTTATTCATGAAATTGTATATGACTGAATTATTGGAGAAAAAACCGACGTTTTAGTTGATATTGTAACATAGTATCTATTAATTTTATTTATGTAACATAGTATTTCTTAATTTTATCATTTTTTATTAACAGAGTGGTCATTTTTATGTTTATATCTTGCGACTCTGTAAATTTCTCTCGTGGCTTATCTTTATTTTACAATTCATAGTTTGTCCTTCCCTGAAATAAATTGTTGTCCCCTCCTGAAGTTTTTGTCTTCCCTAATTTTCCACGTGGCAATATTTATTCAGATAGAGGTCACTTTGAGTTCGGGAATGTTCAGTCGCATAAATCCAAGTTTCCCTTGATCATTTTTCCTTCTTTGAAAAAAATGACTAAAACAAGTTTCTAACTTCTTTCTGCTTTGATAACAATAATGAGAGTAAGAAATTGGATTATTTTTGACACATATGATTCTTTTTGATATAAAATAAGAGTCTACTGCTCTTACTGTAATGATAAAATAAGGAGAGGGTTCACCACTGATGAGCCAGGCCCCCTCATTATTTTATCATTGCAGAAAGGACAGTAGAAAATTGATTTATTTTTAAAAGAATCATACATGTCAAAAATAGTTCAAAATTTCTATAACAGATGGCGCTCTAATGTATCGTATTAATATTAAGAGAGCCTGGCTCATCAATGCTGAGCACTTACAGCGGTTTCGCCAGTTTAATATATCTTTAAATAGAGAATATCGTAGATGTTGACCTTTGTGAAGTTGTAAAGTTTGACCTTTGGACGTTTGAAGGTGGAATCAATATTATACCGTTCTATTATTGGTATTTTTTATTATCACTATTAATTTGTTTATTTTGAAAATAGAGCAATCCATAAATAAATATTTAATTAAAAAGGCATATATTGGATCAAAATATTATTTATTTCACCAATATTTCAGTTGGCTGAACGCCAACCTTTATCAAGTGTTGGCTTCCGTAAGCGTCTCTTACTGGGAAAAGAAAGAAGGGATTCCATTTAATTATAAACTAATACATGCATTTATTTAAGGAGCGACCCGCTCCAACACAATAGTTACAAAATAACAAGCGAATGGGGGGGGGGGGGAACAACAAAAAAACAAAGTCCGCAGCGTAGTGGTGGCGTGACGTCAGCGTAGGTGTATCCCCTTTTTTCTGGGGAGCTCGGCTTCCATATTCTGTTTATTATATTCCGTTTGTCTGCGGCTCTCTGGACGGGATGGCGCCTACACAAGGTATTATAACATATTAATGTGTGTCAACAACAAACTCAGCGCCACATAACGTCAATAGAATCAAGTTTTGAAAATATTTTTTGCGTATATATTCAATGGGGAGAATAATAAAGATATGTATGATGGAATATTGGTAAAATAAATGATATTTTGATTGGTTTATGATTTTTAATAATTGCATCTAAGTATCCATTATATTTTATGTACATTTTATTAATTTATTTATATTTATATATTTTTATATTTTGCTACTCTTGAAACTTCGCTCATTGCTTATCTTGTATTTTATAAATGTTGATTTTGTTTTAGCCTTAAATAAATTGCTGTTTCATCCTGAAGTTTGTCTCCCCTAATTTTAAACCTGGCATTTTGGTGGAGATGCTGGGTAAGTTAGGGAAGACAAACTGAGGATCGCCGAGAAGACCTAGAGGCCTTGGGTGCTGTGATTTACATTTTCAGAGACTGACTCCAGGATTCCAACGCCGTGCCAAAGCCAAGACTTTCCTCCAAGATGAAGATGTTCCTATAGACGATACGACGACAAAGCCGCTCTTCACGCCGCAAGAGAAAAAGATACCAAGCTACTAAGGACAAAGTTTCAAGACAAAGGGAATCCTTGGCAGAAGCACGTTAGATCCATGTCAGTAACTACAATAATTGCAATCTGTGGGTCACAGCTCCCATAGGGAAGGAACTATGTAGCAAAGTATTTATTATATTTGATGTACACTTTATTAATTTTTATATTTATATTTTGTTACTCTGAAAACATCTCTCATTGCTTATCTTGTATCTTATAAATGTTTATTTAGTTTTTAGCTTTAAAAAATTGCTGTGTCATCCTGAAATTTGTCTTTCCTCATTTTTTATGTGACAATATATATATTAAAAATAAATAAATTATATCCTGACCAGGAGCACATGAGCTTTTTAGATGACAGAGCGCCATCTAGTGGAACAGAAAACAACTAAACGTTGATTTAACCTGTTCCCTGATATTGGACAACTCATTTTTTTGATAAATCAGAAAAGCCATATACGAACGCGTTTCACGTATATACAGGGTGCTTCAAAAAAATGTATACACACTTTGAACTTCCATAGAAAATTTATTTACCGTTCTACAAAGTTAAATTTCAGGAAAATAGAAAACTGAAAGTCCAATATAAATGAAACATAAATAACAAATGTTAATACTGTTCAAATTGGTGACCTGCAGCATCAATACAATTCTGAGTACGAGTCACCACAGATTCTGTACATCGTATCAAAACGTCCAATGAGATTTCTCTACACACTGCTTGAATCTCATTCCAAAGAATGTCTAGGTTACGTGGTTTACGTTTGTACACCCCATCTTTTACTGTGCCCCACAAGAAGAAATCCAGTGGTGTAAGGTCTGGAGAGCGTGCTGGAAACTCGATTGGCCCCCTGCGTCCTATCCACTGGCCCGTACTCAGAATTGTATTGATGCTGCAGGTCACCAATTTGAACAGTATTAACATTTTTTATTTATGTTTCATTTATATTGGACTTTCAGTTTTCTATTTTCCTGAAATTTAACTTTGTAGAACGGTAAATAAATTTTCTATGGAAGTTCAAAGTGTGTATACATTTTTTGAAGCACCCTGTATATACTATAGACAAAACTTAAGTGGAAAGTATTTAATATCGCTGGTGTCTAATTGTCTTCCTTTTTTTTTTTTTTTGAAGTAGAAGACAGAGGCAATATTCCTTTTGTTTACACTTGGTTATCTCGTGTGTCTTCAATAAAGGTCACTGTAATATCTTTCAGAGTTATTGTCTGAATCCCGATATATATGCTAAAAGGTACAACTTCCTTAAGTTTTGTCCATGAGTGTATATTGGTTATCTTGTGTGTCTTCAATAAAGGTTACTGTAATATATTTCAGAGTTATTGTCTGAATCCCGATATACATGCTGAAAGATATAAATTCCTTAAGTTTTGTCCAGGAGTGTATATTGGTTATCTCGTGTGTCTTCAATAAAGGTTACTGTAATATATTTCAGAGTTATTGTTTGAATCCCGATATACATGCTGAAAGATACAACTTCCTTAAGTTTTGTCCATAATTATATATGGTGCGCTGATGCATTATGTTTAAATATTTATAATCATGCTAATTAGTTGGAAATATCGTTATAAATATTAATAGGGTTATTAAAACGAATTATACTAAAATTATTAAGATTATAAACTCTTTTAAAGTAATTACATAATGTTAACTATATATCAAAACAAAATCCTATATAATAATATATACTCTATTTGGAGAAGTATTAATTTAAAAATATAAGAAATAAATACATTTTCTATTAAATAGTATATATCATTGGAATTATAATTAAGTTATTTATATATATATATATATAATATATTAGCTATTATTATTAATAATAATAAATATACAAACAATATAGAAGGGAAATAAAAATAAGAAAAAGGGACTTCGCATATATTCAATCCTTGGTCTTAAAAAAGACTATGGAAATTATCTCAACAGAAAAGAAGAATGAACCTCACGATAAGTCCCAGAAAAATAAAGAAATGGAAGCCACATGGATAGATTGTTGGAACAATGTAGGGAGCTGGCGTGTGAAGACGAGGAACACCGGACATGGAGCACAGGGATACGACGACCATAGAAAAGATCCAGGAGAACGACCTAGAGCAGATGACAGGAGACCTGACAGACAAGAATGGATCAAGGCCAGGGGACCATCTTTTCGAGGAACCACCAGTCATAGAAAAACTTCAGGAGAGCTGCAGGGGACCATATCTACGAGGGCCAAAGCACTGACCAGGAATCAAGATAACAAATGTAAATATATTTGTTTACTTTTACTGTTGTCATTTATTGAAGTTGTAAATATGTAAATAGACTGACCATTCGTTACACTTTTTAGAGAAAAACTTGTTACCTTTTTGTAAAATAAAGTTAATAATTATAATTAGCTATTTTACTTCGTTCTAGATATATATTTATTATATAATTTATTATATATTAAAATTTAAAACAATTTTATCAATATATATAATATATTTTGAGAGAGAATTATATGAAATAAATAAGAATTGAAAATAAAAATAGTGTAATTTATTTTTAATTTCTGTAATATATATAAACTGAGTGTTTTATTTTTATTTATTTTAAAATTATTATTTTTCTTTATTAAGACATATTTGAAATATATATTTTATAATTGCTTTATATTATATATTCAAAAATTCAAACGATAATGGCTCTATTACATAATATTTTTAAAAATAGTATGTCATATTGATATAAAATTATATCAAACTATATTTATAACTAAATTTAAAAACTGTAAGAATATCTTCAAAAATCAATTTGTAAAAAAAAAATCACCTAATGAATCAAACTTTTAAATCCTCATTAATTATAGTCAAACATCAACTTTTTTTTAATGACATCGAAGATAATGATTTATAAATCACAGAAAAATTCTAAATTAGCATTTTTGACCAAAAAAAAATCGAACAAAAATTTACACCAAAAGATCTACGGCTATAAAAAAAAGTAATAAGTTGAGAGCGATATGTTATTCAAAATTAGGGAGAAACCTTTTTTATGTAAAAAAAATCTTGTTAAGTATAAAAACTTTCTTAAGGAAACCTTCAACAAAAATCAAAATCATGGCGTCATAAAAAAAATAACCAATCAGCTCTCTCTCTCTCTCTCTTGAATCTTTTAAGCAATTCATCTTGTAACATCGAAACCATTTTTCATAAATAAAAAGTTGGTTGCATTTTAAAATGTTCTTGGAGTAATCCATCTGAGTTAGGATGAACTATGTTCAGCCAATTTTACCTCAAATAACTGCCATCGAATCTTCTTTATTCACAATTTCGAATTTCCTTCTAAAGTTTCCCATTATTTTATTTTAAAGTTTGAATTTGTTAATATTCAATACATTTTATGACATTATTATTCGTTATATTTTCAATATTAATGTTTAAAATATAATATTTTTTCATTTTGAAAAATATTCGTTTGATAAATTATATGAATTTTTAATTAAAATGGCATATATTGAATCAAAATATCATTTTTTAACCAATATTTCAGTTGGCTGAACGCCAACCTTTTTCAAGGTATTATAACATATTACACATTAATATGTTATAATACCTTGATAAAGGTTGGCATTCATCCAACTGAAATATTGGTAATACAAGGTATGTCCCATAAGTTCCTGGACTGGGTCCATAAAAAAAAAAAGGTAAGATTTTTTTAAAATTTTTTTATTAAAACTTTTCAAAGTAATCCCCCCTTGCTTCAACGCACCAGCGCCATCGTTTCTCCCAATTGTCGAAACAGTTTTTATAAGCCTCTTTTGGAATGCTCTTCAATGCTAACGGCGATTTTTCTATGATGTCATCCCTGGTGTCAAAATGTCTTCCTTTTAGAACTGCTTTAAGTTTGGGGAACAGGAAAAAGTCATTTGGTGCGATGTCTGGGAAATAGGGTGGTTGAAGTAGGATTTGTGTCCCGTTTTTCGCCAAAAAGCTAGTCATCAAGTGCGCTGTGTGAGGGCGAGCATTGTCATGGTGTAGGATCCAGCCACCATTAGTCCATTTTTCTGGCCTTTTTTTTCGAATCGCTTCCCTTAGATGGCGAAGAATGCCCAAATACATTTCCTTAATAACTGTTTGGCCTGCAGGAAGATACTCGTGATGAACAATGCCCTTGTTATCCGAAAAAGCGACCAGCAACACCTTGTTTCTGGATTTTTTGGGTCTAGGCTCACCCTAACCTCTCCACTCGGCAGATTGAGGTTTGGTTTCAGGGTCATAGCCATAGACCCATGTCTCGTCGCCTGTGATTATCTTGTCTTTCCATTCTGGATCCGTTCTTGTCATTTCCATCATGTCCTCACAGGTTGCAAGCCGACACAGTTTTTGCTCATTGGTGAGGAATCTTGGGATGAATTTTGCAGGAGTCTTTTTGAGCTTCAAATCTTCGGTTACGATCCTTCCAATCGTTGTTTTAGAGATGCCTGTGTCTTGCTCTAGCTCCAGCAAAGTGGTTCGAGGATTTTCTTTTATCAAATCGGTGATTTTTTGCACATTTTCATCAGTCCTTTGAAATTTTGGGCGTCCTTGACGAGGATCATCTTCAATGGAAATTCTGCCAGCTTTAAATCTAGAATGCCATTCAAAAACAGTTGTTCTCTTTGGGGGGTCTTCGGGGAATGCTTTATTAAGCATTTCAAAAGTTTCGGTTGCTGATATTTGAAGTTTCACACAAAATTCTATGCAAATCCTCTGCTTCAATTTTTGTTCCATCGTAAAATCGCCGCAGCGCTAGGTGTGACCTTTAAATAAATTAGAATAACCTTGGCGCGCGCGCAAGTACCGCCTCGATATTGGTACCACCGTGTAGCCAGATATTTTTTCTATAATAAACAGTCAAATTCATTTACATTTTTCATTTATTTATTTTTTTATGGACCCAGTCCGGGAACTTATGGGACATACCTTGTATAAATGATATTTTGATCCAATATATACCTTTTTTATTTGAATATTTATTTATGCATTGCTCTATTTTACAAATTTATATGAATTTTCAATGATTATATTTTCACTAGGCAAGAAAAATTTGATGGCGACGAGGATTGTTGAATACAGAGTTTAGACCAAATTGATTAGTAAATTTTGACTAAAAAAAAACGATATGTAATTATTTAGGAGGAAAAAAAAACCCGTTTGATAAAATTATTTCTTATTAATCATTATAATATATATCATTAAACCCCCTCAATGAATTAATAAACAATAAAAATTATTAATACAAAGCAATAACACGCCATCTATTTATAACAAATGAAGACATTAAGTCGCGAATGTTTCTTTACACAAATAAATCAAACTTCAACTGTCCTTACTGCGATGAAAACATATTGGGAGGGCTTGGCTAATCTGTGATTCCATCCTTCAGTGCAGAATATAAAATCAGAATGATCCAATACAGTATTGGAGCTCTAAAGAAGCGGTCTGGTAGATTAAATTGGTGAAACTGCTGGGAGGGTTAACCACTGATGAGCCAAGCCCTCCCAATATATTTTCATCGCACTAAAGACAGTAGAAGTTTGATTTTTTTTTGTGAAAAGAAACATTTGCCTCTAATGTCTTCATTCGTAATAATAATTATGGGAAAAATAATAAAAAATAAAAAGGTATAGCCTGCAACACGTTGACGTGGGCCAAGAGCCCGAAACACGTTCGGGTCTGTCTTTTCTTGATTCATAAAGAGATTGGGTTGTCTAAATATCAAGGAACAGGTTAAATCAACGTTTAGTTGATTTCTGTTCCACTAGATGGCGCTCCTCCATCTAAAAAGCACATGTTAGTGGTCAGAATATGCCTAATTAATTTTAATAATCATTATTTCACCTTTTTTGTGTGTGTTATGATAGAGAGTAATATTTGTCATCTGTGTGTTTTACGTATTGTCATTTTGTAAAATCTATTCAACCCATGCTATATACACTCATAGGCAGAACTTAAGTAAAAATAAATAGTACAAATGTGATATTATACTGGGATAAGGTGCATAATTATGAAAAAAGGGCATCTCCTTATCGTGCAATTGAAAGTTGCTGATGGCTTGCGCCATCTATCGGAATAAATATCAACTATTCTCGTCGATTTTTAATTATTCCAGAATTGGCCAAATACCCATTCTAGATTAATCAAGAAAAGCTAAGCACAGACGCTTTTCGGGCTGTTGGCCCCTGATTAATCAAGAATGGGTATTTGGCCAATTCTGGAATAATTAAAAATAAACGAGAATAGTTTATATTTATTCCGATAGATGGCGCAAGCCATCAGCAACTTTCAGTTGCACGATAAGGAGATGCCCCTTTTTTCAGAACTTAAGTAAGTTTCATATTTTGATGTCACCGGTCGTTTTTTAAAAAATACAGAGTTAATTTTGTTCAGACTTGGTTATCTCGTGTGTCTTCAATAAAGGTCACTGTAATATCTTCCAATTTTATTGTCTGAATTCCGATATACATACTAAAAGTTACACTTTTCTTAAATTTTGTTCATGAGTGTATATTGGTTATCTCGTGTGTCTTCAATAAAGATCACTGTAATATCTTCCAATTTTATTGTCTGAATTCCGATATACATACTAAAAGTTACATTTTTCTTAAATTTTGTTCATGAGTGTATATTGGTTATCTCGTGTGTCTTCAATAAAGATCACTGTAATATCTTCCAATTTTATTGTCTGAATTCCGATATACATACTAAAAGTTACATTTTTCTTAAATTTTGTTCATGAGTGTATATAAATACATATAACGAATGAAGACATTAAGACGCGAATGTTTCTTTTCACAAATAAATCAAACTTCTACTGTCCTTACTGCGATGAAAAAATATTGGAAGGATTTGGCTCCTCAGTGGTCAACCCACCCAGCGGTGTCGCCAATTTAATCTACCAGACGGCTTCTTTAGAGCTTTAATACTGTATTGGATCATTCTGTTTTTATATGCTACACTTAACAATTGTACAGCAATACATGTACAAATATATACAATATTTTGGTGAAGAAAGAGAAAAAACTCTTAAAAACACCTTCTGGAGACTTAGAAACCCACTGAAGACGCTGAGAACTATTTCAGAAAATAAAAATATAGCAATAGAACTATATAATTTCTACAGATCAATTGTAAATAGATTCATACACAAAAGAGGTAGTGAGGAAAGTTTTAGAAAATATGTATAAATAAATCCTTTTTGAAACAAAGGCTCACGTTCACATGGGGAAAGGGAGAAAAAAATTACTGTATTATTTTTTTGTTGTATGGCGAATCCATACAGGGCAATGGGCCCTAATAAAAGCCTCTTTGTTGTTGTTTGTTGTATAATTACATAAATTTATTTCTCCAGAATTCCAGAATAAGGAGATTAAGCGTTATCAGAACCCTATATTACAAAGATTTAATAGTCCCCTAAAAACAAAATAAATCATAAAATATAACTCTGAAATGAATTGTTACAAAGTACAGATAACATGAACAAAAATGGTTAATCACAATCCCAGTACACATTTGTACTATATTTTACATGGCTTGGCGTTTTCACTCTCTTCCAGCCGAAAATACCTGTTTAGTGATTTTTCAAGATGCTCCAAAGACCAGCTTTTTTTTTTTTTTTTGGTCGTTGAGGTACAGCTTGCATCACACTGATGAAGGCCAAGAGCCCGTGCTTAGTTTTTCTTGATTAATCAAGAAACGGTATTTGGTCACAATTTTAGAATAATAAAAAAATCAACGAATATTTGATATTTATTGTGATAAATGCGCAATCTACCAAGCAACTTTAAGTTGCATAATCAAAAGTTGATTTTTTCTTAATTTATAAACCTGATACTAGTAAAATTTCACTTTTGTACTATTTTTAACAGATAGAATGACCAAACAATTTTTTTCTAACTTTACAAAAAAAAAAAAAAAAAAAAAACAGAACTTCCTAGAGTCGAACTCGCGATCTTATATTTTAAAATATAATTTCTTTGGTGATTGCGCCTCTGAGATAAAGAAGCACTATACGCTGATTGTCTAATAAACTCCACACGATATACTGATTGAGTTCACGTGATTGTAAAAAGCCAATCGTAGCGCGAATAAATTTACTATAGAAACAGCAAGACGTATAATATAGTAAATTACCCAAAAATTAAACAATATACACTCAAATTCAAACAAATGGTTTGCACTTGAATTTATTTTTTTTTTCACAAATTCAACAATAATGATAAAATATCCATTTTCGGACATATATATATATATATATATATTAAGAAAAAGGCATCTCCTTATCGTGCAACTGAAAGTTGCTGATGGCTTGCGCCATCTATCGGAATAAATATCAACTATTCTCGTTGATTTTTAATTATTCCAGAATTGGCCAAATACCTATTCCTGATTAATCAAGAAAAGCTAACCACGGACGCGTTTCGGGCTGTTGGCCCTCATCAGCGTGGTGCAAGCTGTACCTCAGCGACCAAAAAATTGGTCATTAAGGCATCCTGAAAAAAAATCAATATTACATTTGTACTATTTTTTCACATTGTGTAGCGTTCTCACGCAATTCTGGCCTTAACTAACCGTTTCATGATTTTTCAGGATGCCTTAATAACCAATTTTTTGGTCGTTGAGGTACAGCTTGCACCACGCTGATGAGGGCCAACAGCCCGAAACGCGTCCGTGTTTAGATTTTCTTGATTAATCAGGAATGGGTATTTGGCCAATTCTGGAATAATTAAAAATAAACGAGAATAGTTGATATTTATTCCGATAGATGGCGCGAGCCATCAGCAACTTTCAGTTGCACGATAAGGAGATGCCCTTTTCTTAATTTATGCACCTTAACCCAGTACAATATTACATTTGTACTATTTTTTTTTCATATATATATGTCATAATATATACTTTTCCTGGAATAATAAAGCAAACCTACAGTCAACCCAGAGAGAGACGGGCAGCTAAAGTAAGGTCATTTAAGACACCAGCGACATTCCAAGGGGCGACCAGAGGCCGTGAGTTCTCGGGACTATTAAGACAGGATGTAAAGTCCGGTCACTTGAGATATCAGCGACATTCCAAGGGGCCCGTTACTTGGAACCTCAGGACTATTAGGGCAGTTGGCTGATTGTGTTCGACACGAACGGCCGGCCGCTCAGCGGTGGCAGGCCCGGCTGTCCCCCCCCCCCCCTCTCTCTCTGGTTGCCTGGGTTCCTTCTCTTCCAACTTGTTGTGTGATTATTTCTCTTTCCCCACATTATTATATTGCCACATTAAAAGTCGACAGGATAAGACCTGACCGGGAAACAAATTCCCATATCTACCGGAATATGGGAAAAAAGAAGCAAAGCCATGGTGATCGGACAAAACCAACTCAACTGTAGCCACTTCTCTTCGAGCTCTCACCCCCTTCCTTGCCAACTTTTGAACCGTTACCCTGAAGAAGTGATCACCTACGACGGAGATGAAGCTGCCACCCACTTCTCCAGCACTAGATCTGCCCAAGAACGATCGCCGCGCCAGATCAGGGCGCCTTCCACCACCATGGACTCCGCCATACCCCTGCCGCTACTGTGGCAGAGAACACTGGCACGTGCAGCAGACAGAACCCTCCCTTAATAAACTCAATGAATCTACTTTCTCTCTAAACCGGCATAACCTGTAAGTGCAATTGTTTTACCCCTCTCATTCTTACAACTTTGATAACCTTCTACCAGCCCATGACCTTCTATAAAATTATTAATTATTCAATTATCAAACTACTATTGCCACTAATCTCCACTCTTTATTTACGATAATATATTTTGTAGATTTTCTCTCTAGCATATCCACCGACCCACATTATCTAGCCACTGGTGTGTTCGTCACAGGATGCAAATTGACTAACTGCTAGATGTTTATCAACTTCTTTTTGTTCATACTTGAATAATCTGCATCGAGCGGCACAGCTTCGCTCCTCCTTTTCGCGCCACACGTTCGCCACACGGACCCTGTCTTCAAATCTATGTTTGTCCCTTGTCCAAACCAGCACGATATAACCTACCTCCGGTATTTCCCACGGAGGTACGTTAAACATCGTCGCTGATTCTGTCCGGTCCGTCATCATTTCGCGCAGACATGGGTTTTACGTTCAACCCGTCGCGAAATCAACTCCTCGCACAAGCTCCCACGACGGTTCAAACACCTCGTGTACGAGAAGCTTGTAAATTGTAAAGGACAACGCCGTCCACGTCCCAATTTTTGGCACTGTGCGCGCATACTTTCCTCCAATTAGTTAAAACTACTAGAGTCTCTTAGTATCGAAATAATTAAGGTAGAAAGGCCCAAAGCAAGTTTCCCCTCGCTCTGTTCGCCTATATTCTACCTTTGCATCTCGAACTATTTTATCTTCGCAAATTAAATATAAGTTCATTCGACTTCCTCACCTACACACGGGACTTTTCCCCTCGGACTCGCTACACGAGTAACTGCATATATAAGGTAGAATGGCCCAAAGCAAGTTTCCCCTCGCTCTGTTCGCCAAAATTATAACATTGTATGTAGTCCTATGTTTACCTCAGTTCTGAACTCACGCAATTTCCACCCTCAACCTCATTTCTCGTACTCTACACCTATAGCATAGAAAGCCCATGCCAAGTTTCCCCTTTCCATGTCCGCCTGAAAAATATCTTGAAGTGTAGAGTTCCCCAGTCATAATGACCTTCATAATTTCACCATGTGTTCGTGACTCCCCTTCTCGTTGTTCACACCTCTCAATAGCATTTACCTTATAATACATTAGATGTTATTGTATATAGCCTTTTATAACTTTGATATTATCAAAAATTCCCTTAAATAACAAACTCTCCGGTGTTGTAAAACTGCTTGTAAATAATATTTACTTGTGTACTATACAATATTTTATTTACACAAAACTATGTCACCATAACCTTAATTAATTTCAACTGTAAAATTATTTCTTTATTTCTGGCTTCTCCAGCTTTAAGTATACTCAAACCATGTTCAGCCTTCTTCAACGGGGGCCATATGTCATAATATATACTCTTCCTGGAATAATAAAGCAAACCTACAGTCAACCCAGAGAGAGACGGGCAGCTAAAGTCCGGTCACTTTAGACCTCAGCGACATTCCAAGGGGCGACCAGAGGCCCGTGAGTTCTCGGGACTATTAAGACAGGATGTAAAGTCCGGTCACTTGAGATATCAGCGACATTCCAAGGGGCGACCAGAGGCCCGTGAGTTCTCGGGACTATTAAGACAGGATGTAAAGTCCGGTCACTTGAGATATCAGCGACATTCCAAGGGGTCCGTTACTTGGAACCTCAGGACTATTAGGGCAGTTGGGGGATTGTGTGCAATACGAACGGCCGGCCGCTCAACGGTGGCCGGGCCGTCTCTCTCTCTCGCTGGTTGCCTGGGTCCCTTCTCCAACTTGTGGTGTGATTATTTATCTTTCCCCACCTTATTATTATTATATTGCCATATATATTTTTTTTTCTGAAAATAGAACAATCGCTATTTAAATAATTTTTAAAATTTATTTCAACTGTGATATTATAACACTTAGGAACGCTGAGTTTGTTAATGCAAAATTTAATGCCTTGATGAAGGTTAACGGTCAGCCAGCTGAATAATGGCAAATATTTTTTTTTTTCAAATCAATATATATCTAATATATATATATATATATATATAATCTACATTATTGTTCAGTAAAAGCTTGTATACTGACATTATATTTTCAATTCGACATAAATTTTTCTAAAAACTTCTTTAAATATTAGAAAACCTTTATATATATTTAATTGAAAAAGCCCTGTACGATTTATAAATGAATAAAACAAAGCATCAAGGGCTGCGTATCTTTATTAGAACAAATATATACGAGCTTTCGGGCACATACGCCCTTCTACAGGAATTAATTAAACAATAATCCAACTAATTTGAAATAAGATTTATATATAAATTTAAATTTAACGTGCATATCCACGATATACGTTAAATTTAAATGTATATATAAATCTTATTTCAAACTAGTTGGATTACTGTTTCATTAATTCCTGTAGAAGGGCGTATGTGCCCGAAAGCTCGTATATATTTGTTCTAATAAAGATACGCAGCCCTTGATGCTTTGTTTTATTCATTAATTTATATTTAAGTAATAAAAATACACATATGTATCAATCCAATATATGCATTTTTATTACCAAAAGATTTAAATATGGATTGTTCTATTTTCAAAACGATAGATATAGATATATACGAGTATAGATGGTCTGGTCACTTGGTCTGGTCTCCATTCTACAGAGAATGTTGTTGAAATTTCTAAAACATTTTTACTAAAATTAATTAAGGATTTTCTATAAAAATTCAAATATTTAAATAAGATCCCAACCGATTTGAATAAATAAGCCATTTTTTTCTTTATTAAAATTAGTTTAATATTACGTACTCTAGAAGACCTTTTTTCTTAAATTAATATACGAAAAAATGTTCTTCAAAGAAATATGAATTCATTTTATCCTATTAAAAACTTCAAAGATATAGTTAGTTATAGTTTAATATTTGTGAGAGGGAAAGGATTTTATATACCTATATGATATTCTTTTTAAAAATAGAGCAATCCATAAATAAATCTTTAATTAGAAAGGCATATATTGGATCAAAATATCGTTTATTTTACCAATATTTCGGTTGGCTGAACGCCAACCTTATCAAGGTGAAAAAATAGTACAAATGTGATATTGTACTGGGATAAGGTGCATAAATTAAGAAAAAGGCATCTCCTTATCGTGTAACTGAAAGTTGTTAATGGCTTGCGCCATCTATCGGAATAAATATCAACTATTCTCGTGTGGGTATTTGGCCAATTCTGGAATAATTAAAAATCAACGAGAATAGTTGATATTTATTCCGATAGATGGCGCAAGCCATTAACAACTTTCAGTTGCACGATAAATAGATGCCTTTTTCTTAACTTTATCAAGGTGTTATAACATTTTAAAGTTTGTCTTTACACTGTCTGTCACACTTTATAATGTTATAACACCTTGATAAAGGTTGACGTTCAGCCAACTGAATTATTGGTAAAATAAATGATATTTTGATCCAATATATGCCTTTTTAATTATATGATATTCTCATGCTCATATGATAATACAATAATGTTTTTGACAAATATATTTTATTATAAACCTTCTTCTCTTGACTTATAATTTAATAAAATCAATAAAGCATCCAGGGCTAAGTTTCTTGTATGATTCTATTTCTCTAGCTTTCAGGATAACATTTCCCTTTCACACACACACACAACAGGAGCAACTATAAGTATAACATCTAGCTAACTATATACCAGCCGGAAATCAACATTTATAATATACTAGCCGAGTGACCCGGGCAACGCCCGGATTTTACCCGATTAAATGTTTTTATTCAAATACTATTCGTTACAATTATAAATTGGCGCCGTGGATGTCACTCTTGTGAAACGTCCCGCTCCAAACTTTGTGTGTTTTAAAATATAAAAATAAAAATGTAAATTTTCACAACGACATTTGAAATTTATATTATTTTGATTTTCAAATACTATTCGTTACAATTATAAATTGTCACCGTGGATGTCACTCTTGTGAAATGTCCCGCTCCAAACTTTACATGTACAATAGGTCAGCTGATATTACCTCTCATCTTCACCGCTAGAGGCGCTGCTCGCGAGCGAAAGGGCAAATTTTCAAATAACTCGAAGAATATTCGGAATAGAGACCCGGAATTTTCACTAAAAATATTTCCAGATTCTACTCTATAAACTGTTAAAATATCAGTCAGATTAGTTACGTGTTGTGGACGTGTATAGCGAAAAACATACATACATACACTGGCTTTTATATATATAGGGATATGGATATATGCTAAATTTAATTACATATTTTAAATCACACAAAACGGGTTAAAATCGTTCTGATTCTTGCTAGGAAAAACGCGTTGGACCTATATATTTTAAATAAAATATATTTATGACTCAATTACATATAGAAGACACTTATGCCTGGATGCTTTATTAAATTTATTAGATTTTCATTTATTTTTTAAGGCTTTTCTTTCTTTTGATATATCCATCAAAATGATTCATCCATTAAAATCAGCGTATTCAACTCGTATTATATAGAATGGCTTGTACCATGTCTACTGCAACGTAAGAGAGTTCTACGATCTGAGAGCTTTCAGACAGCTTGTGGATTCGTGTCGGGACAAAACCAATTTTGGAAAATTGACAAGCGTTCACCTGTTGACCTTGGTTCGGATTAATATGCCTCGTCAGTACAGGATGGGCTTTGATTAACATCCTTAGCATTTTCTAAAAATAGGTTTAGCTGGTAAAGTGGCTACACCAGGGGTCGGTTATTTTGACAAAAATTGAGAATATGCTTTGCTTCAATATTTGTTCAAATTTCATCCTTAAACCTAATATAAACCCCCCCCCCCCCCCCAAAAAAAACCCTATACTATTTGGAACTGTTATCATTCAAAATAAAAAAGCATTTCCTGATCGTGTAAATGCGATAAGGCATCAGTAATGTTGCACCAATGTAAAGATATTTTTAGAAACAATCTAACTACTCTACACAGGAGAATTTTTATTCTATTTTACCGAAGAGTTTATAGCAGATTAAATATTTAAACAATGATTTGTATTTTCCCAATTAATACTGATTTATATCTGTGAGTAAGTCATACGAAACTCTGCCTTTGCCGGTCCCAAGCCCGGATGAAAAAGGAGGAGGGGGAGCAGCAACAAGCTCACTAAAAAACTGGGTTCAGCTGGCCCGGCTGATAGTACCTTGTAAGGGCTTCTAATCCAGGGATACAGGATGAGCAGCGTTTGTACTCCATGTTAGGAGTGGCTGCACATGGCGTCTGTTCCTCATGTCAGAGGCGGCGATTTCTTTTGGAGCTAAGTCATCCTGCCACTGAGTAGTGTTCCCAGTCTTGATGACAAAGGCAGACACATTCTACTTCACCCAGTCATGATGGTTGTCAAACATACACCATCACGGGTCACAACTTGATATCCTAATATGATTGAGTGAAGATAATGAAGAAGAAGTGTAAGTCATACACCAACTTTGACAAATTTGGATAGAAATAAAGAAAATACATTGCTTTAATTTTTGTTCAAAGTTCATCTTTAAACCTAATGTATTCCCAAAAAAAAAAACACGCTATTAGGAAATGTTATCATTTTTAACAAAAAAAAATTCCTCATCGTGTATTCGATAGATGACGTAAGTCATCAGTAACGCTTAGTTTCACCAATGTGATGGTATTGTTAGAAACAATATGACTATTCTAAATAGGACAAATTTTATTTTAATCTTTTTTACTTACATTTAGAAAGTTTATAGTAAAATAAATGTCTCCATTTTTGACATATAGGTGGCACATTATTGTTTTATATCCATCTATTCTATCTAAAGGAAGATGAAAAATGATGATAAATCCTATCTGATCATCATCAAAGCCAGCGAATTAATTAGCAGAAGATAATGGCCGGATCGCGTGGAAGTTTTGGCGGGAAATATTTTGGCGCCAAACGAACTTTAAATAAGAAACTTATAAAAATAGTGTGTGTGTTTAAAATCTATTTTCATATAATTAATTACTTTAGAATTGTGTGAATTCTTAATATATTTAATTTATTTTATTAAAAATAATGAAGGCATATCCTGACCAGGAGCACATTTTCTTTTAGATGACAGAGCGCCATCGAGTTGAACAAAAATCAATTAAACATTG
>CP092869.1:2114837-2126486 GCA_030710605.1 Cordylochernes scorpioides | reverse complement strand
TATAAAATATTACACATTAATATGTTATAATACCTTGATAAAGGTTGGCATTCATCCAACTGAAATATTGGTAATATAAATGATATTTTGATCCAATATATGCCTTTTTTAATTGAAGATTTATTTATGGATTGCTCTATTTTAAAAATTTATATGAATTTTCAATGATTATATTTTCATTAGGCAAGAAAAAATTGATGGCGACGAGAATTGTTGAATACAGAGTTTAGACCAAATTGATTAGTAAATTTTGACTAAAAAAACGATATGTAATTATTTAGGAGGAAAAAAACCCGTTTGATAAAATTATTTCTTATTAATCATTATAATATATATCATTAAACCCCCTCAATGAATAAATAAACAATAATAATTATTAATACAAAGCAATAACACGCCATCTATTTATAACGAATGAAAACATTAAGACACGAATGTTTCTTTTCATAAATAAATCAAACTGCAACTGTCCTTACTGCGATGAAAACATATTGGGAGGGCTTGGCTCATCTGTGATTCCACCCTTCAGTACAGAATATAAAATCAGAATGATCTAATACAGTATTGGAGCTCTAAAGAAGCGATCTGGTAGATTAAATTGGTGAAACTGCTGGGAGGGTTCACCACTGATGAGTCAAGCTCTCCCAATATTTTTTCATCGCACTAAAGACAGTAGAAGTTTGATTTCTTTTTTGTGAGAAGAAACATTCGCGTCTTTATGTCTTCATTCGTAATAATATTTATGGGAAAAATAATAAAAAAATAAAAAGTATAGCCTACAACACGTTGACGTGGGACAAGAGCCCGAAACACGTTCGTGTCTGTCTTCTCTTGATTTATCAAGAAATTGGGTTGACTAAATATCAAGGAACAGGTTAAATCAACGTTTAGTTGATTTCTGTTCCACTAGATGGCGCTCTGCCACCTAAAAAGCACATGTTAGTGGTCAGAATATGCCTAATTAGTTTTAATAATAATAATTATTATTATTATTGTGTGTGTTATGATAGAGAGCAATATTTGTCATCTGTGTGTTCTACGTATTCTCATTTTGTAAAATCTATTCAACCCATGCTATATACACTCATAGGCAGAACTTAAGTAAAAAAATAGTACAAATGTGAAATTGTACTGGGATAAGGTACATAATTATGAAAAAAGGGCATCTCCTTATCGTGCAATTGAAAGTTGCTGATGGCTTGCGCCATCTATCGGAATAAATTTCAACTATTCTCGTTGATTTTTAATTATTCCAGAATTGGCCAAATACCCATTCCTGATTAATCAAGAAAAGCTAACCACGGACGCGTTTCGGGCAATTGGCCCTCTTCAGCGTGGTGCAAGCTGTACCTCAACGACCAAAAAATTGGTCATTAAGGCATCCTGAAAAATCATGAATCAATATTACATTTGTACTATTTTTTCACATTGTGTAGCGTCCTCACGCAATTCTTGTCCTTAACTACCCGTTTCATGATTTTTCAGGATGCCTTAATGACCAATTATTTGGTCGTTGAAGTACAGCTTGCACCACGCTGATGAGGGCCAACAGCCCGAAACGCGTCCGTGGTTAGCTTTTCTTGATTAATCAAGAATGGGTATTTGGCCAATTCTGGAATAATTAAAAATCAACGAGAATAGTTGATATTTATTCCGATAGATGGCGCAAGCCATCAGCAACTTTCAGTTGCACGATAAGGAGATGCCTTTTTCTTAATTTATGCACCTTATCCCAGTACAATATTACATTTGTACTATTTTTTCATATATATTTTTTTTTCTCTGAAAATAGAACAATCGCTATTTAAATAATTTTTAAAAATTATTTCAACTGTGATATTATAACACTTAGGAACGCTGAGTTTGTTAATGCAAAATTTAATGCCTTGATAAACGTTAACGGTCAGCCAGCTGAATATTGGCAAATAAATTTTTTATTCTCTCAAATCAATATATCTTTTTACTATCTAATATATATATATGTATATATTATCTACATTATTGTTCAGTAAAAGCTTGTATATTGACATTATATTTCCAATTCGACATCAAATTTTTCTATACATTTCTTTAAATATTATAAAACTTTTTCAGAATATATAATATATATGTTATATAAAAAAAAAAGATTTCTGTTGATTTTAATTATCTTGAGGATTATGCTATGGTAATGCAGTCGTGGTTAAAATTTTGAAAGTATAATACTAAAAATAGTTTTGATCAGTTATTTAATTGACCTAAAGGAATATATTTAAAATATAATAATAATAATTTGATAAAAGTACTGCCTGGCTTAAGGCGTAAGAATAAAATAATGAAATACTTATTTACATAATGTACAAAAGGTTGAGCCGGCCATCGGGAAACAACAACAAATGGTTATATAAACATATATGGATATGGAAATATACACATATTCAATTGGATCAATCCAATACATGTATTTTTATTAACTAAATATGTAAATATATATTGCTTTATATCTCAATCCAATATATGTTTTTTTTTATTACCAAAATATTTAAATATGGATTGTTCTCTTTCCAAAACAATATATATAGATGGTCTGGTCACTTGGTCTGATCTCCATTCTACAGAGAATGTTGTTAAAATTTCTAAAACATTTTTACTAAAATTAATTAAGAATTTTCTATAAAAATTCAAATATTTAAATAAGATCCCAACCGATTTGAATAAATAAGCCATTTTTTTTTTATTAAAATTAGTTTAATATTACGTACTCTAGAAGACCTTTTTTCTTAAATTAATATACGAAAAAATGTTCTTCAAAGAAATATGAATTCATTTTATCCTATTAAAAACTTCAAAAATATTTTATAGTTAGTTATAGTTTAATATTTGGATAGAGGGAAAGGATTTTATATACTTGTATGATATTCTTTTTGAAAATAGAGCAATCCATAATTAAATCTTTAATTAAAAAGGCATATATTGGATCAAAATATCGTTTATTTTACCAATATTTCAGTTGGCCGAACGCCAACCTTTATCAAGGTGTTATAACATTTTAAAGTGTGTCTTTATACTGTCTGTCACACTTTATAATATTATAACACCTTGATAAAGGTTGGCGTTCAGCCAACTGAACTATTGGTAAAATAAATGATATTTTGATCCAATATATGTATTTTTAATTATATGATATTCTCATGCTCATATGATAATACAATAATGTTTTTGACTAATATATTTTATTATAAACCTTCTTCTCTTGACTTAAAATTTAATAAAATCAATAAAGCATCCAGGGCTAAGTTTCTTGTATGATTATATTTCTCTAGCTTTCAGGATAACATGTCCCCTTCAACAGGAGCAACTAGAATTAAAACATCTAGCTAACTATACCAGCCGGAAATCAACATTTATAATATACTAGCCGAGTTACCCGGGCAACGCCCGGAATTTACCCGATTAAATGTTTTTATTCAAATACTATTCGTTATAATTATAAATTGGCACCCTGGATGTCACTCTTGTGAAACGTCCCGCTCCCAACTTTGTGTGTTTTTAAAATATAAAAATAAAAATGTAAATTTTCACAACGACATTTGAAATTTATATTATTTTGATTTTCAAATACTATTCGTTAAAATTATAAATTGTCACCGTGGATGTCACTCTTGTGAAACGTCCCGCTCCAAACTTTACATGTACATTAGGTCAGCTGATATTACCTCTCAACTTCACCGCTAGAGGCGCTGCTCGCGAGCGAAAGGGCATATTTTTAAATAACTCGACGAATATTCGGAATAGAGACCTGAAATTTTCACTAAAAATATTTCCAGATTCTACTCTATAAACTGTTAAAATTTCAGTCAGATTAGTTACGTGTTGTGGACGTATATAGCCGAAAAACATACATACATACACTTGCTTTTATATATATAGGGATATAGATATATGTTAAATTTAATTACATATTTTAAATCACACAAAACGGGTTAAAATCATTCTGATTCCTGCTAGGAGAAACGCGTTGGACCTAGATATTTTAAATAAAATTTATATATATATATGTTATATTAAAATAATTTATTTATAATGTTCAATTAAAATATTTTATTTAGAATTATGTTAAAGTGTTATTTTATTTAAAATTATAATGTCATAAATATAAATACTCTGTTTAAATCGACCGCCAGAGGTCATGCTTCCCATATGAAATCTCATTGTTGTTCTTCCCCGTTGGTCGACCCAAAACTTTGTAATTATGTAAATAATCTTTTCATTTTTTTATTCTTACGCCTTAAGCCAGGCGGTACTTTTATCCAATTATGTTTTTATATATTCTATAAGCTCAATTAAAGCTATTTTTAATATTTACTATTTTTATTATCATAATTTCAAGATTATTCAACCACGACTGCACCACCATAGCATAATCATCAATATGATCAACAATTCAATCATCTAATCTCTTTTTTTAAATTTATAATCGTAATATATATATATGACTTAATTACATATAGAAGACTCTTTGGCCTGGATGCTTTATTAAATTTATTAGATTTTCATTTATTTTTAAGGCTTTTCTTTCTTTTGATATATCCATCAAAATGATTCATCCATTAATATCAGCGTATTCAACTCGTATTATATAGAATGGCTTGTACCATGTCTACTGCAACGTAAGAGAGTTCTACGATCTGAGAGCTTTCAGAAAGCTTCTGGATTCGTGTCGGGACAAAACCAATTCTGGAAAATTGAGAAGCGTTCACCTGTTGACCTTGGTTTCGCGTTAATATGCCTGGTCAGTACAGGATGGGCTTCGATTGAAATCCTTAGCATTTTCCAAAAATAGGTTTAGCTGGTAAAGTGGCTTGACCAGGGGTCGGTAATTTTGACAAAAATTGAGAATATGCTTTGCTTCAATATTTGTTCAAATTTCATCCTTAAACCTAATATAAACCAAAAAAAACTGTACTATTTGGAACTGTTATCATTCAGAATAAAAAAGCATTTCCTGATCGTGCAAATGAGATAAGGCATCAGTAACGTTGCACCAATGTAAAGATACTTTTAGAAACAATCTAACTACTCTACACAGGAGAATTTTTATTCTATTTTTACCGAAGAGTTTATAGCAGATTAAATATTTAAACAATGATTTGTATTTTCCCAATTCATACCGATTTATATCTGTGAGTAAGTCATACGAAACTCCGCCTTTGCCGGTCCCAAGCCCGGATGAAAAAGGAGGAGGGGGAGCAGTAACAAGTTCACTAAAAAACCTGGGTTCAGCTGGCTTGGCTGATAGTACCCTGTAAGGGCTCCTAACCCAGGGATACAGGATGAGCAGCGTTTGTACTCCATGTTAGGAGCGGCTGCACATGGTGTCTGTTCCTCATGTCAGAGGCAGCCATTTCTATTGGAGCTAAGTCGGGCTGCCACTGAGTAGTGTTCCCAGTCTCAATGACTAAGGCAGATGCATTCTACTTCACCCAGAAACAATATGACTACCCTAAATAGGACAAATTTTCTTTTATTCTTTCTTACTTACATTTAGAAAGTTTATAGTAAATTAAATGTTTCCATTTTTGACAAATAGATGGCACTTTATTGTCTTATATCCATCTATTCTATCTAAAAGAAGATGAAAAATGATGATAAATCCTATCTGATCATCATCAAAGCCAGCGAATTAATTAGCAGGAGATAATGGCCGGATCGCGTGGAAGTTTTGGCGGGAAATATTTTGGCGCCAAACGAAATTTAATATAAGAAACTTATAAAAATATGGTGTGTGTGTGTTTAAAATCTATTTTCATATAATTAATTACTTTTGGATTGTGTGAATTCTTAATATATATAATTTATTATATTTAAAATAATGAATACATATCTTGACCAGGAGCACATGTGCTTTTTAGAAGGCAGAGCACCATCTAGTGGAAAAGAAATGGACTAACCATTGTTTTAACCTGTTCCCTGATATTTGGCCAACTCATTTTCTTGATAAATCAAGAAAAGCCATCCACGAACGCGTTTCGCGCTGTTGGCGCTCGTCAGCGTGGAGCAGGCTGTACCACTGCCACCAAAAATATTTTTGGTCTCAGAGGCTTCTTGAGAAATCAAGAAATGATAATTTAAGGCCAAACTTGGAAAAATACGCTTAATACATGAAAAACAATAGAAAAAAGTATATTATTACGTCGTAACCATACGCTGTTCGTGTACCTTGTCTAAAAGGATATCACACAAAGATGCACATATTAGTTCGAAGGGATGCATCATGAGTTATCGTTTTATTATATGTCGCACTAAACAGAAGGAATACAATAAGTGAGACTTGCCTTCAATATCTCCGTCAGAAGAATCCTTGACGCCGTGAATGTCACTCTTGGGAAACATCCCGTTCGAAACTATACATGTCCAGCCAGGACTACACCGTCTTGTAGGCCGCTCCGATGTCAGGCTCTCCTGGCACCATCTTGTAGGATCATCCACACGCCTGGAGGCCACTTGCTGCGTTGTCCACTGGCCGCGCATATTTCACCCGAACTGACATCTTGTCCACCACACTGGACTATCTCCGTTGCGTTGTGGGGGACACACGTGGCCATCCTGACGCAGTTGGATTTCACCCATCTCTCCTCAACTTTACTCAACAACAAACAACAAAAAGGCTTTTATTAGGGCCCATTGCCCTCTATGGATTCGCCATACAACAACAAAATAATACAGTAATTTTTTCTCCCTTTCCCCATGTGCACGTGAGCCTTTGTTTGAAAAGGGATTTATTTACACATCTGTTCTAAAACTTTCCTCACTACCTCTTTTGTGTATGAATCTATTTCCAACTTTACTCTGTAATCTGGAATCTTGGCCTCTCCGAAAGCTTGTTATTCATTTTACAAAAAATACGAGGTGTGTTCAAAAAGTATCGCGACCTTTGTGTTTTTTCAAAAATTATTTATTAATTCATGAATACCTATTTTGTCCCCTTCAAAGTAATCCCCATGAGATATTATACACTTGTGCCAACGGGTTTTCCAATCTTCGAAGCACTTCAAAAAAATCGTTTTTTTAATCTTTTTCAGCTCCTCCTTCGATGCCGTCTTTATCTCGTCAAGCGTAGCGTAACGTCGTCCTTTCATGGGCCTCTTCAGTTTAGGGAACAATAAAAAGTCAAAGGGGGCCAGATCTGGGGAATACGGTGGCTGCGGCATTATTAGTGTGTTGTCTTTGGCCAAAATGTTGCGCACAAGCAACGATGTGTGAGCAGGGGCGTTATCGTGGTGCAAAAGCCAATTTTTGTTCTTCCACAAATCCGGGCGTTTCTGGCGGATTGCTTCGCGCAAATTGCGCATAACTTGCAGGTAATATTCCTTATTGACCGTTCTACCCTGTGGCAAGAACTCATGATGCACCACGCCCCTGCAATCGAAGAAAACTGTCAGCAAAACTTTCACATTCGACCGAACTTGGCGCGCTTTTTTCGGTCTTGGTTCGTGCGGCAGTTTCCATTGAGATGATTGAGCTTTGGTTTCCACGTCATAACCATAAATCCACGCTTCGTCACCAGTTATGACCCTCTGGAGCAAATTTGGCTCGTCGCGGACAGAGTCCAACATCTCATTAGCAATGTCCATGCGATGCTGTTTTTGGTCGCAATTGAGCAATTTTGGTACGAATTTCGCGGCGACCCGTCTCATGCCCAAATCATTGATAAAAATTGAATGGCACGAGCCAATCGATATGTTTAGGTCCTCAGCAACTTCTCCAACGGTGATTCGACGATTGGCCAATATCATTTTCTCCACTTCATTAATTTTTTCGTCTGTTGTTGAAGTGCTCGGGCGTCCGGCACGCTCTTCGTCGTTCACATCTTCTCGGCCTTCTGAGAACATTTTGTACCACCGATAAACGTTGCTTCGGTCCAAGGTATCTTCTACGTATGCCACAGTCAACATTCGGAATGCATCCGCGCACTTAATTTCCTTTTTGACACAAAATTTGATACAGGTTCTTTGATCCATTTTTTAATAGGTAAAAATCGAAGACGATCCAAAACACCTACAAGCAAAGCAGCTGTCAACAATTAAGTGAACATTCAAAATGGCCGAGCTTGTCGGCATTAGTGAAAGACATGAGTACCAACATAAAGCCACAAAAAGATCGAAATTCGAATATACCTAACCCGCAAAAATTCAAAATTCGCGATACCTTTTGAACACACCTCGTATTGATGTAAAATTTACACTGTAAATTGATTAAATTCTATTTTAAATATTTATAAAAATATATATTGTTAAAAATTGAGCAATCTATTTTAATAACTTTAAAAGAATGGTTTATTTTGGATCAATATAATTTATTAAAAGATATTTCCGATATTTTGATGAGGCTGTTCGCCTATCTTCCTCTAGGAATTCAAACTCCTTCTAAGCCCATCATCCGCGTGATGTATGAGAATCACGCTGTTACTTTCTGCTATGTTTTTTTACCATGAAAAGGGAGAGATAGTGAGTCGCCGAGTGTTTAACAATTAAATTTGAAAAGGTAGATGTATCTATAATTTCTTTCTTTGTTTTAAAGTTTCATTACCAACAATGTCCCAAAATCACATTAGACTTTGAGGATGGAAATTGATCACTATCTCAATCAGCCATCTTTGGTCCAAAAGACCACGGACCATATAAATAAGAATATAAAGTCATGGACAAAACATAAATAAGTAAAAAAAGTATTTGATGTGGCCGGTCGTCTTTCTTTGGAGAGAGAGGGCTAATTTTGTATTTGGAGTACTATATTTACATGTATTCCAATGTATACACTTCAGTAGACCTATATATCCATAGATTCCATAAACACCCCTAACATGTCTCCATATGAATTTACAGACGTTATAAGACGCACAATCCAATACAATAGTAGAGCAGTCTGGTGATTAATTTAGGGAAACTGATGGGAGTGTTTACCACTGATGATCCATGCCCTCTCATCTAATTTCATTTTAATTTGATTTATGAATAAAGGAAACATAAGTGGCAAACAGGTTTGTGTGAAAAATATTTGAATGAATAGAATTTTTAGCAAAATATAACGATGATTGGAGTGTCTTATACGAATTTTATTCGCAAGCTTTCAGACGTCCTTCTACACGCTTTACTATGACATTGTAATGACATTTTTGTCTTTGTCAGAAGGACATACGAAAGCTTACGAATAAAATTCGTATAAGACACTCCAATCATCGTTATATTTTGCTATTTAAATTCGAAGAGTTTTTTTTTTTTTGCTTATCCCTAGTACACGTAGTACAGGCCATGATAATCATGGTGGGTAGTTAGCGACTGCTTTTACTGTAAGCTCACCACATGTCTACAGATATGAAAAGCAGTTCGACTTTGTACTTACAAATGTACCAGAGCCCCGTTTGGTTACTTGCACTCGCTGGTGGGGTTGAACTTTTGCAAGAATCGGGGTGGCCATTGGAGCATTTTTTGAGTTTGAAGAGTTTAATTTAGTCAAATAGAATTTTAATTCAATCAATTTGCATACTTTATTGTTTGCATATAATTATTGCATACCTTAAAGATAGCGGCTGCCTGGCCGGCATTCATATTTCTGTGTAAAATAGACACTTCGACCAGTTTAAGTTTTTTTATTTTATCAACGTTTCCACAAAAATCTTTTGTCTTCGTCAGGAGTAAATAAAAATAAAGCATTTGGCAATTTTTAACGACTTGCCAAATGCTTTATTTTAATTTCTACTGAAGAAGACAAAATATTTTTCGAAACTATTATAGATGTGTATGATTATTTTAGAAATAAAACAATTTCTACTGCCCTTACTGCAATGGAAAAATTAATAGGAGGGCCTAGCTAATCAGCGGTGAATCCTCCCAAAAAGGCGAAATCGCTGGAAGGGTTCACCACTGATGAGCCAGGGGCCCTCCAATTAATTTTTTCTCTGCAGTAAGGACAGTAGAAATTGTTTTATTTTAAAAAGAATCATACGTGTCTATAATAGTTTCGAATTTTCATAACAGATGGCGCGCTAATGCATCACATCATATTTTTGTTGAAACGTTGGGAAGATAAAACTCTAACTGGTCGAAGTATCTATTTTTCACAGAAATATTGAATACTTTTTATTTACATATAATTTTATATTGGTAGATATATATTATTATCTTGTTTGTTATTGTTTCTCTATTCTTGGAAGTTATCCTTATTGTAGTGCTTTTTCTTTTATATCTTCTTGTATATTATTGTTGGTGGGAATATTGTTTAGCGCACGTATATTGTTATATATTATATCATTGTATATATATTATATATCCATATATATTATTTTTGTCGGCCATTAATGTTATTATATTGTGTACCTTTACTTTTATCTCCGTATTGGATGTTATGTTTTTTTTCTAGTTCACTTGTAGGCACTTATTGTCCACTTTGGGAAAGGTATTGCTAATTCTTATATATTTATTGTCATGATTTGAATAGCGTAATATATTTTGGTCAGATATATTTGGAAGCTTCTTGTGATACATATTGTGATATTAATTACCAGTTGCTCATCACAAGAACATGTATCAGGCGTTCTCAATCCAAGTTTTTTTTTTCTAAAAAAAAAAAAAAAGATTGTACAGTAGAACCTTCATGAGAGGACACTCACAGTAGCGAACACATCTCTACAAAGGACAGTTTAAATTTAGCTACTCTCCGGTAAGAGGACACATCTCTTTATAGAACACTTTGGCTCTGCAATTAGGTGTTGTTCTTTACAGGGAGGTAGTTCTACTGTATATATATAAATAAATATATCAAAAAATGCATATCCTGACCACGATCACATGAGCTTTTTTAGATGGCAGAGCGTCATCTAGTGACACAGAAATCAACTAAGCGTTGATTTGGCCCTCCTCAGCGTGGTGCAGGCTATACTTCTACGACCAACAATTTTTTGATCCCAGAGGTTTCATGAGAAATCAAGAAATGGGAATTTAAGGTCAAACCTTTGTAAATACGTTGAAGATGTTAAAAAATAGGTGGTGTTGGTATTAAAAATATTGAATAGTATATATGCCTTTAAACCCAATTATATGTGGTGATTTGAAATCAGTCAGGTGTAAGATGGTTGTGTCTTGTCCATGGAGCAGATCAGATCGGGCCATGCTCCCTGATGAAACAGTAGTATGAACCGTCAATTTCTGAATTTGTTGTTCCATGGAGAGGGGGGAGGGGTGCCATTGCCCCGTTAGTCAGCCACATTTCAGAGTTCCCTGATCACGGTTACCGTAGCTGCTCACGACACCGTACTACAGAGTAGTCCCTTACTTGTGCTACTTCTCCCGCCCGCCATGTAGAGGAGCACTTCTGTAAGGACGCACACAGTAAGTTGGATCCAGAAGCAAAAGGCTGTGAGGAGTAGACCAGAGAAGAAAGAAAAAGTCCGAGAGATCCACCAAAAGAACATCCTGCATAAATACGGCGTCGGTGAGAGAGATTGAGATAGACACTACTTTATTTCACAAAGTCTATAAAAGGTTATATTAAGGTTTGAATACAATTAAATATTATGAATTAATAAGATTATAAATTGATAAATATATGAATATAATAAAAAGTAAATATATAAATGAATCGATATATGCATATAGATTTAAATATATACAA